>WBNA01000172.1:1734785-1792357 GCA_013398345.1 Nothocercus nigrocapillus | reverse complement strand
AGTTTATTTTATTTTTATACAGAATTTAGTCTCTTTTTTTTTTTTTTTTTTTTACTGTCTCCATACTGACATGAACCTATACAAAAGCTGAGGCAGCTTTTATTTCAAGACAAATGCTTGTTATTTATAGATCTCTTTAGACTTAGGCTCGAGTCTTTAGTTTCTTCTAGTTTCGTCTGATGTGATGAAACCCCAGTGATAGCAAAGTCAGTGATCAAATTCCTGGTCATTTTGGTGAACCTGAGCTGGATGTACAGAGCACTCGTGGACAGGAAGGGGATTTTCTTAAGTCTGGATGAAGAAGAGAGTCAGGTCCTAATGCAAAAAATAGGAAGGCTGTAGCTCCATGCTTCTGGCAGTCCCTATCACACTTGCTGTGTGAGGGCATCTTCAGGGGCATCTTCATAATGTCACCTGAAACATCCTCTCAGGTCATTGCCTCCATCACTCGCTGAATCATAAACCATGAAAAAGCATACAAAACTTTGGAAAAAGTTAATTGTTCAGAGCTGGCAATTTATCCCATGTGTGGGCCCACCAGTCTCTCCTGGGGGACACAAGGTTGAAATGTATTGTCGTACAAGTCTTAATAAAAGGAGTTGTTTTGAGAAGCCGAGAGAGTAGATTAGGTTCACTGTTGCTTCATGCATGGAAGTAAACGTGAATTAAATCATCTGTAAATTCTGGATAAATGTACAGGGAGAGAGAGAGAGCTGCTTTTGAGACCCTGAGAAAAAAAAATAAATCAAAGTATTTGCATACTGTTTGCCTCAATGGTAATATTGCCTTTAGGACAAAGTGTTTTTGCTTTTTCATAGTATGCCAGAAAGAAAACAATTGTGTCCACAGTTAAGAGGATTAAAGTTGCCTGTAAATGAGTTTTTGAAACATGGAGACTCTTATTCATCTCCCGCCGGCAAAGTCAGCAAAGATCAAAGCAGCAAAATGCTGGACAGAGCATCTTCGTGGCATCGTTGGTCTCTTTAAGTAGAGCTCAACTATTCACTCTTAGCTTGCCTTTGGTTAAGCATTATGGAGGAAGACAAAGATTTGAGGACAAAACGTACCTACTCAGTGCTTGTAGAACAGCCTTAATCCAGACCAGAGAAGAGAGGCCATGCTCAGAGCAGGCTGTGCTTGCTCTCCCAAAGCAAAGGAGACGCGATAGACCAAAGAACATCATCGGGAGTAGGTGGACCAAACACCTTCAGCTGCCTGAGTCTCAGCATCTCTGGTTAACAACACATTTCTGGGGATACCCCAGTAAACAGGTGACTTTATAGAAACACCGCAGTGTGATAACACCAGGGAATGATGCAGGTATTCACCCTGGGAATCCAAACCAGAAAGACTGCATTTTAAAATGTCTATCTACTACCTTGCTTTGTGATTCTGACACATGCAGACATTTCAAGAGCAAATTCATTCAAAACAGTGCCTCAACTCTGATAAATATTGATGGAAAGGGGAATCTCAGAATAGTTTAAATCACAGAATCACAGAATGGTTGGAAGGGACCTCTAGAGATCATCTAGTTCAACCCCTCCAGCATGTCGTGGCAATAATGAGCCATATATACAGACAGAATTGTTGACTGAAATGGTAAATTCAGCTTGGACCAGCTTCCATAATTTTTCAGTGGCGCTGAAATATAATGGTGAGAAGAAGAAGCATTTTTCTGTGATGCCCAGAAGAGCCTGTTTCAAATGTGTTGCAAAGTCAGCATTACCACTGAAGTAGGTAATAGAGTTGCTTTCTATGATACTTGATGGTTTTCAATGGATAATTCATATGCGTTCAGTGTTTTTCAATTACTGCCTGCAAAATGAATGACCAATCAATTTAGATCAAAGCTAGTTGATTTCCACTCACTCTTTTTGGTCCTGTGCCTATGAAAAAGGCCTTTAGAAAAGGGCGTGCAATGACCTCCCTCAGTGGCTTGGACTCAGTCCCTGGAATTCAGCGGAAGATCATAAAATCCTACAGTGTGGTGCAAAAACTGTTGCCAGAAGATTATTCTGTAGGAAATGATGTCTTTCCTGCTATTTATGTGAAGATAGACTACAGTTTATGATGCCCTGTTGAATTAATCCTCCTTAAATGTCCTCATGAAAGACCACTATGCCTTGCTTGTTGTAGGTTTCTAGACAGCTCTTTCATCCAGGCAGGTAAGGAGAGACATATCTTAATATTACCAACGTGGGCATCCCTCTACCTCTTTGCCTCTTCCCTAGCTGGATATGGAGTGCATTTTCCATGGTGATCTGGAGTTGTCTTTCAACAGAATTAGGTTTTGAATTTGTTCAGCTCTGACAAGGGTTGCAGAGCCACAGCTCCACCTCCATCCCAAGCTCCTGGATCACCGACAACTTATTTAGAAATGTGAGCCCTTCTGTCAAGAGTGGACTTCTCCAACAAAAGGATGTCTGTTATCAAATTCAGTGCAAGAAACAGGCTGACCATGGGTGCCAGAGGGTGTGATATATATAATATATATAAAAGGAGAGAGTACTGTCATGACTTTCCATCGTCTATAGGCATGAAGGTCACGATTGTATTTTCTTACTAAAAGGCATGATATTGTATCAAAAGATAGATTGTCGCTGGAGCAGCAGTTGGCGGGAGGTCATGCACGTTCTCCTGTGTGCATAACCTTTGGTTGCTTGTGACTCTTTTAAACCCGGGGTTCAGGTCTGTACAAGGGTGGACACCCTTGAGGAATCCTAGAGGCAAAGGTTAGACATGAAGTCTTATGTCAGTTGTTTGGGAGACCAGTGTCCCTGTGCTCCTTCAGCTTGGATGGTTCTCCACCATAGCTGCACTGGCTGCTTGCTCGCTTTGCACCGAGTGTTGATATCCCCTTTGGTAAAGGGGGATATTTAAAGGGTCTCCTCAAAGTCTCACTCACCGCCTATTGTGGCAGGAGCTATAGCAAATCACTGCTGTTATTAGGAGGATCGTCACTGCTCCTTGCTCTTTCCCAGCCTTTGTGCTTCAGTGGGCAAATTAGGATGTAAAAAACACCACCTGAAAGTCAGCCTATTTTTTTTTTTTTTCTTCAGACATTCCTGTGAATCAAGCAGGGCTTTATTCTACTTGGTGGTGGAGACAATTACCCTGTGCAGTACTTACTGTTGACATCTCTCTAACCTCCATTGCTCCAGGTGAAATTACTCCCTCGATAACCTCCCCCTCTCTCTTGCTAGTTATTTCTCTTCAAACAAATCAGCTCTCTGATGCCGCATTGCTCTGCCTTTCATGAGGCAGCCAGCTATTCCGTTAGTGGAAAAGAGATGCTGGGAAACTGGGAGAATTTCTTCAATAACCCATCACTCAGCAGTGGGATGCACGAAACAAGGGAATATTTTTATTGGGATGATACAGGCGTGGGGTGCCAGGCACTGGGAGAATCAGCTGGGTGCCATCCCTGGTTATTTTATTTAAAAATAATTTGTTGTGCACCTATTTTAATCATAAATGCAGAGGAGCAGTTAAGGATTCAGCCACTTATTGACAAGGTGGGTCAAAGGAAGCCCTATCTGCTGGTTTCAAGCACCCAGCCAGAATTATATTTCTTCTTTGCTTTAAATGCTTGAATTCCCCAAATAGGCCAGCTCTGAAGGACAATGCATTTTGAAAATATATAAAGTGTGTTTTTTTTTTTCCTAGTCATTTCTTTTGTTAAAGATGAGAAACACCTTGAACTCCATGTGTTACAGGATTTCTTTAGCACCATCTCCTAGACAACAGCATAAGGATGACTTAAAAAGCTGTAAGAATATGAAATAAAAATGTCATAGAAAGACAACCAACAAAAAAATAATGACAAATTGCCAACTCTTGCAGTTTTATCATAAGTTTTGTATTTTGACTGCAAATCTTGGTATAGGTGGTGCTGTCCTTAAAGCCTCAGTTACTGGAGTTATTTGAGGAGAATTTCAGCAGATAATAATTTTTTTTTTTTTTTAAACATGCATCTTTAGCACTCCTGACTACAGAATGTTTGATGTGGAAAATGACTTGAAGGTGCAAGTGATTTCTAGTACCAGCAGTACCATAGCAGGCATATGTTGAAAAGAAATTGGCTCTTTTTGAGGTTTGCCACATAGGAAAGTGCTTCACAAAGATTTAGAAGAACCTCATGCAAGTCCAGTATCCCACTGAAGGTCAGGTCCTCAATTCTCTTAGCCATTAGAAACTCCAGCTGTAGGAAATTCAACCCTAGGATATTGATGCCAGTGTAACTCTATGGACAAAGCAGGTCTGAAGTAGGGTCTTTATGTTGCATGGGTCTTGCCTCCATTTGATGGATCTTGGAAGACAGTTTGCATACTTACCTTGGTGATTCAGGTAACCAAGAGTGCTTTTCTCTGTATATTGAGCAAGAATTTGAATAGATCACCAAAATCCAAGTATTGCTTCAAAAACAGGCATTATGCACTTTACCAAGTAAACTGCATGGAAAAAAAATGTAAATGAAGCATGAAGCTCTTATGAATTGGGCCCTAAGCGTTTTTCTTTTTAGCATATAAACTGTTAGTCAGGATGTGATAGGAATACATTCAATACTACTTTTCAAGCTGTAATTACATTTCCCCAGTAAAACTCAAATACTTGATAGGGTCCTGCTGCAGCTGTACTAGGGAGGTAATAATTGGAAAATTTAACTCTGAGGTTTTATCTCTTATATAGTAAAAGGTAAGGTTACATACTGCATACAGAAGAGATTATGTTAAGTACAAAAATTGTGGAAAGGGTGCTTCTGTACTACGTTAATTTTACTTCTTGAGATCTAGTCCAAAACTGTATTTTAAGTTGCAGCTCATTTACAGAAAAAATAAAGATAAGGGGGGAAAAAAAAAGTCACTAGCCAGCCAATAATCCATTATTTTGCCTCTTAAATCAACCTTCATTATAGTAATTTAATCATGTTGTGTTCTTTCACACACACTATTTCAGCCTTGAACGCTGTGTTTTATCGAATGGCACAGAGGTAAACGAACTTGCCTAACTGGTAATATAGCAGTATAAACTAAAAGCAGAAGCTTCAGCATCTGAAGGGGTATGTATATATGTATAAAATCATAGAATCATTATGGTTGGAAACGACCTTCAAGATCATCAAGTCCAACCATAAACCCATGACCACCATTCCTTCTAAACCATGTCCCTGAGCGCCTTGTCTACAAGTTTCTTAAACACTGCCAGGGAATGACGACGCTACCCTTTCCTTGGGCAGCCTCTTCCAAGGCTTCAGCACTCTTTCCGTGCAGCATTTTTCCCAATACCTGACCTGAGACTCTTCTGGAGCAACTTGAGGCCATTTCCTCTTGTCCTATTGGTAGTTATTTTGGAGAAGAGGTTGACCCCCACCTCATTACAACATCCTTTCAGGCAGTTGCAGAGAGCAATAAGGTCTCCCTGAGCCTCCACTTCTCCAGACTATGTAATCCCGGCTTCCTCAGCCGCTCCTCACAAGGTCTGCGCTCCAGCCCCTTCACCAGCTTCGTTGTCCTCCTTCGGACACACTCCAGCACCTCAGCGTCTTTCTTGTAGTGCAAGGCCCAAAACTGAACGTAGTATTCAAGGTGCGGCCTCACCAGCTTTGAGCAGGGGGAAACAATCATTTCCCTGGTGCTGCTGGCTACACTGTTCCTCCTGAAGAGCCTGTAGCCACCCATCGCAGCACTCCAGTCAGGACAGTGGTCCCACCACGTTTCGGTGATGGTGACTCACAGTTTTCCTGACACACCGTGGCCTCTAGCTCCTCCCATTTGCTGCCCGTGCTGCATGCACTGGAGTAGACACGCTTGAGCTGGGCTGCCAAGCTCTTCCCCATCCCTGGCATGCTGCCCCTAGGCTCATCCCTAGCGATCCCAGCTTTATCCTCCTCCCCCTTCACACCTAGTTTAGATCCCTCTCAATGAGCCTCACCAACTCCTGGGTCAGGATTCTTTTCCCCCTGCAAGACAGGTGAACCCCGTCTGTCACCACGAGGCCCCGTGCTGTGTAGGCTGCCCCATGGTCAAAAAACCTAAAACTTGACTGATGGCATCATGTGTTAAGCAGGTGGCTTTTCCTGTTCCTCTCAGCGTCCTTCACCACCTGTGCTCCCGCTCCCTCAGCCGATCTCCCCCATGCCCAGACGTCCCTGCTGATGGACTTCAGGCTTCTCTTGGCAGCGTCATCGTTGCCAAGCTGCAGCAGCGATAGTGGGTAGTAGCCAGAGGGCTGTGCAAGACCTGGGAGCCTTTTTGTCATGTCCCTTGCCCGGGTCCCAGGGAGACAACAGCCCTCCCTGTGGGAAGGGTCCGCTTGGCCCATATTAGGCCCTCTGATCCCCTCAGAAGAGGGTCCCTCACAACAATTACCCTTCTTTTCTTCTTAGTAGAGGCAGTCTTAAGTCTTGGGCTCGACTGCCTCACCCTAGACAACCCCCTAGATGGGCCTTGGCCTGTGGCCTCCTATGTGGGGCCCTCGACTTCCAGGGCCTCGTACCTATTGAACGTGGTCACCCGGGAAGGTGAGGTGGGCCAGGAGGGGATTCTCCTGCCGCCCCAAGCAACACTGAGAGGCTCAGGCAGTCCTTGCCCTCCGCGTGGCCGGAGACCTGGACCCCCGCACGTATGTGTGGTGGCTCGGGCTGTGTCCCCACAATCTTCCCGGTGTTGGCTTTCCGCTGAGCGGAGGCCACCGCTGCGGCTGGTTCTTCGGAGAGGCCAATGGCTGTGGGGAGACCTCTCCTCCTGAGCCCGCAGGAGGACCGTGCCCTGCCTGCGCTCGCTCGTGGCCGCCTTCACGGCTGCGCCATGGCCTGGTCGCTCCCGCTCCGCAGGGGCTGCTCTTGTACACGCGGAGGCTGGGCCTCCATCGCTGCTGGCGCTGCCTGGGGCTGAGGCACCCGCGCTCGCCCTGCGCTCGCGCCTTCGCTCCATGGCTTTTTGCTGCCCGTTTGGCTCACCTGGCAAGGATCCCCGCCCTGAGCCGTTCCTTTTGAGGGGATATATGTGTATGTGCATAAAAGGCAGTGGGAGGAGAGCAGAGAGGAGAATCCGCCGTGTCAGGAAATCTCTGTCTTTTGCTTGTCGTACCTACTCGAGCATCATCATCAGAAAATCAGTGCAAGAAAAAAAAGGAAGAAAAGAGAAGAGCAATACATATTTATTTAAATACATGCACTATGTATTTAAATAGACTCTGTTGCGAGTCCCCTGTCTCAGTTCTTCTCTACACGGAGGCGCAGAACTTCTCTGCAGAGGAGAATGCGCGCACCCAGCCTGTCCACACGATGGCACATGGCTCCTGCAGTTCCTGGCAGCCGCGCGCGTGACAGACGGAGATGCACCCGTTACCTTCGCATCTTTAGATAAAACTCCCCTTCCTTCCGTTCAGATAACCTTGGGTCTTCTCCATTTCTTCTCTGTGCATGCATGTTTTTTGCTTTAATAAGACTTTCATATGTAGAAGAAAAAAAGCTGCCGGCCCTTTCTTCATGTCCTTGGCTTGGTTTGGGCAGGGATGAGACAGCGGTGCCATCCGTAGCCTTTTAGCTCATCCACAGAAGATGAAGCTGGTGGAGCTGGAGAGGTTGAATCAACAGAGCTAAATTATCAGTGACCTGATGCCCACATGCACATCGGGAGCAATTGCTAGATCACCTAAGCTTCTAAGCTGTTTTTTTTGTTTTGTTTTCCTTAGATTGGCTTGTTTTTATCACTGCTTATGCCAGTATGGAGCAGAGAGGATGCACGGCACTTCGCACATCCATAAGAGCTGCTGCTATTGCTGATATGAAAAGCAATGGGGTGGGAAGATGGACTGTATGACAGAGAGGAGATTCAAAACGGTGGAGGGCTCAGAGCACAGGGTCTACCTAAACCCTGACAGAGAGTGTTTTGAATGGCGAAGTTTTTGCCTTTGTTTTGCCTTTGTTTAATACAGTTATAGTACACTTGAAATTTCCGCTGTGGACCCATGGATATAGCTTACCAAACCAGCATTTCTTGGCACTGTAGGTGCCAGGAGGTCTAGGGGGGGGATGGAACTGATTTTTTTTTTTTTGTGTACCCTTATGTACCCACAGCACACTTTGGAGTCCTGGGACGTTCTGGCATTAAAAGGAAATCCCCAAAGTTGCTGTGGTAGGGCCCTGTGAAAGACAGCAACCTTATTTAGCGGAGAGGGAAAGCGGAGTTTCAAAAATGGAGAAAGGGGAAAAGAAAAAAAAAAAAAAAAGCCAGTTCCCGTACCCGTGGGCTATGTGGTGCCGGCCCAAGCCAAGCCAGGACCCCCCAGACCATCAGTGAGGGAGATGATGCTGGCTGGAGGCACCAGGTCCCTCCGAAAACTTTTGCTCACACTGCACCCTGGTCTACCAGCTGAACGCAATCATCTTGTTAACAAATAACTGATTAAATGGCATTAATTCCCTGTGTGTTCCCTATCTTGGACTATCATCTGTTTGCGCGGGCTGGTATATTCAGAGCTGAACTTGGGACATCTCCAACTTTCCCAGACCCGCTGCATTTCAAGGGGAGCAGGAGAGCTGCTCTGCGGGCCACTGGCTCACCTTGCAACAGCTTGTTGTGATGGAAGAGCAGTACCCGTTCCTAATTATAATTTTCACTGCCAGGCTTAGAGGGCACCTTGGCTTGTTTTGCCTCCTCAGCTTCCCACTTGCTGCATGGGGTGAGAGAGAGAGACCTGGCGGGGTTACATGGATGTGACTGGGTAAACAAGGCGAAACATTAAGCGAGCAATGTTTGTTTAGAGATGCAAGCAAGTATGGAAATGAGGCTCCTTTAGGTCTCGTTGAGAACGTAATTTAAAATTAATTAAAAATTTAAAAGGTAAATTAAAAGCTAACAATTGCAATCTCATATGGGAAAAAAATAGGCCTATTGATCTGAATGCCATATATAGCGGATGGCTATTGCAACACATACAGACCCCAAAGCTGATGCGAACAAGGTAGAAAAACCTGAGATGCCACTGCCCTTTTGCTTTATTCAGAGGAGCCAGGTTAAGGAAAACCAGGTGCTCTGTGTGCAGTGGGAGGACTCACGAGAATTACCAGGAAGACTAGGTTGCGGCTCAACAGCTGGTGGGTCTGGGCAAAACGCACCCGGGAAAGATCTCCAGACAGCCAACACAACGACTGCAAAGTGTATCGTTGCCGGAGAGGGCAATGCTGGTTCCGCGGAAGGAAAAAAAATCAGATTTGGGTGATATGAGGCAAAACAGATGTAAAAAGTAATAATTCAAACGAAACAAAAAAAAACCCTTAAGCCTGATAGCAATAATGGTGATTCTCGCAGCCTGTGAGCGGTCTTGGAAGACCTGAGCTTTCCGCAGACCCGCTCCAGAGGGCAGTCTTTACCTTAAATTCACTTATACCACCCCTGCAAAGCAAAAAGGGGCTTTATTAACAACGACTTGGGCTTGTTTGCCACTGAAGTGCAAATGTCATTTTAGCACTTCACTGGCCACAACACCCTCTCTGGCCTTTATATAAAATGACATATTCCTGTATTCTTTGTTCCCAACATATGCTGCAGCAGGAGCCGGGCATTTATGGTGTTTTATAAGGTTGGTTGGAAGACGGAGAGTGCTGTAGGCAAAAAAATATTTCAGAGGAAGAATTAGGTTATATTGGAGCTGGGGACTTGTGGTACAGTATGTCACAGTAAGGTCTTTTCTTGTTTCTTTGTTGCTTTCCCACGAGTCTTATTCTTTCTTTTTCCTTTTTTCTTAACGGCCGGAGTCATGGAGGGCTCTGAGGTGGGTCGTCTGCCTTGCTGGGACTTCTTCGGCCCAGTCAACACACCCGAGTCACCACTCTGCTTTGCAAGGAGGGAACTGAGGCATGAGTGATGGATTTCAAATTCTGCATTAGTCTTCACATGTCTCAGATTAATGTATTAAATGGAGCATCATCTTCCCTGTGCGTGTGTTTCCCTAACCCTGTTTCTGCTGGCAGCTCACGTCCCCAAGAGTGGTTACCTGCTAGTAGAAGGTACCGTGAGATGAACTTTGCAGCAGGTCACAGGTTGTCCTCATCTAGTAAAGGTGATTCCTTGTCTCCCTCACATCCTTCGTAGACCAGAGACTGGCCTTGTTGATGCTCAGGGGGACGTCCCCCTCTTGGGTGTTTTTTCTTCTTAAACAACCATCAGCTTTGTGAGGGTAACAAATCTGCACCATGTGTGAGTCTGGAAATACTAATCTGCTACACCATTTATCATTAGTGAAAGTATAAAACTCTAGGGAAAGTGGAAACAAACAGACAAAACTCCATTCCCAATAGAATGCCCTGTCCTGAAGGTCTTACTTTGTGTATTGTTGTTGTTAATGGACTTGCTCTCATCCCATGGTGCATCAGCTTGATCCCATATTATCCTCTTGGATTCGTGGAGATGCTCATGCAAGAGAATTGAGTAAACTCCCCAGAAGATGGAACAGGGAATGTTCCCACTGGCAGCTCTTTCCTTTTTCAATGTAGATTGATGGGAGCTATGCCCATAATTCTTTAGCTAACAGCATGGGTTTATATCCTATTACAGCGATGAACCCATCTCTGAACACAGCGCATAGACCGACAACTTCAGCACTGGGGGCTTAGTCTAACGCGGTGGTAGAATTGCATTAGGGAGCCCGAACGATAATGCTGGCGCCTGTAATTCTGCATATGCTTGATCCTGGCTTTAAAGTTTCCCTAAAGGAGTGAGCTGAGGATCAGGCCTCAAAAGTAGCATTGCCAGAGGTAAACGTTAAGCCAAGCTCTGGTTTCTCCCTGTGTGGACGAATGCAAAGGTGATGCAAGTGCCTGCTGCCTGGTATCTCAGGCCTGCGGGAATAGGAGATTGTCCTTCTTCCAAGGGGGTCTTCCAAGGTCCAGGTCTTCTTCTTGCCGCAGGAGAGGTGGCACCTTTGGAGCTATGCCTAAAAGTTGCCGCTGGGCACAAGAAATCAGGCAAACGGCCAACGTGTGCCATACTCTTGGTGAGAAACGCAGGTTGTCCCCAGGATTAGAAAAGCAGAGAGGAGGAGGGGTGAAGCTTTTAATTCAAACCACCCATGAGAAAACAGCGGTGTTAAAATACATTGCTTCAGGTGTCTTTGCTACGCATAAGTATCTGTTTCCAAAGTCCACTGACAACCAAAGCAAAATCATTTAATGCATCGAAATCACTTGGGTTTAAGAGGGAGCTCTGCTGAATTTCTGCAGGACACGGACCAAAATAATTCCCCTTCCAAGTGTGTGATACAGAAACAGGCCTGAGGACTGTTCTGAAAATCTGCAGGGAGAAAGTGTTGACTTTCTGGGTTGCAGCAAGGAACAGCAGCTTCATTAACACGCGTTTGCTGCCCTGTTTCGCTGCGTCTCGGCACCAGCAGCCTTTGGGGTGCAGAGGACAGCCTGAGCCACATCCATTTTTAATTGAAATGAGGCAAAACCGGCAGCCGACTGCCAAGGTAGGGAAGGTTCAGCAGCTCCCAGTTGGGCGAAAGGGAAGAGCATGCAGGCAGCTATGAAATTTTTAAGCTGTTCCGCTTTTGGTCCTTAAGCCCCCCTTCATTCTGGCTGCGTGCGGTCGCTGCGTGAGCATCACCACCTTTTTTATTTAATGGAATGGGTAATGCGGGGTGAGGGGAGGCAGGACAACACGCGCATCCCCGTTCCATGGGCTCTGCGTCTGTCGTAAGGATGCTTGGAGTTGAAAGAGCGTTCGGCTGCTGATGGAGAGAAGAGAGAGGAAGCACCATAGGATGGCAGTAAAACACAGCGCCTTGTCTCTGTGCATGGGCTGAGCATCAAAAAGCGTCATGTCGCTGCGACGCTGAAGCCTGTGCTCGGTTCCTGGGCGGCCTCTAAGACCGCAAATAAATTCTGTATCCTGTCAGTGCTTTGGTTTTTTACCTCTGCAGCCTACGTGTGTGTGTGTGCATGCACCGGGAGGGCATCCTGCCCATGGCACAGGGATGGGTATGGACACATGGCACTGATGGAGCGCACTGACTGGGTCTGCAGCTCACGGTATGTCCGGACCATGCTTGCTCCCATAGGAAATCTCTCCAAACCCGGTTTCCCAACAGCGCATTGCAGGGGTTTTATCCCCCAAAGCAAAACCGCCCACCTTGCATCCTTCTGGGAGTCTCTGCAGGAGCAAGTCATTTCTTCGTGGGCCATTCCAGGCATCGCAGTCTTAACAAATGAAAGATTAATTGCAGCAAGTGGTGGTCCCACACATAGGTGGGATGAGCTCGCTCTCCTACAGCAAGATTGACGCATTCACTCTTGACTATCCGAGTGCTTGAGATACTCAGACAAATGTTCTGGAGGTCAGAGATGACCCAAGGATTTCAAGAGCTGGGATGGATTGCCTCCTTGAAGAAAGATTAAAGGAGTTCAATATATTATGCATGTGACAGCTAAGGGGAGAGGAACTTGTCATCTCCACATATCTGAAGAGTGTAAACATGAAGGAGGAATACAAATCACTTAGTGGGCACCAGGGAATATGAAGAAAAATGGGATATATAAAAGAGAAATGAGATAACTCCATAGCAGGGCAGGGAGGGGGAAGGACAGCTCTCCCTCAGGCAACAGGTTTGATGTGCGGCAGCCACCACCACAGCCAAAGCTGCTGAGCGCGCTGGTGCCGAGTCCCGAACCAGCCATCACACCTCCTAGAGCTCAGAGGGCGAGATCACCAGGCAGGGGCGAAGGAGAAGGGTGTTCCCTCACCTGCGGCCAAAGAGATGTGGCCTAACGAGAGAAAATCCTGCATCCCGCAGCCCCAACCATACCCAGAGCTGTGGAAAGGACTGTGAACCTTGTGAAACGCTCTGATGAGCCATGTCCAGGTCTCCCTACACCTGGGAGATGCAACAGGTGAAGCTGAATATCCGTGTGAGACTTTGCACCCATGCAAATTGTCTCCGAACGCGGCTGGTTTTGTAGATGCTAAGAAAAGGTTCAGCTTATTTTCCGTCTGTGCTGGTTGCTCATGAGCTGCTTGCTTTGACTAGGAGACACCTGTGAGGTGTTGCTTGCCTAAAACAATGCAAGGTGTTGCATTGTTTTATTTGCCGTGTGATTTGATAATAACCCTCTGGAACACGTAAATTAAAGATGAGCAGATAACGCAAACTCACACGGCGAATGTGCTGGCAAGTGTTCACCCAGGAACGTGCAGGCGGCAGCGTATTGTTCCGCCATCCCTTGCTCGCATCTTCTCCGTGTTGTGTATCCGTGCTCCCCTCGCCAAGGTTTCTGGAGCCAACTCGTCCGAGAACTCCTTGGTGTTGCTTGCAAAGAGCCAAGAGGGGACATGCTAAGAAAACCACGGTTTGCCAGCATTTGCAATGAACAGGAATCTGGCAGAGCACCGTTTTCCCACTGATTTTTTTTTTTTTTTCTGATGGGCAGAGGGAAATGCACCGTGGCGGAGTGTTCACAGCGGAGGACTCTTTGCAGTGAGGCCTGTTAATTGTAGAGCATGGTTTTCACTGTCCTCTTTGCTATCGCAGCTTCTGCGGTCTATCTTCATAGCGCTGCACAGAGCAATAGTTTGAATTAATACTTAAGGCTGGAAATGCACATATGCGAGAGCAACGGGCCACAAAATCTACCACAGTGTCAAAGAACAAATAACTGTTATCAGAATTATGGCAATTTTGAAGCATTATTTTCTTCTTAATGGATCCAGAGCCATTTAGAAAAAAATTTTTTTTCAATAGTCTGTTTATTGAAGCAAACGCATTAGAGGATCAGAGCACTAATGCTATCTGTTAAAGCCTATTCATGATAAACAGCACAGAATTAAAGCAGTTTTTATGAGGGATGTCTTCTTGGAGGCTTTGTTTATCTGTGTTTGATGCCTGCTGTGCAACGTGCAGGAAACGTTCAGCAGTGGGTGAGGCCTGGGGAGCAGCGCTGTGTTTTGCTCGCCGAAAAGCCGAGGAAGTGGCTACCAGGTCGGTTTGTTGGCTCTGACTCCAGCCTGGCCAGCCCTGGTTGGCTTTTCCTTTTCCTGGATGTGCCTGGGGATTGGGCTCTGCCCTGCAAGGAGCTGTGCGGAGCTTCCACGCTGATTTGAATGCAAAACGCGATGTCTTTGGAAGGCCTCGTGCACGATGAGCTGATGATGTGAGCAGCGTCTCTTGACTTTCGGTTCGTCGCCGCTCGCCGCTGAGAAACCCGGAGCCCGCGCGGCGCTGCAGGATGACCAGCACCCTTATCGCCCGCGTCTGACGCACCGGCTGGTGCCGGTCCAGCTCACGAAACGCGCTCCACGGAGCGTGGCCACGTTTCCCACCGTGGGACTATTCCCCCCCTGCTCGAGTCTCTCTTTCAACTCTTGGGTGCACGCGGGGAAACTCGCGCCTGCTGGTGTTTGACTGCAGCTCATCACAGCTTATCCTGGCTTGGGGACGCTTAACAAATAGCATTGAACAACGTACACCCTTCCTCGCTAACTGCCAAAGAGGGGAAGCCAATCAACTGATGGCTTGACTCTTGATATTACAAAAGAGGAGTTGGGGAAATGAAGCTCAGAGAGATGTTTGAATTAATTGAATAATTCAGTTTAGCATTAACATGATGAAAGAACAGATCCCCTGTTGGGAAGGAATGTATAATGCATACGTGGGTTTTTCTGCATGTCTTTTATCATTCAGAGCAACGGCAGTCAGGATGGCGATGGGGAAACAATTAAAATTTAAACAAAGGGATTTTTTTAAAGGAATTTTTGGAGGGGGGGAAGTGAAATGGCAAATATTTCATAGCACGTATGAGAGAGAGAGTCTTTTTTTGCTCTTTCGAAGCGGTGCAGCAGGATTCAGAATATAAACATAACCAATCTGTCTTTCCATGGGAGAGTGAGAGACGGCATTTCTTAACCGTAAAAGAACAAAATCCTAAGCAGCGAGTGCGGAGGGCGCATTTGCATAATGGATTTTATTTGCATAAATTACACTGCTCATAACACTCCCGCAACACAACTCGTCACAGGTAGCAGGCATCCGTTCAAAGGGAGCAGAGAGACGGAAGCAAACAGGTAGCTTGGCTTTACATAGATCATCTTCCTCTTATCCAAGGATTCCTGGGACAACACAGGTCCCCTGCCTAGGAAGTGACTTCTGGCAAGCAACAATTAGATGCCACCCCAGCTCTTCCGCTTGTTTCTGGCCGTGTTCTCCCGAGGATGGGAAACTGGGTGCGTTTGCCGGTTGCTCGCAGAGCCTGGTGCCTTGTCAAGCATCTCATCGCTGGGACCCGACAGCCTGCGCAGTGGCTTTCTGGACGTGGCAGCCAAATCACAAAAACGCCAGCAGCGACCCCGGGTGCCGAATGCCGTTTTTTTTCCACTCTGCCGCATGCAAAGCCTGTCCTTCACAGCAGAAAACACAATTTGCCTGTGCTTGAAGACAGGAAAAGCAGAAGCCGGTCGAGGCTTTGCGAGTTGTTGCTTTTTTGACAGAAAAGTAAGAGCGCGGCTTTTCTCTCTGGAGTAAATTTATGAGGATTCAAAGGTGCACTCGTATATCAGGCTGATTCTGCGGCGGGTGGAGGCTCTTGGGAATCAGGTCTTTTGACAATGTTTTTAATGCTTCCCAACGTTGTCTGTTTGACAATGGAGCTGCGGGGAAAAAAAAAAAAAGGGGTGTGTGTGTGCAATTTCCTGCCCATAAAAAGAGTCGGCCTTGAATATATTGTACCCTTAAATTAGGCAGAAAAAATTAAATGGCGTGATTTGTGTTTTCACTACCGACCTCCCTTCTGCAAAATGGTCCTGCAAAACTTCTGTTTGGAAATAGTGAAGTGCCTTGATTTTGAGAGTTGTTAACCAAGTATCTCCAAATTTCTGAGCTGAATTACTCACTGCTGGATTGCCAGTTCCCTCTCGAGCCCGTTCAGCGCCGTGATGGGATTGAAGCCCGAGGTGCCTGCAGCTCCAGGGCATTCCCAGGCCATGCCTGGGAATGGTGGGAATCCACTGCATGGTGGGAATCCACTGCTCCTGGGAAGCTTCCAAGCGGCTTGGCTCAGTGCAGCTTTAGGTGGGAGAACGGGAGGTCTAAGGCTAATGGGACCTGTGTAAGAAGTAGGACTAGCCTTTAAAAAGCAGCGAAGCAGCTGCCACTGTGGGTTCGCTTTGGACCCTGAAATGTCCCATCTAATAGTATCACTTCCGCTCAGGGAATGGGCATCTTGCAGAGTTGCTGGGGAGCATCTAAGGCGGCTTGTGAGCGCGTCGGAGCCAGCACCGGAGAGGAAGGGCCCTCGCGCAGCTGCTGCCGCTGCTGTTAACAGAGCAAAGAGCAAGGCTTTTGCAGGGGAGAGTGTGTTCCTCACGCCGACAGCCACAACGTGATCCCAGGGCATTGCAAGTCATCGGCGAGGGTCACATTCCAGCCAGGTGACTTTGCCAGTGTCGTGCTCTTACTGCTTAGCGGCTGCAGCGAGCGCGGGAAAGCTCTCGGACACTTTAACCTCTACGGCACGCGTCCTGTGGCAGCAGGAGTGATTTAAGGTGCTGTCTATTGCAGGTCAGTCATGTGCCCCTGGTTGCTGGGGCCTCGCGAGGTTTCGGAAACCTCAAAGTCACTTTTACGTGTGACAAAAAGGAGACACTCAAGTGCAGAGATATGCAGCTGGGACAATGTCTGCAAAATACACGGCTTGAGAAACCATTTAGAAATGCACAAACGTGTGCATTTCGGTACTTGTAGGTTCATGGACTAATGAGATAATGAGTTTGGAGTCATGCTGTTGGTCCCCAAGATTCAGTCGTGCCACTTCATCAAGAGACACGAATCCCTGATACCGCCTCTGGTAGAGCCCCAGCTTAGGCCCTTAATAATATTTTTCATGCGTCGAAAAATCCCTCATGCACCCATAGTGTACTCACATATTTATTCTCTTTATTCACATTAAAGTGGTGTATAAATAAATATATGCACCTCCAGCTTATGTTGGTGATGGATGTTGCCCTGTCTCTGGATGCCAGAACAGTCAACTGCTATCAGATAAACCTCAACCCTCAAGTAGGAATATTATTGGCAGGAAAACGTCATCATAGTCATAATTCAGCAAAGGCTTGTGGCAAACACTTCTGTGCTCAGGGTCTTTTGGGGCATTGGCCAGAGCAGTCATTACAAGGTGTTTCACTGAGGATGCTCTTCAGGCTTTGACGCTTGACCTCTAGGAAGCTCAAGTTTGGAGAGGTGAATGCTACCCATGGACAGAGGGTATCTAAAGTATAAACAGGCAGGTGAACGCCACAAGTTCTCCTAGAAACCGTGTATTTAATTCCTCCAAATTCCTCTGCTCTCATTCACCAGAGGAACCATCATTTGTCTGTTCTGAAGGATGGCTGAAATTTGGGTATCATCATTAAGCAGGCACTTGAAATGAAATAAAAGCAAGCACAAGAGCTCAAATTGCTCTTCTGTTTCATTCCATCTCTCTGGGTTAGGCTGCAAATTGCTGACTAATGAATCTGCAAGGCTATATCCTGCTCAGAGTGGGTGTTTCCTATGATGAGCCATCAAAATACCGAAAACGAAGCTCAGGGCTCGTGCAGTATGGTGTGCTGTAGACAAGGTCAGCTCAGTATTGCCAAAATGAAGTGCAGACACGACTCGCCAAATCAAGATGAAGAAGTTGCTACGAAGGATGGGAATTTGAAGGACCTATATCTTACAAAATCAGCCATTCCAGGCACTTCCTCACCAGCCTCAAGCATGCTATTTTAGAAACTGGTGCGCCATCCAAAGCTGTTTGCTCCATCCTCCTCATCTTAACATGGATAAATGGATTACACAGATTGCATTTCCGAGGTACTAAAGCCCAGGCTAAAGCTTTAATAGGTAATCATCACCTTACCAAAGCAAGTCTGCTGTTTGCTAGAATATTTCTGCAGACACTTAATAACATTGCAGCCATTTAGAGTAAAAAAATTAGAGATTAGAGTAAAAAAATTGTTCAGTCAATCACCTCTATCCCGCTCCGACTAATTTCTTCACACACAACCAGGTGATCTCCAGTTACTAGTTCTGCAAACTAGTACCCAGAAACTGCAACTAGTGCCCTCAGGGCCCCGAGAGTTTCGTTGTCCTTATTTTCAGCTCATATTAACAAGCAAGCTTTGACCTTCAAGAGGACAAGAGATCAGAGACACGTCCTATTCTCACCACCTGGTGTGGGGACTCAGAAGGGCCTACAAGCAGGGGAGAGCGTGAAGTCTTCACAGACCTGAAGAGCTGGATTGCATTTCCGAGCAGCCAGAGGCTCAACTTGACCAGTGCAATGAAGAGTAGTTCACTCTGTAAGACTTGAAACTCCTTGGTGGGTCACTGTGGGCTGCCCTGTGCCCTCACCCGCTGTGTTACTCCTCTTGTGAGGGTGGGTTGAAGCCGCCTCCTGTGGATATCGAACCAGAAGAAACGCGAGCTTCCCTTGTCTGGAAGCTGAGCTGGAAATACTGTGGCATCAGGGCTTCTTGAGCACTTTCCAGCATGTCTTGTTTTGGACTAGCTGGACATATGGCACGAACAGACTTTCGTGTGGTGTTTCAGTAGTGTTTTTCCACTGCCAGTCACTGATAAAACCAGCAAGGGCAGAGGGGTGTGAAAATAATTAAGGCAACAAATAAATATCATCTGTGCTTTTCCAGAGCTCAGAAGTTTGCCTTTGGCTCAGCAGGAGTTTTGAGGAAAGTTTCAAACTGCCATTTCTGCTTTATCTAAAGGCATAAGGGCTCCTTTTTATTTTTATTTTTAATGCATTGACTCACGGTTGTTTCTTTTTTTCTGTCTATATCCACCTCTTATACTAGTATTGCCCCAAATAACCGCATGGTGGAGGACTCTTTGGAGCCAGAAGAGTGTGGTGCATCTTTAGCAAGTCCTTCCCCGCCTGAAAACACTGGCAGAAACCAACTTCTCCCTGTGAACTGAGAGGAATCAGAGTAGCCCCTACATAATCTGCACTCAGAAGATCCCCGTCTCTAGATCCCGGACACAGGCACCCCAAAATATGATGTAGTTCATCCAGCAGGGCAGATCTGCCCAAGGAAATTATGTAAGTGCAGCCAACTCATGGGGAACCACAGGCTGGTGCAAAACATGGAAGCTGGGAAACTGTAACTCAGTGGGATATTAGAAATACATAATCTGGAGTACATAACTCATGACACAGTATACACTTCCCCATCCCACATTTGCTTCCAGCTAACTCTTCTGTGGGCAAAAAGTCCTCTCTAACCCCCTCGGCTCCTCAGAAAAAAAGCCATTTTCAGCCCCCAAATTCCCTGGATAGCATAAACTTGCAGCGGTTCCTTGCACTCTGACCTTACCTTGATTTTATTCCCCGACAATCTCAATTTCTGAGTCTGAACCGCCAAACTTCCCTGCCAACCTTGCCGCAGCCCTGCCTACAAGCAGTGGCAGAATGCATGGGCTCATAAAATCAATCAGTGACAACAGAGTTGGCCGTATCCTCTGGGCAAATCCTTCATTAGGTGCCAAGTGCACGTGCGCTCCGGAACCACATGAGAAGTCATAAAAGAGACTATCACTATTGCTGGGCTGTCTTTATTGCCTTTAAGATTTATTTAAAATGACCGGAGAGCTGCCATGAATCCAGGCTTCCAAGGAGAGCAATCACCCCCCCAGTCCCTTCGGCACGAGATAGACTTACGTGCCTGCTGGGTCTTTTAGTTGGTTTGTGCTTGCTTCTTAGCAAACCTTCAAGCCACGTTAGTCTATAAACCAGAAATTAAGCAGCACTCACCCCTGCATTTCCTCTCCTTGAAGCTATTTGGACACTTGTTGGTCCAGAGAGCTGGCAATGTTCATTTACAGCGGCAAACCTGTGGATCTAGCTCTAATTCTCTAGAGAGATTTTAGCATGCTGGTCCTACGCGCGACTGCCCGTATCAATCTTGGGAGCAGATCAAGAAAACACCCATTGAGAGTTTTTTTGTATTCATTGGGTGTTCAGGAGCTGGGACGCTTCTCTCCCAGGACAGCCGACGTAATCGGAGCGCGGGGAGGAGGGGTGCGATGGATGGGAAAGCAAGGGGCATCTCTTGCGGTGGGAATTCAGCACTCCTCTCGGAGGAGGAGGCAGCTTTGGACAGACAGCACAGACGATCACCTGCTGCCTTTTATTTGTTCTTAACTCCTCCTTGTTAATTACCGCCGTATTTTTTTCCCCCTCCCTGTGGAGCGAGGACTGCGGGAGGCAAGGGGCAGGGGTTCCCATCACCTCCCAGCAAGGAAAGGAGCAGCAGCGAGACGAGTGACAGGTTTCCTCCTGCCTGTCAGCACTGCTGGGGTAGCCTCCGGCCTCGTAGGTCTTCCGTACCCCTGCCTGAGCAAGGCCCTATTTTGGAGTGTACGCAGAGACCACCACACTCAAGCCTGTGCCTTCGCATGGTAACAGCCTTTCTACCCCCAAACAGGCACAGTCTGCAAGGGACTGCTAACACCCGCCTGATGTTCGGAGGGAGCTGGTAGGCTGAGCTTGAACCTGCTGCCACTTCTCTTGCTGGGGTCGGGTCCTTTGCACCTCACCCCCCCTGCTTCCTTCAGGGCAAGCTGAGATTCCCAAGGGATGTCCGTGCTTTGGGGGTGCTTCCTGCCGTACCTCTGTGCTCCTCGCTCGGCTCGTGTTCAGAAAAGGAGGCGTAGGCCAGGCGCTCTGCGCCAGGGGAGTCCAGCGGCTTTAACCTCACGTTTCAGGGCGCTCCTGTTCCCTTTCCTTTGCGTTGCACGTGCCTCCCATTGGTTCATTAGCAACCTTTTCGTGGATCTGGCCGTGCCTTGGATCAATCTGTGGTACCTGGCTGAGGAAAGCATTTGAGGTAGTGCTTTTCACGTAAGTCATTTTTGCAGGTTGTAGACGCTCGGAGGGAATTTTTTAGGAAGGCACTTCAGCATATGCCGGTGTTTCTAAAAGCTTCAGGCATTAAAAGGGCCCTTCTCTATTTGACTTCGTCTTCTTACGGAAAGATAACACCACAGAGGGATTTATGAGCGCGGAGCCTTCCGTCCTGTGCGCCTGTGAACTCACAGCCAAGCTGGGCAGCAGCCTATCATCTCACCTAACTCCATGGCTTGCCCTTCTGCAACTACCCTTTTTTGTATTTATTTATTCTTTCCCTTCATCGCTTGCGTGCGGAACAGCTCTCACAGTCGTGCTGCCACACAACACACTTCTGGATGTGTTATCAAGCCACAGCTCTGTTTTATAAGTTTATATATATATTTTTTTTTCCCCGTGGGTCAGAGTCTAATGCTGAGTAACGGGTTGATAGGACTCAAATTTACATGCTATTACAGAGCTATTTACAGAGAGGGATCCCTTGCTGGCCCCATATTAAGCCTCAAATCTAACGTTTGAATGAATTACAACTGATGCTATGAGTCCACAGCCCAACTTTGCTGATTTCAAAGCCCTTCCAAAGCTGCCTGCAAAATGTGCGAGTCCTTAAGGCCCCTTTGGCAAGGGGTGGCATCATTTTATAATGGTATGGACCACGTGGAATAAATTATTGGTCATCTTCAGCAGCAATGCAGCCAGGAAGGCACAAATGTTGGATTCCCTGGCCATTGTTCATAGTGCGGCTAACAATAGCCCTTGTTCTTGTAATCATTAGCAGATGATAAAAGATTCTTAGCAGACGAAATCAGAATTTTGCAGGAACGCTGCTGTCTGTTCTTTACAGCGGCCCCTCCTTGGATCAAGCTATACTCTCCGTGGGATTCAAGGCATTACCGAACCCCTGTGTTGATTCTCTCCTCCTCTGGCGCCTCTCCAAATATGTGTCCTTCACCCCTTGCAGTTAGCTGCAAGAGAGCCGGCTAAGGCTGTGCTTCTTCACACCTCCTCCTCTTCGCTAAGATGCTCTCAGTATGTTGTACTTTCTCTCACCGCAGTGGCTCGGGCATGATCAGTGCGTGAGACACCCAGACGCCGCATTTCCAATTCTTAGCAGTGCCATTACTGGGGAGATGGATTGGCCCGATGGGCGTGAAAGCTGCAGTGTGAAACCTCCAATCCCAATTATGTCAAGGAAAAGGTGAAGAGCTGAAAATAAATCTGTCTTCCACCATGGATTGCTCTGAAGCTGAAAGAGCTTCCGAGAGTCTAAATCCTCTGCGGTGCTGAGCACCTCTCTCCTTACGGTCCCCAGGAGCGACGGACGCCCAGCTCATCTCAGGCCTTTGGATCTAGCCTGTGTCGAAGACTTTGTTCTCTGCGTGAGAGATCTCAGTGCCAATATTTGGCATTTCTTCCTCCTATGAATCAATACGTGCAAGATACTCAAACTGGACAACAAGGATGCTCTAGGACAGAAGTACCGTAGCTCTACAGGCCTTCCTTGTTCTCTTGTAGGCTCCACGTGGGGCATGTCGGCAACCCAGTATCAGCGACCCTTGTGAGAAGGTAAAGGCTGAGCAAATGCTGCAGACGTATCAGAGACATGCAGAGATCGTGCAATGTTTGAGGAAGGGAAGTCTCTATATGTATCTATCTGTTTGTTTTTAAATGCACTTCCTCCAAACACCTGCTCCATTGGCAAGGCAAATTAGACTAAAGAAAAACATGCTATTATTTCACCTCTTTGCTCACACTGACACTAGAGGAAATATAGCCTGGATTTCCAAAGGTGTTTGGATGTTTAAATATGCAAGCATCTGAGAAGGATGGAAAACTGCTGAAAAATCCCACCAGGAGACAGCTTGTGCATAGATATGCCTGAATTCCTGGGTAATTTTGTCTGCTCATATGTAACCAGTTTACTGTTTCCCCTGACTTCCCAGTCCTTGGGGTTAGTAGGAATCTTTTGCAGCACCAGTTAAAATACACTCACTGCCTTGAGCTACCTAGGAATATGGTGTATAGCCTAAGATGGTTACAGTTTAAGGTTTATGGTTGGACCTGATGATCTTGAAGGTCTTTTCCAACCATAAGGACTCTTTGATTCTGTGGTTGTCTCAGGTGCCTCCCGTATCACTGAAAGCCATGGATCACTAATGGGAGTAGGAAATGGGGTGAAAGACAGGTCTGTTTTTATTGACTCCTGATTGAGCACCGGTGACTACCCTAGGTCAAACAACGGAGCCCCCAAAGAGCGCGGTGATCCAGGCTGATTGGCGCTGGTGCTTGGACTGCTGTCATTTCTAGCACAAAAAGGGCACTTTCCCACTTTGCATAGAAGTCACTTTCAGAGCATGCTGAAGTTTAATGAGTGTAGGCCCCAGGTGGTGCTAAAAGCTCTGCAAGTTGAGCTCTCTGGAAAAAAAAATCAGCCTCCTAGTGTCAGAGAGAGACTTAAAATAGGGATTTTAGCAGCTAGTTTTAATACTTGATGAGAGAATGCTTTATTCAGGAACAGTGTGACCACTAATGCCACATCTTCCCGAGCAAAACTTTCTTCCTACATGGAAACCTCTCACAGAGAAGTAATCCCAGCTCTTTAGGAAAGCAAAATTTACAGGTTCAGGGTCTTGTTATGCAAGGCTTACTTTTGTTGAGGAATTGTCCATCCTGTGCCAAAGCAGCAAGAAGCAGCAAGAAGGTCGTTGGGTGGCCCTGGAAATTATGAGTTTGGACAGAGGACAGTTTTCACCTGAGGTTGTTTTCAAAGTTCCTAGCCCCAAAAGTTGTCATGATTATCCTGTCATCTCTAATATGCGGGTCTGTATCTCCCAACATCTGGCTCCAGTCCTTCTCAGCTGTTGTTGAGGAGCAGAAGGATGAGGGATGCATGGAGCCAAGGGTGACCAACGTGCACACAACTGCCTTCACCTACCAGGGCCCTGGACATCTACAGACAGCAGGCAGAGCAAGGTCCCCAGGCAAAGCAAGTACTCAGCCAGGTCCATGAGCAAGAAAAGATGGGGCTGGAGAGAAGTCCAAGGGTCTACCCAGGAGACAGGACCGGAGACAAACCTCACAAGAGGTTTGTGAAGAGGATTTCACAAGAAGTGAAGGTCCAGCCCTGAGCTTAAATGGGGCTCCTGGACATCAGTTGTGCATCCCATGTGAGGATGGTCAGGTCAGCTAAGGTCTACTAAGGCCCTCTGGGTCTTGACAGCTTCAGATTTGCAGTGTTTTTAGCTCTGGCATCAAGAGCCTTCCTGAGAAAGTTCAGGATTTGAGTTTGAGGGGAAAGCGTGAAATCAGATTCTTACAGTACATGACACGTTGTTAAAAAAAATCCTAAACACCAGCTTAAAAAAAAAAAAAGGGTGACGTCAGGTTTTGTCTCCTGCTTGGTTCGCGTCCATCTAGTCTTCCTAAGCAGTCAGTAGGGGCAGGCATCTATTTCAGCATCGGAATTAATACGTTTTTGGGTGCTCACAAGGGAATCTCCTGCATTTCCAGAGAGCCTGGTTCGCAGTGGTTTCGGTAGCTCCGTTCTTTCTTGGAATTCTGTTTTTCTGCTAAAAATGCAGCTTAAAAATACGGCCTGTCCCACTTGCCCCTGGTGGAAGGACCGACCTGCGGAAGGTTGAGCTGCACAATGGCTTTCAATGTGTGTATCTACATGTCCAGAGACAGCAAGAAGCTCTTAGCAGTTTGCTGAAAACAGGCAAAAATAAGCAAGAATAAATAAATTTTGCAACGGGAAACAACCGCTGCAGTCATCCCTGCGTTCATGGCAAGCGCTGGAGTGGTTTTCCTGCCCTCTCAGCACCTGCAGGTCATCATTAGCAACTAATCACTGAAATCTGAGGATGGCACCTGCCAGGAGGTGCCTGGCATGGGTGAGATAGGTTGCAGTGGACTCCTCCAGCAGCCCGCCTTGATGCTGTGGGTTTGTGACTCAGAAAGGGCCATTGGGAGCCCCCAGCTCCAAAGCGGCCAGACGGATTTGCGCACGGAGCTCCTCAGACGCACTGTCAACACAGAAAGGGCTGCCAGGCCTCGTCACGCCGAGAGCTGACACTTTCCGGGAACGCGTTTGCCTTCTCGCTTATCCTCTCTCGCAGCTTACGTTTGCATACGTTGTTCTGCAGGACACGACGTGGATTACTGATCATGGAGCCATCCTTGAGCTGCTGCACCATTCCTCTCGGATGGGCGTTGACTCTGTTTATGCCAAAACAGAGTCTGGGGAAGGGCCTTTGCTCCCATCGCTTGTTCCAGGAGATATGTGAATCCCACCATTCATCTCTCAGAAACGCTAGCGGTGACATCAAGAAGAGGGAGGCTTTGCAGTGGTCCCTAGAGACGTGTGGGTGCTGACTGGAGCACTGGTTTGTCCCGCAGGGAGTCCCAGATGATGCTTGGCGCAAGTATCGCCCCAACCTTGCTCCTGCTGAAGCTGGTGGCAAATTCCCCTGGTCTCCTCACGACAGGGCCCCGAAGAGCATTTTGTTGGCTGCACAAAGTCCTGGAGGTGCAGAAGGCTTCATAGGCCCGTAAGGGTGAGGTAAACGAGTACTCCTCCTTCATGCCACATCGCAAGAGAAACCAGAGGCGAAGGCAAAAGAAGAAAAAGAGGGAAATAAAACAAAGCATCTACCATCACCTTCAAATCCCGTGAGCACGGAGCGCTGCAAGAATATTGCAGGCAGGCCAGAATGTCTGCCTTGGCGGCGGTGTTGGGGGAAAGGCAATGGCAACTATGACACTGTTACCCTGAATTTAATTACAGCTGGCTAATTAATGCATATGGCAGCTTGCAATACTGGGCATATGTGAAGAGAGTGAGTGAAATCTCTCGTTTCCATGGAAACCCCCAAAAGGAAGGGAGCACGGAGGAAAAAAAATAAATAAATAAAAGTGAATGGAAAAGAGAGGTGATGCACAGAGAAAATAAACAAGAGAGAAGTGACTTTGTTAAAAAAAAAAAAAAAAAAAAAGGAGCTGTAATTCTAAGGGGGAAAACGCGGCGGAACAGAAATTGCTCACACTCGTGGTGTCAGTACTGCTACCCCAGCTTCGCACGGCTGAGGACTTGGCGAGATGCCTCATTGCAAGGACGGGACACCAGGGGCTCATGGCAGAAATTGCTAAGCTGCCTGGCTCGCGCCATACCAGGTATTAGGTTAGGTAATTGCAATAACCCTCTCACCCAAAAACATAGCCAAGGGGGTCATGGGTGCTCATGTTGGTCTTGGCTAGATGGTTTCCATTCAGGACAAATGCTCTGCTTTGAGATATTGGCCCCATCCCTTCGAAAGACGACCACCCCCATTCATTGGCTTCTATTTTGAGCTTTTATCGCCTGTTTTCTTTATGCTGCAAAATGCCATGTGTAACAGCTTGGAGCAAAAGTCCAGTTTGGAGACGATTTCCTTGATGGGCTTGTCCAGCGGGATAACTCAGACCTGTGGCTTTGCGTATGGCCTGGGTTGCTGCTACGAGCAGAGCTTATTCAGTCAGCAGTGAGCAAGCAAACCCATGGTGGCTCCCACGGACCCGCTGGACATTTTTAAGCACTCTGACATAGCGCCGTCTCCCACAGCCTCGTGTTTTCTCGGCTTCTTGCTAGGTGCACATCTGGAGCATCCAGACGTGTGGGGGACCTCAAGCCCCAGCTCCTCAGACCTGGGGCCCAGTAGCTACTTTGCCCTTAAGGAACGTCCTGGTAGAGACGTTACAGACAGCGAGGGATAAAAAAGAAAGCAATCTGGGGCAGCCTCGCAGTTCTGATTCATTGATGATACTACGCTTTTAATTACACTTTCCTTAATGTGGAGGCTGCTATAACCTATACACTGAGGCCCTGCAGCTAGAGAGAATTAAATCGAAGCCTATCCAGAAATTATATCTAACACTCTGGAAATCTGTTTTAACTAGGAAAAAAATGTTATACGAGACTTTAGTTTATCTGCGGTGTCATCGTAACCTTTAAAGTGAGTTTTAAGTATCTGGGGGAAGAAAGCATTAATACAGCACAAGGCATTAGTGTGAATGGTGCGGGCTGCTCAAAGGCTTGTCCGCCTACGCGCTGCGCTTCCTGGGCAGAGCCCTGGCCTCAAAAAACACCCGCGTTGGGTCTTGGGCACCCTATGGTCCCAGCCACTAGCGAGTCTCCTATTTAAGACTTTTCTTACGTTGGATCTGGCATTTATTTTTGCAATAGCGACACGCTCTATCAGTTGGCTACTCCATTAAACTGCGTGTGGAAAGGAAAACTCTAACAATTAGTGGGTTTATTGTAATTTCAGTTACAGCTGCAATGTTAACAAGGTTATGCTGGCAACAGTGATAAGATTATGAAGCCGGCTGTAATAAGGTTATGATGGTAACATATATCTAAGACAGCAGCCAAAATATGCTTACCTTATTAACAGAGCTGTGATTTTTTATTTTATTATTTTACTTTATTTTACTTTATTTTATTTTGTTTTATTTTATTTTATTTTATTTTATTTTATTTTATTTTATTTTATTTTATTTTATTTTATTTTATTTTATTTTATTTTATCTTTTTCCCACTGGAACAAAGAGCAAAGAATAAAAGTGGAGAAAAGGGTTGCTCTATTATGGTGCCTATAGAGATTTTATATCAGGCTGAAATTAGCAATCACATTAGGTAGGTGCATCCACCCCACGGGTGACCAGCTCAAGATGGGAGATATAAAGATCTTTGTTACATTTATTCATGATTTCAATCTGTTTCTCCAAAACTGCACCATTGAATTCCTGCTATGTCATCAGTTTCCTTGGCAAAACCATTTCACTGAAGCCTAGGTGGTAAGAGGTGCAAAAACGCCAGACCACCCCTGCAATTCACTAGACTGCCATAATTTCAGTGGTAAATAGAAAATTCATATCGAAACTCTGACTTTCCCTCGTTGGTAGCTGTTATCACATGCAAAACTCCACGCACGCTCTGTTGTATATGATCTGGTAAATTAAAAGAAAATCATTCTTGTGCTGCGAAGAAATAAAGTTGCTGTTCAGGGCAATGTATTCAATTAAGAATTTTAAGAGAAATGTTCCTTATAATTTCAAAGTAATTAACTTACCATTCTTGTACTATTCATACTATACCATTCATACTATACTATACCATACTATTCAGCAGCCCAAAGCATTTAAGGACATTTATCAAATTATCACGAGTGACACTGCTACAGAAAAAGAAAATAAACAAGTGCCTTCAGGGTGTTTCTAACTTAAATGGACAGCCAGAAAGCAAAGTGATTTTCAATTTACGAATGAATTAAAATTGTTATTTAAGTGAACGTAAAAACTAAAGGACAAATACCATTTCAGACTGGCTGCTAAAGGACAGAGATTAATGGTGAAAAATCTTTAATTAGAGGGATGGAATTGAGTGGAAAATTATTAATGTGTCCTTTCATAAATCTTTAATGCCTAATTGATTATTGCTTTACATATTAAGATGTAATCAGGAGACTGTAAATAAGCACCGCGTTGCAACCTCTGGAATTAAAGTGAAATATGGGCTGCTGCCGTTCCTCTCAGAGATTGGAATGAGAAGCAATGTCACTTCACCTCCGTTTGGGGAGAGAGTGAAAAAAAAATTTTTTTTTTATATATATTAGAAAAAAATAAAAAATGTTGACCAGAAGAAATAAACAATCCCGAATTGCTTCACCATGGAAGCAGGGAACTATGTTTTGGAATTCATATCCCCATCAAAGGAAAAATGGATTAGGGGAGAATATCACTAGCTATCTGGAGACAAATGCTAGGAACAAACACAGAGACTATAAGGAAAATTCATTGGCCAGGCCGTGGTTGACATGTCGGGAGGTGCAGGGGCACGGTGAGGATTGCCAGGAGTCGTACTGGGTTAGACTCTGCCAAAAACACTGATGCCAGCAGTCCAAGGTTGGTCCTTTTCCAAGCAGAAGAATAAAAAGGCCGAGGGCTGCTTTTCAGGGAGGATGCTGACTGGGGGCGGGGGCGGATATTTTGTCTCAGTTTTTGATTAAGATGATGATGATGCTTCGCTAAGGGGCAAGGATTTTAAATGGCAGTGAATGGAGGGGAATAAAATGATCCTGCCGGGAGGTGGGAAGGCCAGTTTTGGATGTGCACTTACTGAAGGTGAAGGGTGAGCGGATAAACCCTGCAAAGCCTGAACATCTGGTGTGTGAAACTGCCAACTCAGAAGCAGAAATTGCTAACTGGTCTCTTAGATTTGTTAGACTTGCCTAGAGAACAGGAGAAACGGTACTTAAAATTAAGAAAAGGAAGGGAGAAGAGCGCCCCGGAGAACCACAGACCTTTAAGCATGACCTCAACGGCACCTCAGGCTTTGGAACAACTTTTGAGAGAAAATGTAATTACAGACCTGGAAGTCAGATGCGGATGAGTCAGAACATCCTTGTACCCAAGCAGAGAGCTCGGGCTAAGCTGGTCATTTCTTTGATGAGGTCACTGATACCTGGGACAGAAGAACTGAGCACAGATTTTCTGCAACTCACCCTTCGATGCATCCAGGTTTCTCTATCTCTTTTTTTTTTAAGCTTTATGCTTGTCATGGATAAAGGTAGGTTGGAAACTGAAAGGAAATTCCTAAACATTTGGGAGAAGACTTCTAAGCATCACACTGGGACCGGGAATAAATTGATGTCAGCTTATCTGTAGGGATATTAAGTCATAGTCGTCCCGGCAGTGACAGGAACTCCGCTGCGCGTTGCTGCTTTAACTCCCGAAACATTTCCCAAGGCGTAGATAGCTGCCTTCGGATAAGGATATATTGCAAACATTGTGGCGGGAATCAATATTTGCTCGCAAGATCCTTTGGTGAGCAGTGCTAGGGGACAGTGCCTGAGAGACCATTAGCGTGTGGGTCCCAGGTGGCATGCGGGGACACGCTATGGATGCAAAAGAAAACCTTGAAAGAAACAGAGTGATTGGATTACTGCTAGCTATTGCTCATGCTGAAGGGAAGCCACGTGAAGGGCTTGACCAGGGCCCAGTGGTGTCTAATGCTTCATCATTTCCTACGAGATGCTTGCCTACGCCTGTCATATATGGTGATAATCATTTCTCTTGTCAAAAGGGAAAAAAAAAAAAAAAGATTTTCTCCCTTGCTTTTGATCTTCAGCTGCCCTGGAGTTGATTGAATAGAGCAGTAACTCTTTCTCCAGCAGGTTGTTCCAATAGCTTAGCTTTTTCTTTGCTGAAACGTAGGGTTTATTGGGTTGTTCTGTTCAGTGTTTTTGTTTCTTTGTTGTAGTTTATTTGTTTAAGCTAAAAGCCAAAGAACTGCTTTGAATCTGCTCCTTCTCAAACCCCTTCAGCTCTTCTATATTGGACTGTGGTACAGATTTCATGGAATGACACGTTTTGTTGTCTATAGCTTTTAATCTCAGATCCCTTTCTCCAGCCTGGTTTTCTCCTCACTGCTAATGTTTTCCCCAGTGTTCCTCATGCACTGACAGATCCAACGTCTTAATTTCCCAGGTTTCCCCCTTATCCGTGAGACCCCACAACTTCCTCCTTATCTACGCTCATCTCTCAAGAGTACTCCACAAATTCTCATTATACTTTCATTGACAGCACAATAGCTCATCTGTAATTCTGTTTTGCTGTAATTTCCAGGAAGAAAGGGTCTCTTTGGAGACCACGTCCAACAATGTATGTTAATTTGTGTTTATCTTTTCTTCTTCTCTATTCTTCTCCAGAATTGAGCATGTCACGGGACTGCTTCTGATCCTGCCCCCCCCCGGATCCTGCTCTCTCCTTGACGTCAAACTGCAAATTGGGCAGGTTTCTTGTGACACCTCAGCATGGGAAGCGGCTGCTGCCTCGTGCGCCACGTGGTCCCCTCAGGGGCCAGTGCCTGGTGCATCTTGTTAGTGGACAGCAGTTGCGATGGTCCCACGGCTGCTCCTTCTTCCCAGGGGTTCTGCCTTGCTCCGCGTGCTGCCGACACGCGGACCTGCCCCGTGGATTGCTTTCACATCACGTCACCAGCTCGTCACCAGCCTCTCGTCGCACCGCTTCAGAGAGGAATTACCACCAAGGGTTCTGCAGGCACAATAGCGTTAATGAAGTTAGGGAATTACTCCTGCAGATGCCTGACACTCAATCAATCCCACTTAATTTAATTACACTTCTGAATGAAAGACAAAAGGGATGCTCGTGTAGTCCACTCCTTGCTTTTTGTTTTGCTGCGTAGGGTATTTCCCCCCCCACACACCTCAGCTCCAACTAATTTAATACTCGGTGAAAAATGTCAATGTAATTAAGTGAAGTTATAATTATTTAACGAACAGGGTTTATCTAGCGCTTTGCATCATTATCATTGCTCCACCTAGCTGCGGTTCACCAGGCAGCTTCGTGGTGCAGCTTAAATGGGCGGCGTGGGGAAAAGGGTTATGGTTTAATGACCTCGGTGGGTCACCAGCAGACTGCGGTGCTGGGCAAGTCATGCTGGGGAGATGGTATGAGGAGAGGGCTCCTCTGAAAGACACGTGATGAAGTCCTCAGGATACTCGCACACGTCCCAAAATCCACCCGGGAACCTCAGGCAGGGGTTCCAGAGGTGCTCAAGGCTTCTTTTGGCCCCCGCTCAGCAAGGTTTGCATGCTTCCCTTTAGCCAAGGGACATCCCACCAGGCTACTTGTGGCACAAAGGTGCCCCGAGACTATTCCTGCTGCGAAGTGCAAGGTAGAGAGGCGTTTATATATATTTGAAAGGCAATGCTTTTATTTCTTCACCAGCCATCGTCTCCTAGGAAGCTCTCCTGATACGGCCGCACTGATGGCCACAAGGGAAGGTGTCACTGTCTCGTGGTTTGCCGTCAAAATGGATGGGGCAGACAAAGCTGCAGAGATGAGGGGACAAGCAAAAGATGGAGCAGGGTAGGTCCTAGAGAAGAGTTATTTCCTAGATCCCCAAATCCCAGCAGGCCAGTTCCTGCCCGAGTCTAGGAGGAGCCCACACATCCCAGGAACATCACTGGAAGGAGCTGCTCAGAGCTATGGGCCTCTCCTGGCAAAGCTCTCACTACTGTGCCCAGTGACTTTGGACTCCCTATGAAGGGGACTTCCTCAAATCCACCCAACCGCTTCCAATATGATGCCACCAGGATGCCCAATCACCTGTGAACCTCTTGCCAAGCTGAACCTCTTGCCAAGCTAGTTGAGTATCTGACAGCTGGTGAGACAAAGAAATTGTCTCTTCCAAATGATGGTACCCCGATTCTTTTTCATCATGGAAGTGGGAATCAAGGAAGCGCTGAGCCTGGACTCAACACAGCCTGGGGACTACAGACAACCCGTCAGCCGGCTCTCCATTTCTCCTCAGCTGAGTGTCACCTCTGTAGCAATTTCCAGCTGTCTTTCTCACAGTATTTCTGCCACTAGCAGAAAGGTGTTTCCTCAAAAAGCATGAACTATATATATATATATATGTATATATGTTTAAAAAAAGGAAAGCATTTAGAGTGCTTTTGCTGTGCCTTTTGGTTTCTGCAGGCTTTAAGGAACACTTGGGTCACATTTCAAGCTTTTCTCTGCATCCTGAAGTCTTCCTTTTAAAAGAAAAACATGACTGACGAGTTTCCTGTGGGCTCCTCTGATTCCTGAATCTGAGACCTTAACAAGTGCTCAGCAATCACGAAAGTTAGAAGGGCTTCTTGGATGTAACTGGACGGTGCTGGGTACGGCTGTAAATTTGACCTGTTTCTGGATTCTGCCCCATCCTGGTGCTGAGCAAACAAAAGCAAACGCAAGAAGGAGATTCAACTTTGCTGCAGCAATTGCCATTTGAAAGTAGACCTGTGCACCGGCAATCAGTTCTGATTAGGATGATTATTGCAGCGATGGGAAATGATCCGTGCAGATGCCAGGTAGCATGACTCTAATCTTGATGCTCCTCCGGCTCTCCCATGCGTCTCCGCTGCACGTGGGTTGCTGGAAGCCTTGAATGCAGCCTGACTGGCTACACCAATAGGAAAGCAGGCGTCCGGTGGTGCAGGAAAGTGCATCTGCAACATATGGTCCATGTTGGCAGCAGCACCTTTCGCTTGTGCTCAGCAGTCCCAAATGGCAGAGCCAACAAGTCACACGGAGCCAGCAGCCCAGAGCTGGGACATGTAAGGTCAGTGGCGCAGTGGCGCAGATGGCCACCATTAAAAAAGTCAACTGAAACATTGCTCCCCTGCCAACGCTGCGATTCAGGGCCGGGGGGCTTCTGCTTGACAACTCATGGCACTGCCAGTCTTTCCTATGGAGGGCAGTGCTCTTTCACGAGAGTTGGTGGTGACTGGTGGCACTGGCTCTTACATGAGGACTGGGAAGACTTGCAAGCAGCACAGGGAGAGACATTCCACTGGACTACATGGGATGGCCCAATCTTCACTGGCCCAGGGCTTCTATTGCTGCTCATCAAGCTCTTTCCAATTTCCTTTCTTTCCCCTCAAAAAAATGTGCTTCCCTACTCTCGTGTTACGATGGTGATTCCATTTCTGCCCCTTTCCCTTTTGATGGCTAAATTTCCTGTGCATAAATAACAAAGGAGATGTCAGACACCGGCTGGCATTTAAAATGGGAAAATTTGGGTTAGATTAACAGTATTTGTTACTGCGGGAGCAGTGCTTGGGCAAGCAGAAGGTGCGACGGAGTCCATGGAGCACGGCCTCACACACAGTGGGGTGGTCCATGTCAGAGAAGGTGCAAGCTCTCCACAAAGATTTTTTTCCTCAGGTTGGGGCATTCGTAAGGTTTCTTTGGCTGCTTCTGTGTCTCATATCGATGTTGAACTCATATGGCTGCCTTTAGTGTGGACATTCATTTAGATCTGTTTCTCTTACTCAGCCACCTATTGTCGTGATTTTAAAGGAGCTCCATTTACTGGAACTTCAACGCTTTTGTTAAATTTGCTTGAAAAGCGGGTATTAAAGCCAGACTGCCGGGCAGACTGCCTCACTACACAATCTGCTCAGGAAACTACGATAAGAAACACACCATACTTACAAACTTCATAGAAACGAGGATTCTGCTCAGTACAGGTGGGAAGGGACATCTGGAGGACTCCAGACCAACCTCTTGCTCAGAGCAGGGCCAACTTCAACGATTGATAGAGTCCTAGAGTTCCAGCTGGGCGCTGAACACCTCCAAGGACAGAGATGCCACCACCTCTCTGGTGGCATCTTCTCATGCTGAGAAGATGCAAAGCTATGGAAGGGCTGAGAGGCCACTGGATAGAAGGACAGATGGACAGACGGAGAGGCACAGCCGCATAGAAAAACAAACCCAAAGACAAACAAAAAAGAAATCTAAGCTAAATTGTGGCCCTGCTACTTTCAACAGTGCAGATGCTCCTAGCCTGAAGGAAAGGGCAAGAGCCCAGTTGTCTCACTCTCTGGTTCGGTCCCAGGAAGGTGCATGCCAGGAGAACGTGGGGTGACCCTCTGTGCCAGCCAGGAGAAGCTCCTCCAGGGAATGAATACAACACGCTTCCAAAGGCAGGATGGGAAGCCCACCAACTCCGAGTCTAGTGCTGAGCGCCAACGCCAGCTCCTGCTCATGAGTTCCTCAGCAAAACCATCTGGAGGAGAGGCCACCAGCCAAGGCTGGTCGTCGTGGGAGTGCTTGGACTGACAGCTGGAGTCATTCTGCTCTGCTAATTGTGATTTTAAACCACACTGATAAGCCTGACAGCTGGTATCTGGCTCCAGTGGGCCCCAATTCACACTAGTGTAGTGTAAACTCAAAAGAGGTCCTGTCTTTGAGGAGGCACGCCAAGAATGGCAGAAGCTTGGTCCTCACTAATAAATAATCCTGGCTTTATCAGAGTTGCCAGATAGGTGCAAGACTGGCAGCTGGCAACGTGTGTTATCAGCAGCTAGTGTTGCTGCATCATGCAGTGCTGGGGCCTGGTACACTGCAAAGTGCCTCTGATAAGCCATAGGTGACTAATGTGACTTCCTGGCCACCAGTCCAAGCCACCTTGGGTTGGATGAGTGTCTTATGGTTTTCCGGGTGGCTTCATTATCCAGTCTTTACAACACAGCTCGATGCTTACTCTGTGTTCAGACTGCAGAGGGTGGCCTGTCCCAGAGGTACAATACTAGAAAAAAAGGGGATTTGGGGCTGGAGCTATGGCAGTTTTTTTTGGTGAAATAAAGGGAGTCTGGCTCAAATTGGCATTGCTGAAACCTACCTCATGCAATGCTCCCACCATTTCTGGAAGAAATGCCAGTTTGTGCCCCTTCCCCACCCCAACCACTGCCTACTGACCATTGCTGTGGCCACGAGCCTGGCAATTCTCTTCATGGCAGCGGGCGAGAGTGGCCACTTGGAGAAGGATGGACGGCTGTGTGAGGAGCCCTTTGCGTGCTGCTCTCGGAATGGAAAGGGGGACCTTACCATTGCAAAGCCATCTGCAAGCCTTCCCTGGCACCCCTCATGGCTAGAGACTGATCCAAAAGTGGGACAGCGGGCTGACAAGGGGTCATTGCTCTTCCCTTCATTGGCGGAGATGAGGCATCAGTGAATAAAGTTGTTCCTGCCTTTGGGTGATCCCATGAGCTACTAGGCTGTGGAGGTTGGCTTGGAGGGCTTCCACCCATAGCGGACTTGCTCTCTCAGCCATGGCCTGCCATTGCCTTCGCCTTCTTCCAGGCTGGCTCAGCATGACCCATGATCTAAATGCTGCCCAGATGGCTGCTGGTGGCTCCACTCTTCCCTGGTGAGAAGGTAGGAAGAAGCCAATACGGACAAGGTTCCTATGCCAACGACCTGAGGAGAAACAGAGTAGTTAGTAAAATAATCACTCATGTAAGTGACAACTAAAAGGCAGTTTGCCAGTGTCACTGCCCTCCCCATAAGATGGAGTCTTAACCTGCCTCTGCTCTCCTTTCACCAAAGACATGCACTGATCAGTGTCCTGCAGGCCTCTGCTGTCTCTGGGAGGAGAACATGCCACAGTGTTTACAAGTGTTTATGTATTTTGGCCATGAGGAGTGGGAGAGAAGCACGGTAATTGCAGTAGGTATTATATTGCTGTAAGGAATGAATTTCTGAAATGTATGAAGGTAAGACCAGGCAAAACAGCTTTTCTGCGGGAAGCTAGAAACCTGGGGCATGTGCTAATGAGGCTTGATGGATGCAACATGTCAAAGTGTGACAGATCGAGGTGGGAAAGCAGGAGGGCACCGTTCAGTGAGGATTGAAGCTGGAGCAGTGATGGGCTAGAGTGAGCCAAGAAGAGTTATGCTTGCCAGCGATTCTCTTTTTTCAATGGTATGGATGCATATAGAAGCTGGCTTTTAACTTAATTTCCTGTGTTGAGATCAATATTTCTCATTTTGCATGATATTTGTTGTAATAGTTTGCAATCCAGTAGCATCCAGAAGCCCGGCTAGAACCATTACTTCATACAAACGGTTCCTGTCCAGTGCTCATCTAGTTAGACAAGGATGGAACAACACACAGCAGTAGAGCTATTAGCACATCTGAGGTGTCCCCGGTCCCACACAAGCAAGTAAAGCCTACAGCACGTTGGACCAAGTCCTCTTTTAGCATCACTGATGCAATAGTATCAGCATGGTGTAATACTGCACATGGGAAGCAGAATGGAGGCTAAGGCTGGGTCTGATGAGGGAATATTGTACTGCTATTTCCAGGGTTCGGCCAGGAGCTGGCCAAACCTACCCACCGTGGTGCCGTGTGAGAGATTCAGTAACTGCACGTCTGGTTGTGGGGAGGAAGGAAACAGTTCTCAGCTCGGCAAAGCAGCCCTTTATACTGGGCTATGTTACCTGATCTTTAGGTTTGTCCAAAAAATAGTCCTGCAGCAGGGCCAGGAAACACCTTCAGTCCAGGTTTCTGTTAGTCAGCAGAATAGAGCTAGATGCTATTTCACTCATAAGACTGTGTTTCAAAATACCAAAGCCAAGATTGCATGTTCTTTTTATCAGTCTTTCCTGATTTTGGATGGTGGAGTGGGTACCATAAGTTTTCAATTCACTGGGGTGGTAATGCTGAAGAACTGCTCTTTTCTGTGCCTTGGTTTCAGCCTCAGGCGTCAGCTATTCAAAGTTACCCTCATGGAAAATGAAAAGGAGAAAATATTCAACAGGCACATGAAAACATGGTGCACCATTGCCAAGTACTTAGGATGAACCATTTAGGGAAAAAAAAAAAAAATGGCCAGAATCCCAGAGGATTTGGGTCATTTTTCTTTCTCTCAAGTTCTCGAGGTCCCGTTTGAAAATGTCTTTCTCTTTTTTTGAGAAAATCAAAATTCTCACACAGTTTCTTCACTCTGGGGTCTGCTATCTTAGCACATACTCTATGGAGGGATTAATCTCTCCAACTTTAGCAGGCGGTCTGAGTGTTTTTCCGAAAACTGGTATTTTCTAAGTATTATTTCCAAAATGCGACCCATCTCCCCATCTTGCTGACTGGTCGCCCATAATATGGGATGAATTGCTCTGCACTGTCCTGTCCCTTGAGGTTGTCTCTGTACCCAGTGGGCCAGACAGGTATTTCCAGCAAGCAGTTCCTCTCACTGGCTGATGGTCAGCTGAGGACAGGATAAACCTCCCTGCCTTGGAGATACATCCCGCCCTCCAGGAGATGAGGCCAGCCATAAAATGGTGAGAGCTGGCCAGGAGAAGGCGCTGTGCTTCACAATTATTCTCTTTTAAACTCTGATTTTCCAAAGTAACATTTACTGGACTGCAAGTCTTTCATAATTGATACATAACGAGATTTTCAGCTGTGTTTATTTTTAATAACAGAGCCTCTCCAGGGTTTTGGGTTAAGAAACTACTGCCATTAACTAATCTGGCTATTTTTTTTTCCTATGGAAAGATGTTCTGAGCTTCTCTAAGGTGCAATTCTGCAAAGCCAAATGCCCGTCCAGAATTTCATTTGTGAGGACTGTCTCATTAAAATCTCGTTACTGGTGGGTCTGGGTTTCCAGGATTGGGCCATTAAATGCGCCTGTGTGCTGCTAATTAGTAGTAGCAGCCAATAACGCCTTTGTATTTTAATCTAAAGCCTTGTTAGGTCTCACAACCAAATGAAACATCAATTATACGAAACCCATGTATAACTAATGAAGAAGCCCTTGTTCTTCCGTATGTAAATATCACTGAGTCTGCAGGGACTGCTTACAATATTGTCTGTTGCTTAATTCATCAGCATTAAAACTAAGAGGAGGCTTTTGGTTATATATTGCAGTCTGCTCTCACCCATCTGGGCACACTTTAGAGGAGCAAGTCACGCACGTAATGTGGACCTGAAGGGTTCGTACGTTCAGAAAGAAGAATTCCCCCGCGTGCTCTGTCCCAGCCTCCGTCAGCGACAAAAGAAGTGCTGCTCACCATCAGCAGCCATCAGCTCCCGCAGAATTAAACCCCTGTGTTTTGCTTAGTCACACTCCAGGTATTGAAAGAAAAAAAAAAATTAAAATATCTTTTTCTTTAGGTGCGGTGTTGGCACATCCACGCGTGCTGGACCTTCTCAACCCGGGTTGGGCAGGGACACCAGCTAGTGAGGTTGGTAGGATCGCTAACCCCATCTCCTCTTGCACAGGGCTGCCAGGTAGTGGTGCCTAAACCCAGCCCTGAATTACCACATGTGTGGTAATAGTGCATTTACCATGCATTTTATTCCTCGTGGAGTCTCTGCAAAAGTTCTGCCACTTGGTCTTCCAGTTGATCCTCTGTCACAGAACTGTCCCTGATATTGTGGTTAATTTTTTAGCTCGCCCCGTGTGCCGTGGGACGGTGCTGCCAGCCTTCCCTCTAGGATGCTTCACGCTGTGTTAACTTGGATAAGTCATTCATATGTGTGAGGTTTCCTGCTCCTCATCTCCCTCTCTCCCTGGATGCTGACTATTCATATTATGGGTCAGGGTGATCTCCCCAACCTCCTTCAGCGAGCAGGACAGAGTCTTCCAACTAATCAGGGGTGGTTTCAGGCCCCTCTGAAACCGTGGCAGCCCCTGCACCGGAATTCCCAGCCTTGTGAAGAGGTCGGGATGCTGAAGGGGGAAGACCTTGGCCTTTGCTCCCCCGCAGGCTGGTGGGCTCTGAGGCGACGAGCAGTGGCAGGAGCATCGTCCTACACTGAACAGGCCCCCTCTGCACTGTCAGGTCCATGGCAGCTCGCCGTTGTCCTCTGTCTCAGCGGGCTGCAGGAAGAGCTGTGGCGTGAAGGGGTTAAAAACAGAGAAGATATTCAGTCTCCCAAAAAGATAAAACGAGAGTGTCGTCAGGTTTCACAAGCAGAAGCATTTGAGGAAATAAACAAAAAGCAATTAAGAAAAGCAAATTGACATATTGGGCTGGATTCACAGAAGGGAAGAGAGGGATATTACTTTGTGTTTGGAGACTTTTTTTTTGCAACAGCTTGTCTGTTCCCCATTTGTTTAAAGGCAGAACAGCAGTGGTGTCATCTGTTGGTCAATATTTAGAGGGTAGAGCCGAGAGGGAAAAGAGACTTCATCACTGGGGATTGTCTTGGTAAACACTATGTTTATTTTGCATTTACGCTACGCTTCAGGGCTCCTGCTTCTTGCTGCACAGCCCAAGAAGAAGCTGTTGTTCCCATCTAGCTTCCTCTCTTCCTTGTTGTATAATTTGGGCTCCCTTTTTCCCCTTTTCTCTACAGCAACTGAGTTTTGAGAGGCCAGCATGGCTACGTCAGGTACAGCCTCAAAAGCTCAGTGAAAATGTACGCTGCAGTAACGTCTCCCTTTCCAACACCACAGTGAAAAGTGCATCATTCTTGGGGAAAAGAAGGGCTTTTCTCCTCCTGTCTTCACAGAGTGGCTCCGAGTTGCTTGTAAAGGTCACTCGCTCCCTCACCTCTGGAGAGAAGAGATTATATAGAGCTTAATATGAGAGATGCTGAACTGTCACTCCCACAGCTGTCATCAAATGACGTAATCCTCCTCGAGTTACACTGCTAATTCAGCAAGTTCAGAGATACGGAGATGCCAAGAAGTGTCACCTTACGCCATTAAAGGTCCTAAGTGACCTTAGGTTCTCTGCTGTTGAAGTTGTGACTGAATAGCCATGCAAACTCCAGTTTTGTTCCCCATCTCTGATAGCACCTGCACTTTAGCAAGGAGATAATTTCACCGTGATCTTTTGAACAGGGGATGGCACAGACATTCCCCCTCTCCCTCCCACAGCCACAGGGCCTCGCTATGTTAAGACCAATCTCAGCGAACACCCTTCCTCCTTAGCCTACGCATCACACTTGCCCCTTTCTATGAAGACAAAACAACCCCAAATTCCTAGTAATGACTGGGAACTTTTCCGGTAGATTTGGTTTCGGGTCAGTTTTCAGGTGAGCCACGGCGGCTACCGTCTGCCTGCGAGAAGAGGTGAGTGAACCTGAGCAGAAGAGAAGACAAAACCCGTTTCCAGCAAGAAGATCTAGGCCGTGCTATCGCGCTCCACGCCTTGTGGCTCACCAAGTCAACTGCTGAGATTACGGGAAGGATAGGCCTGGACATTTGCCATTTTCATTAGCGGGAGAGATGTTGCTCACCGTGATGCATTTGGTACAAGCCCTGTGTCCGGCCATAAACCACACTCAGCCCTAGTGTCACCAAGTCTTGTATCGAACGAGGCGGTGAGAGCAAAGCGCGCACCAGGTCAGAGCAGGAGACGAGATGGTGCCACCGCGCTCTACCCGGATCCGGGTGGGCACGTGGGATAAATATCATCCTGACGACACACCGCCTGGATCACCGGTCGGAGCGATAACGAGCACAATTTGAGAGCTGCTTTACGGGACGCGGCCGTGTGCTGAAAGCCGTGGAGAAGAAACAGATGGCTGGTTGCTTTCTCGGGCGCGAAGCTGCCGTAGCAATGCCCTACCCACCTCATTCCCTGCTTGGCTTTGTTCTAAACTGCTTTTGCAGCCGGTAAGGCACTTCGGAAGCCGCTGCCTGTATCTGCATGAATCGCGGATTTTCATACTGACCGAAGGAAAGCAGACAAGTCTGATTTGTGCCTTGCAGGGCTGTTTTGGGGCAAGGCAAAGATCTGGCATGTATCGCAAGTTCCTGGAAAGTCAGAGCCTGACTTTGTGCCTTCGCAACTTAAAATACACCAAAATACACACAAAAAGCAAGAGTGCCTGTGACCGCTCATTTCCTTACATACAAAGCTCATATGGCAAGAGTAACCAACAAGAAGGGCTCCTTCCCTTCTGCATCCATCCTTGGATGCAGAGTTAGTGTCAACGGGCACACCGACAGGATCTTGCAGAGGGTATGTGCGGTGACTCTTGTCACGTAGTCCAAAGATTTTGTGGCAACTATCTTTCAGAAGATGAGCCTATATGCATACATCTCTAAATCCATCCCAAGAGACTGGTACTGGTAACGTCAGCTACGAGACAACTCCGCAAGTCTTACAGGAGCATGGAGGCTGGAAGCCCCAAGGACTGTGCGCTCTGCAAGAGGTCATGTCTCTGGTGGCCTGCTACCAAAAGTGCTTACCCAGGGTTAGTGTCCCATCTGCTCTGCTGGTTGAGCTGCTCATGGGAGCCTTCCCAAACCCAGGCTTGTAACTGAGGGACGCAAGCAAAGATGTCTCACGCAGCTATTGAACTGTTCCTGACAGGGCTGACACTGGAGGAGGAAGTTACCTCTGGCAGGGTGACAAACACGAAGAGGGTGCTATCATTTCTTTTTCCCAGCACAACCTGACATGGGAGAGCCTGTTTCCAGCTTTAAACCCTGATCACATCTCTTGTTTGCCCAGACCATCAGTCTCTGTGTCCCCACTGAGCACATGCCTAAAATGTCAAGTCTTGCCAGGCAGCACAGTGTTTGGCTTCTTGCGGAAAAGCATCTCTGGAACAACGTGCAGGGTAAGTTGTGGTGTTTTTGTTGACTTTGCATCTCAATGCAGTGTTTGTTCATTGGTGCCGAGGTAAGACGGGTTGTCTTCCCCGAATGGCTCAGATCACATCAAAGTCAGTTTGGGGTCTAAGTTCCTCCATGGAAGCTGATAAAAGAGTCTGTAACGTGCATGTGCGTGGGGGGGCTTGCTTAGCAAATCCTCTGATTGCTTGATTAAGCGTTTGTTCGCATTCATCGCATGCGTTTGATCTAACAGGAGACTGTTTGAGAGCTGGAGTTACTCTTCAGTGGCTGCACCAACCCAGTGGGGCTAATTACAGAGGAAGATGCCATTCACAGCAATTGAGGCAGATGGGCTGCGTCTACGCAGACGCTTGGTTGTCAAGCCAGGAGTGGGCTCCTTGCCATGGCTCTGCGCTTCCCGCTTTAGCTCGAGGAGAGCAGGTGCTCATTTGCTGGGGTCCACGCTGCCTTGTAGGGCTGTCCAGACGCAGCCGACCCATAAACAACATCTGACCTTGTAGCACATGCTGGGGGCGTTTGGAGAGATCTCACGGTCTCAAGGCTGTCACAAGGACAGACGGGCTACGCAGGAGCCCTCAGAAGCACAGGAAAAAAGAAATTTCAGGAGCCAGCAAAACCTGAACTGGCTGAAGAACAGATGGGAGTCTTGGGTCTCATCAAGTCCTGAGGACATCCCTCTGCAAAGTCTCACACTGGCCATCCTCAAGCTGGCCATCCGCCCTTCTCACTTGCTCCTTTAGTTTTTGGCGTGTAGGGCAGAGCTGGTGCTCTTTGGCTTTCCCCTGCAGTACACATACAGACGACTGAACCTTTGATCTCGCAAGAAAGCAGGGTCTGGCACGCAGGTTACAACAATTTGTGAGAAATAAGATGTGCCCTGATTCTCGCTTTGGCTTGTTCATTTTCCAGCGCATCACTCGCACTGCTTTCAGCAAGTTCTCCGTTTTCCCTGTTCAGCTTGGGAAGAAAGGACATAGTTCACATCTTTAAGGCTAACGCTGGTGGCTGAAAGACTCGAGTTTCCTTGTGTGTTAACACCCTGTAGCTCTCATTAGCAGATGACAGGCCCGGCGCTCTCGGCCCGTCACACTCCCATCCAGCGTTGGCAGGCTCTGACAGCTATCACTTCTCCTCTTGTGCCAATTAGCAAGAACAGACGATTTTTGTCAGGTTCTGATGACATCTTATTCCCAGCGCTGTTTGATCCTCCTTGCCCTGCCGTAACGCAGTCAGGCTCTTGCAGCACCTTTGCCTATGGGCAGGAAACCACTCTGCTCCTGCTCAGGTGTGCGCAAGAGAGGAGCAGCAGCTGGGGAAGGCTGAGCCTTTTCAGGACTTAATTCCAAAGCGCTGCCTTTGCCATCAGGAAATCAGACGTGTTTGGAAGCCTTTTCGGAAGTGTTTTCTAGGTGTTCTTGAAAGTCTGTCCTCAGTTTGCAGCACTTTGGGGAAATGACATAAATTAGAAACAGCGATTTTAGTAGGTGATGGCATGCAAGAGATTTGCATTGTCTATAGCCAACTTTGATTTCCATCTTCCCACAGGCCTCATTAGAAGCTGAGCATCTTGCCTGTCCTGCCTCCACATGTACAAATCTAAGAGATGCTCCAAGTATTAACAGACACATGCAGAAAAGAACAGGGGAGTTTCTGCCCTTTTTGTCGGGGTCGGGAGGGGGCACAATGCATTTTTTGCAACATTTTTCTGCTTTTCTTCCCAAACATTTTCAGGATCGCTTTATGAACCAGCTCTTGATTAAAAGCGATTGAACAAGAAGGGTGGACCCTACCGTGAAATAACCCATTTACTTGCTTTGTATGCACCTCAATGACTGAGATTAAAAACAGAAAGACGGGAGTGCAGGGACGAACCCAGCTAAGCATCTAACCGAAAACTGAAATCACATGTTTGCATATCGAAAGACCACTTTGAATGGTTGCTGGCAGCCCCTGAGAGCAGGGGGCAGCTCCCTCCTGAACAAAAGGGTGATTGGATTGATACGTGACCCTTTGCTGAAAGGCTAAGGGCACTGCAAGATGTCCACTTTTCAGAAGATTCCTCCTGGTACAGGCAGCATGGGGAGGCTCTTTATGCAGGGACGTCCAAGCCAAGAAAGAATGGGTCTCATCATGTGGTCTCAGAAGAGGTGATCCTTTTTACTTCTCTTTGCAAAGAGAAAAACCCGTAGTTTTAATGTTTTTTCTCCCTTTCCCATCAAGTCTTTGTAGATGTTTTGAAAAGGCTGAATGGGCTTTTTTTTTTTTTTTTTTTTTTTCCCCAGTTTTGACCAAAAAAATACTTGATCCTCCTCCTGTGTGGGTGCTTGCATGCGAGTTTTGCAGAAGTCATTTTCAGCCTTGCTTTCTAGCACCATACTTACTCTTCCTGGGACTAATTTTTCTTCATAAACGCTCTTCTTTAGATGTTATGGGGAAGCTTCACAGCTGCCGATAGCACTTTTTTAACCCATGTTTCCCCTTAGCGAAGAAACCCCTTTTTGTGCTCAACTCCTTTAAGCTTAAGTATCCTTTGATGTATATGTTTACTTATAAATATTTTCCATCTCATTGCAAGGCTTCCCAGAATAACTACATCAAATGGGTTTATGTGAATAAAAGGATGTTTTCTATACAGCATAACGACACAGAAGTATGCTGCTCTTACTGCTTTAGTTTTCTTTAAAAAATAAATTCAGAATGATCTTGGTTAATTAATCACCTGGCAAAGTAAACTCAAAAGGACAAGAAAATGATCTACCCAAGAATGTTTAAAAATATTTCAAGAATCCATTTAAAGGACTACTTTAAATATTTTTGATAATGATTAATCTTGTAAAACCTTCTGAGAACGTGAAGACCTTTATAAGGGAAATTTCAAAGGAATTTCAACATCACTCAGTGGAAGCACAAATCAGCTGAGTGAATGAAACAGCGAAAAAGCTAAATTTGTCACGTTCCCACCATCAGCTCATGCCTGATAATCTTGATAGATGTGTATCAGGCTTCATATACATAAGCTGAAGATTGCCCACAATGAATCTAGTCAAAACTGGGAAGAAAGTGTGTTCACCTTTGATGAAATTATGCAAAGAGTACAAAAACCCTCTCAACTGTTGAAGGTTTTAAGCTCCAAGTGTTGCTGGCCTGGTGTGATTTCTTGCTCAGCCATCAATGTCTACAAGAGGGGGTAGTCTACAATGGGACCGTTTACCCCAAAGAGATGTCGCCTTGGGAGATGTTCTCAGAGCCAGGTTCTACAAGAGCAGCTGGAACTGGTTGCTTGGAGGGCCTATTTGCCACGGACAAAGGAAATCTAGCTCGACATCCCCTATCTGGTCCTGCCACACCTTGGGAAAGTGAGTTTTCCACCTCCAGGCATCACAGCTACGGCTGTGACTCAGGGCACTCCACTCAACAGCAACACAGGCATTCGAATCACCTCTGCCCACCGCAAACCTGCCATTCCCCACTAATCTAATCAACTGACTCACCTCATTAGCAGGCCCGTGTTATTCCTTCTTTTAATTATCCGCATATATTTATTTAATTTGAGCCTTCTAGTTGCCATGGCAATCTACTGCTGTTCAGTGGAGGGGAAGTTGGAGCATGGATGACTCATTTGCCCCTCTAAAGGGCCGAGAGTAATGAAATGCTCTGATTTCTCTCCAGTATCCAGATGCAGTTTCCAGATGCTTTCCTGTGGCCTCCTCACATGGGGATGACCATATTGCCCCATGGTGCTGGCTTTCTGGCTAGGGCAGCCTGTAGCTCTAGAAGGAAATACCAAAATGCCTGGATAAAATGCCTGTTAACCCCACAGTCTTTCATCAATGGCCTTGGTCACGGAGTATAAAAGCAGCAAGTTCACACTCTTGGGTATAGGTTTCAATTGCATTTACCCTGCTTTAGGCTGAATTTTCAGGAAAACAGATTTGGGGATGTAGAAAGGTGGGGGACGTACCCCATGCCAAAGAAGGGAAACTTTGGCCAACGCAGTGTATGGTACGAGCTCCTGGGCACTGGTGTTGGAGGTGGGCATGGGCTGGTTGAGCAGAGACAGCCAGAGGATCTAACAGGAGAGGTCTGCATTGCTGCATCGTGTTGAGCCACCGGCTCATTTAGTTCCTTCTCTTGGTTAAGCCAACGGTCGGGTCATGCAAGGCTACCGGGGACCTTGCAGGGAAGGGAGGTGCCTTCATCTGTAGCGTGGCATGTAGGTTGCTTCCTTGGAGTTTGTCGCGCTTTTCCCAAAGTTTTACTTACTAAATCCCCTGCTCCTGGAGGGCTTCCGACACTGCCAGTGCTGCGCTCCTCCTTTTCCCTCCGGCACGTCGCAGCTGCGACTCCTGGCCCTTCCCCGCAGGATGCTGCGGGACTATGTGACAAGGGGAAGGTGGACGCAGCAGATGCTCAGCAAACCCCAGTGAACCGGACAGCTGCTAGATGACTGGGCACATTTTCCCAGCTCTCCAAGTCCCTGCTGACCTGGGCACGTCGCGTTTCTCGGCAAACGGTCCATGGCATGAGGCCTCCTCCTGCTCCCCAAAAAGCCCCGGTGCTATTTTTCTTGGGACCTGGGGCAAGGCAAATCAGATTGGTCCAAAAGAGAGATGTCAAATGGTCGGCGTCTGCACGGATCATCTATCTGTCAGCGGTGCCACTCCTGCTCTTGAGCTGGACGCTTGCTATTTCTAATTAGCGTTGAGTTTCTAATTAGGATTGCGCTGCTGGGAATATTCTGGAATTCTCAGACCCTCTCGGTTCACAGGCCAGTTACCCAAGTCGCCAAAATTTGGGCAAGTGAGGTGCTTCAGATGGCTCCAACCCACAAGGCAGACTTCAAAATGAGGATACAAGTCCTCCAGAAGAGCACGTTTGCCTGAGTACAACAGGACACTTTGAATTTGCCTCCTGATTTTTAAATGCAATAGGAGTCTACATGGGTGTTTTTGAAGGCTGAAATTCTCCTGTAATCACAATGCTTCCCAAAGGACCTTCAAGGGTATGCTTGCAAGAGCCTTTAGTGATATCAGAGTTGACAGGATTGCTCCTCTATCCTTCCCTTCAAAGCTTTGCTTGCCGCTGTGCATGTTCTTTTGAGCTGGGATGGAGATGGGTGAGATTTGCTCCTTCGCTAGGTTTCTGTCTCCTGCCTGCAGATTTCTGTCATTAAAAGGGGAAGCAATGCAGGTGAGGTCTTTGGCGCCAGCCACAGCCTTCTTGCTACTTTTCCAGCCCCTTCCAATCCAGGCCCTGGCCCTGTGATCTTGGTGAGATGTTGCGTAGACGAATCCTGGATGCAGCTGCAAAACTCTCTGCTTGTCACTCTATAAATCTTGCTTTATTGCTTATATTTGCAAAGTGTAAGACACGTCCGCCCTGCACACACGCTGCGCTGAGCTGAATGGCAACGCTTTGCAAAAGCTTCTTTCCAAGCTGCAGATGAAGAGGCTGCTCTTGGTGTGCTGGGGCTGAATGCAGGGCATTGATGGACCCAAAATGTCTTCTGTGCTGCAGACGAAAAATAAAAAAAAAAATGCCAGTTGTCTTCCCATCTGCAAGCCTAGCTTCTTCCCTGTCCATCTTTCCTGCTTAAAATGTCAATAGCATCCTCTGTGCAGGGCACTTCCCAAGGATTAATAGCCAAAGAGGGTTAACAGCCTGAGGCATGGCTGAAGGCCATCAATTCTTTGCAGGCAGCATTAATCCTTAGGAGATGACCTGTACCTTAATCATTACTGCTTAAATGATTTTTTTTTTCCTGACCTTTATTTGCAGTGATGTGGCAAGATGGGAATTCACCTCTGCGCCGAGCTTCTCCAGAGGAGGATTTTCATACGTATACATTTATACTGCATTTTAAAGGGGTTATTTTCTTTTAAGCATGTCCCACCTAGAGGTGCTGCTGAAAAAAGCCCATTTTTGCCTGAGCTGAGATGGCAGGGGTGACCATGTCACCAGTTTCTCCTTGTCACTGGTTGTGGGGGGTATCTCAGGTCAGCTGTGTCCTGTCCACTTCTAAACAGGGCTCTGAGCTGCAGCCACCAGGGAAGCTAAGGAAGGAGGCAGGAGCCCGTGCAGGAGGAGACGGTGGCTCAAGACCCTCATGACAGTTGCCTGAAGGGGAGGTGAGCGTGCACAGAGCAGGCAGCGAAGGCAAATCAGAGGGGTGATGCTTGCCCATCACAAGGCCGTCTCTTTCTGTGGCAGCGTGGACCTTGCACAGCTCCGGAGACCCCAGGGAAGAGCAGATGAGCATTTCCTGGCATTACTGTTACATTGCACATTAGGCGGAAAATAACTATTAGCAGAACTGTGTCCAGCTCTTGATCTTCCCTTCCCTGACTAAAATAGTATCCAGGAGTGACAGGAGAAGAGTTAGAGGAGACTTAACCAAGGTATTTAAATTATGAAGGACATAGTAAAAGCTGCTCTTTCATATTATAAGAGAATAAAGGGGTCACTGGATGAAGTTAATGGCCAGTGCATTTATAACAAATTAAAGGAGGTGCTTCTCCGTGTGTTGTGAAGCCTGCCTATGGAATTCATTACTGCAGCAGGTCGGAGAGTCAAAGACTGTGGCTGGATTGAAAAATGGTCTAGATAATTTTTATGGCCAATAATAACATTTGTAGCTATGGCTGTTAGATAGAGGGGGAGTAGAGGGTGGCATCATTTGCAGCACACGGACGGCCGCAGGAGCAGCCAAGCAAAACCTTTCCTCCCAGGTTGTGCTAAGCTAAAATGCTGCTGCTTCCTCTTCCCCAGGGGAGCAGAGCACCAGGAACAACCCCCTTGGCCATCGCTCCTGCGGAGAAGCTTGGTTTGAGTTTCTCAGGGTGATGAGGGCGAACAGAAAAAAGTAAAGGCAGGTCTAGATGGGCAAAGTTTGGATCACTCCCCAAAACCTCACTGAGCACTTGTCTAAAAGGCACGTTTTGTGGAGAGGAGATTGAGAAGTCATTATATACATATTCTTTTCTGGGTTCATTTTCCTTCTTCTTTCAATCTCTCTTTTTCATCCACATTACTCTGATCTCAGATTTCCCCCGGGGCATTTTCTCCATGCACGAATCCAGTGCCGTTTCCCCAGGAGGAGAAAATAAAAACTGAACTCATATTGCCATCCAAGGACGGAGGCCAGTCCGAGCATTAGAAAATTGAGAGACTGCCTTAAAAAGGGAAGTGTTGCCTCACACTGGATTTCACGGGTTCAATTCAACCCTCAGCAGCTCTTCAGTGCAGACATCTGGGGAATATAATAGCAATGTTTGCTGGTGGTCTTAAGGCGGCTTGCCTTTTGCTTTCTGTAACAGAGCAGCCGTAGGTAACCTAGACTTACATAGCTCTACGGTGAGAAAACAGAGGCACGGCCACTTATCCGAGCCGAAATCAGAAGCCTTGACTCTCCCAATTTAAGATAAAGTGCCCCAGATGGAGTCCAGCAGCTGCAAGTCCGTAATGTAGTCAAAACAGCTGAAGTAATTGGAAGACGTTTTAAATATTTGAAGCCTCTCAAATGCATGGGGATTGAAATGTCTTTAGAAATGCAAAAAAGCAAGCCAAGGTCTCTGGCTTTGAGTGCACCTGGAGGTCGTGATTTTATCTCTGCAGTGTTATCGCAATGAGTGTGTTAAGGCGCTGGAAGTTTTCTTTAGCGGTTTGACAAGCTGAACTCTGCCAGCTCACAGAGTCAGGCAAACACTTCAGCTCAGTCAGGTTCCTGCCTGACTAGAGAATGCTTTTAATCTCTGGAAAGCGTGCAGCTGGTGCAGATGTGCGTACAAACAGGTCTTTCGTCAAACAATTTCGGGGCCAAAGGGCAGGGAACACTCCTCCTCCTTCCCTGCTCCTTTGGTATTTCCATTTGCAAAGGAGAGCTGCCAATGCACAACACGCTCGCTCAGGCACAGAGGGACAGACGGTACCCTGAGCAACTACAGTCCATTTTGCTCTCCTGGGGCAATTTGGGGGATTATGGTATAACCGTCCTTAGCGCTGGGCTCTTGCTAAATCTACTCTCCTTTCCCGCAGCTTTGAGTTAAGTGTGGACTTTGGGTGCGTTCGCTGGAGCAAAAGTAGAAGACCATGGTCCTACCATGGGCCCTTAGAGCTGGGAACTGTGCAGAATGTGATCAAAAAGGAAAATGTGTGTATTGTCTCAGATTGTACGGTCAAGGAACCCACGAGCTGGGGGAGACAGGTTTTGGGGCTTCCTGCAGGGAGCAGAAGGATGAGCAAGGAGTGTGTAGGGTTTGAAAGAAGCTCAAGTCTACTGGAAGAGGCATGAGAGGGAGAAAAGGGCCCCAGCAGTGCAGCGACTGGAGCCTTGGGAGAGGAGCAGTGGGTACGATCATGGAGGTGTTAGAGCAGGACAGCCAAAAGAACAAGGGGTAACACAAATCTCCAGAGCTTATCCTCACGCCCCACTCACCTTGCGTGGGTTGCAGGTGCACAATGACGGACGCTGTCTCCCAGATGAATCCAAGCTTTGGGGACCAGCGGGTCACGGAGCCCTTGTACAACTCCTCTCATAGCAGCACACGGGCTAGCTGCAACCTGAAGCGTGGCATTATTATTATTAATACGGCAGAGGACAGAAAGGACATTGATAAATTAGGGCAAAACAGAGGCTTTCCACACGGGAAAATTAGGCTTTATTTTTCAAAACTCCTTCCTATGATAACTAGGCCAAAATATGCACTATCCAAGATTAATTCCTAGCCTGCTAAGTGTGAAATTGGCTCACATCTGTAAGATATAGTCAAAACATGGCACAGCAACCTTGCTTATCTCCATGTTCTCATGAATGACTAATCCTAAAGGCATGTTCCTGTATTCTTTGTCCTGTATTTTCTCTGAAAACATCCTAAACGCTACCTCTCTTGGCAAGTTTGCACCTCTCTTTGCTAATGGGTATTTTCCTTTTTTCTTTTTTTTTTTTTTTTTTAAGTGCATGTAAATCACTGCTTATGCTTAACCTTTAAAAATTCCCAAGCATCACACATAGTATGGTATTAAAAGCTGGTAAGATCGTCAACGAGATTCACTCACCTGACATTTTTGGCACCTCAAATTGCTTTGTTGTTTATGCTCCAGCTCAAATCTCCACCCAGTGCTGCTTAATTACCCGATTGCTATGATTATATCATAACAAATTTATCAGCGTTTTAAATGGTGCAGTGGCATGGCGTCTGAAAGAAATTACAGAGATGGCTCTCCGTTGATTGTTATCATTAAATGTGACATATAAAACCAAAGCTACAATTTCAAACTCCCCCACCGCCCTTTGCAGTGAAGGTATAAATAAAACTCCCTTTCAGGCACACTGATAATGCAGGGAAGTAAACTTTGAAAGCACTGTAATGTTTATGAAGTGCAAGTATCTCATAAAATCAACGATTAATCAGCCCAAATGAAAGGCCTATGAAGTGAAATTTATCCATAATGCACAACAGTTAGTTCAAGAACTGGAACATTTGCATAGCTGACATGTTTTGGTAGTAAAAAGAGGTGACTTGCCTTACTGGAACTGAGTTTTTTTCAGCTGACGATGCCAAGAGATGGTCCATCACTCTTGGATTGCATATCCCAGCTCCAGAGATCAGGACTCCTCTGATCATTCATATGCCCTAGTGACCAAAACATCTTGTTTCTTCCCCACAAGCCTGATGGTTAAGCCATTAAAAATGGTGTTTCAAAGACGATGGACTTAATGACTCAAAAGATGGGTTAAATTTTATGTGTCAAGACAATCTGGAGCCTTGGGAAGGGAGATGTTCTCCAGCCAACAGAGATACTTGCATTATGCTTTTTGCAAATCTAGGTACTATGGGATGCAAAAATATTTATAAACCTTGAGTTTGTTGCCAGACTCAGCTTCCAACTGAACAGACACTCAGCTAAAACAGCTAATGGAGAACAGCCAACTCCAGTGACTGTCAATGAAGGCACTGTATGGGGAAGGTTTCTGTAGCATAAGGCAATTTTCAGTATGGTTTACACAACAGTGTGAATCTTCATCATTCACTCTTCTCTATGTGCTTAGTGAGTTTTTCTGTAATGAGTCAAGATATTTAGGGTGTGTGATGTTCTTACAGTATCCAGGGCAGGTCCAAGACTATCTTCACTCATTTCTGATTAGAGAGAAGAAAAGCAGATTTTGATAGTCTCTGAATGCTGAGAGATGGTGCCACGCAGGTGAAGTTACGACCACAGAAATGGTGTTTGGTTTTATCTACGCTCCGCAGATACGTACAAACATACAGAGTCTCTTTTCCATGCATCCAAAGAAGATCCCTCCTTCCCCAGTGTCATTCACGGCTGCAGCAACAGAGCTCGTATTTCTTATTCACCATGGCAAACGTCTCTTACGTGGGGGAAACCCATTCTCCTGTGTAGATGCAGCTTGCCTGAGCCTTCAACAGAGGCTGGATGGAAAGCATTCATTCAGGTCTATCGATCTGTGTCCCCATGCCTAAAGAAGACACAGGGCCTTGCGAGCAAGATGTTTTGACTACTTTCCCCTCCTTCAGCTATTTATACAGATGGTGCCTGATCCATCACTGCTTGTGTAACACTCCAAAACCAGTAAGCACAGGCTACGGTGGAATGAGCCATTGCTAATTTCTGTAAGTTTTATGGATGGGGGAAACCTCTGCTGCTTTCAGACATTAAGCTGGTTGTTGCAATGATGAGTTCTCCAGCTTCGATTTGATGCGCTCGAACAGCAGTAATTGACAGTTCTGAGGGGATACTTGAGTCATAACCAGGGATTGCCATTGTGGTTATTGCCAGCTAGCTTACACAGATGGTGCCATAGTCAAACTGAAAGAAGCCACTACTGCTGTTCTTAATAAGGATGCTAAGAAATGGATCACTTGACAGTATTTGGCTAAAAGTGCAGCATTGCTTCAAGAACTGGTTTTGCATTACATTATTCTAATAGAGTGGTTTCTGAGGAGGTTTTTGTTCTTCCTCTGGGGGAAGGTCTGGAAAAGGTTTGCTAATTTAAGCTGCAGGCCCTTGTTTCTGTCTGATCGCTTTGGAAGAGGAATGGAAGAGCAAAAGTTTTGGAGTGCAAGTAAGAGTTCATGTCTTCAGAAGCAGAGCTTGCTACAGAAAATGAAAAGTATGCCAGACATAAAGAAATAGTAATTTTTCAGATTATCTGTTCATCTGGAGCCTTCAGGACTAAGTGACTGCTAAATGCTCATTCCAGTTCTTTTGCCAGTTCTAGACATAGAATTGATTTTTTTCTGCCTTAGTTTCTTCCTTCTTAAAAGGAGAACAAGTTAATTGTGGAAAAATCTCAAACTGTTACAAGGAAAAAAAATATTACAAGGAATGAATTGGTGTTACAAGGGACTGCCGCCCTCAGAACAGCTCCAATGAGGAATGCAAAAAAAAAAAAAGCAGTTAAAGCTTAGATGCAACAAAATATTTTTTGTAGGTTTCATGGCATTTGGTTTTCTGTATTAAATGAAAAGCTTTGTGCAATAGCTTTATTTTGGAACGCTGGGAAGTTTTCTGTGACTTCCAGTCAGTGAGGGTTGCGAGAGCAACGTCTCCATTGCACAGAGGGTCATTTCTGAGGCTTTTGGGACCAGCCTTCATTTCAGAAGGCCTTAGAGGACACGCGCCTTGCAGGCACACTGACGTTACACATCGATGCAGCCACGGTTTCAACATTCACTGGTTGACTTCCACAGAGGCAACAGGGTTCAACACCGAAGACTCATCCGCTTCTTGTGCCAGAACCAAACCTACACCAAGGCCTCTCCACCCAACTTTCATACACCAACTCCTCACTCATCCTTCCACGGCGAAAGAAAGGGGCTGGGAAGAGGGACGGATGCCTGCCTGCAGGGACGCACGGAGCAGCGGATCGTGTGTGTGTCTGCGTGCACGCTTCTCCTTTCCTAGTTCTTCCCTTGACCCGTTCTGGGTCTGAAATATTTATGTCCACCTCCCCGTGCACAAGAGGAGTGTCCAGAGGGACCCTTGTATTTGTTTCCGAGTGAGCAGCAGAGGGACACAAGTAAAGGTGCAGTGTGAGTAAATTACTTAGCTGAATGAAAATCAATGACATCTTTTAGCAGATGCCATTAGCGTGTGCCTCAAAGCGTCAGGAAGGAGACAACCAAAGCACTTGGTGCACTCTAGCGAAGGGCAAGAAATGCTTTTACTGGAAGTGCCGAGACTGAGGAATCACTAGTTAAATAAAAACAGGCACGAGACACTGACTGGAGCTCAAGTCCTTGCAATCCGGTTGATTATTCGCACGGCTGAGCCCACTAAGAGCCTTACTCTTAATGACAAAGCCTGTTAGTCTGGCTCTTTGGTTTTGGAGGTTATATATAGAAAGTTGATGAGGCCAAAGAAATTAAATGTACTGCTAAAATGATGCTACCCATCTGTGCAGCCTTTCCAAGATGTGCCTCAGGACCAGCCCGAGGGACACTCAGCCAGGTTTTCTCTTCCTCCTTTCCACTTGGTGTCTTAATTCTCGCCTTTAAGCTTTATCTTTGGTTTTGCCAAACACTTATCTTGGCTCAGTGACCTACGGGAATCCCAAGACCGAGGCGCCTTCTTCAACTAATCTCCACAGCATCTGCCTTGCCTTACTCATTCACCTGGCTTCAAATTGCATTTGAGGAAAATAGCCTTAGTCTTTTGGAAGACCTTAGAGAACCAGACCATCTTGCTAATTATCGTTAGCTGGAAGGAAAAAAGAGTGTGGCAAGAGCAGAGATGCTCCTCAAGGACACGCAGGCAGGAGCCAAGGTGGTCCACGGAGCAGTGCCCTCATCGACTCGGGTGCAGACCCACAGTTTTGGAAGACAACGGGCAGAGCAATGGACCTTGCTGGTAACAAGGTCCATTGACAGCCCTCAACAAGGCAAGTCATCAGTCACCCTGAATTATTTTGCTATCTGAGCAGATTTTGGAAGGAGCGTTGCTTAGTGAGGGTGCATTGACTAGACCATGTTCATGCTTCTGCTGGATGACTTTCTAAAATGGGCCAAAACACAAGTCTATAGGGAAAAAAAAAAAAAGGAAAAAAAAAGAGCACAGAAGCTAAGGGCCCATCTCCTCGGAGGCTGCAGAGACATTTCACAGGAGCTCCCAGGGGCACTGCACATCATCTTCCCAAGTTCAGGTTATTTTTCAGTCACCCTGTTTATAACCCAGGCAGTTATAAGAGACCCAGTTTGGTCCCAGTGGACCTGTGCATGCCTCAGCTTGTGCCTTCACAACACTTCAAAAACTGCAGCAAAAATGCTGAGCATCTTAGCAAACAGGAGAGAGGAGATACATTACGAACACCCCCTATCTTTACAGATTAATCCTCAAAGGTGTCAGGACAGTTACAGCTCTTTATGGAGCTGCTGTGTTTCTGCTGAGTTGTACTATATGTCCATGCAGATGCTGGCAAATTTGAAGTAATTAAATTAAACTTAGCTTTGTTGGCAATTAAAGAGGGATTACATTAAACCACTGCAGCAGGGTCTGCACAAGAACAGCGATAGAGCGGCTCAGCTTTTGCACGGCAATTGCGGGGGCCACATTGATGTAATCTGTAGACTGGGCTCGTGCTCGTGGCAAAAGAGAGAAAAAAAAGACATCAGTAGCATTAACACCCCACGAACTGACGTTTGGTAAGTGGAAATGTTTCCCAACACATGAAAATGAACCAGTTGGATTTACTACTGCAAGTTATTCTCGTAGCAAGGAGCTTAGCAGGATTCAGCAAAGGATTAGACAGCTATACGAATAATAAAACTGTCTGAAATTTCTCTCATGTCAAAAGAAATGTGTAAGTGGGATCATGCAGGACCTACGAAATCTAGAAGGGGCTTTCTAGAAGAATAGCTCCTTGCAGAAAGTCTCCTGTGCTGGCAGATTTCTGCCTCTCAGACACTGGCCTTGGTCAAAGCTTCAGTGGCTTTTTGACCAAACCTGCCCAAGCCCCACGTGCACCCCTCCAAACATGAGCTCTGAGTCATGCACGCCTTGTCTTCTCTCCTGTATTTCGCTGCTGTTACCCAGAAGACTTCACATCGTGAAAGACACGTCTCACAGGTTTAATCAAGTTAAAATCAGAGGAAAACAGACTTGAAACGGAAGGGTGCCCGGTCAGCTGGATTTCATGTTTTGCAGGCTGTGCTAGCCTAATCAGCACACCCATATGTCCTTCCGAGTGCCCATGCAAGACAGGGCTGGCACTACGGGGGCTGCCGAAGCTGCGACTTAGGTTTGCTCACTTGTGGAAGGTGTCTTCTTCTCAGGTGAGGGCATTTAGTAGCTCCGAGGGCAAGCAGGTTGCCTCCTTACAGACCGGACCAGCAGTGCTCCTGCCTGGTGAGCACATTTAGGTACGTCAGATCAACAGCCAATGTCAAAAGTGTCACAAAATCAACCGGGGAAGATCTAACTGCATGTCTTACTTTCATAAATTTGTGAACAGGAGCTTCTGTGAGACTTTCACATTGCATAAAATTAAACAAATCGAAGTGCCTTCGCCCACGTTGGGCTCCAGCAAGTGACTGGCCTCAGCAAGAAAATGACAAGAAGGAACTGCCTTTCCCTTTGGCAAGAATCTCTCTCTACAAGCAGGACTTCAATTAACGCAATTGGTCTTGATGGCAAAGACATGATCCAGCCCTTGCCAGCAGCCAAAAATGAAAGGCATAAAGTCCTCCTCTGTGCTATACGTTATCCCAAGGTCCCTATGGTGTGTGAGCAGGCTGTCAATAGCAATGAGGATCTTCTCTGTCTGGACTGCCTTGAAATGTGGCATGCTTGCAAAACCAAAGGGAAAAATCAGGCTGTTACATTTGCTAAGTCCACAGCAACAAAAGCAAGGGAAACTTCTAAGCAAAATCCATGGATAAAGTCATGCAAGCGAAAGCTCTTGGGGAATTGCTGCTACACCAGCCGAGGAAGTGGCAGTAATTAAAGACTTATCGGGAACACTTTCAAATGAGACTCTAAAATATTAATTTAATTTAGATTTAATAGGAAAGCTATTGTACTTCCTGCTAAGTAAGGATCACTTCATTATTTAAAACAATATTTGAATATTACTAGTTAGCAGTTAAGCCAGAAATGTGCACAAAGCTGGCAACTGTTTTTAGTAAAGCTTTAAATGAATGTTTGCATGTAACAGACTGAGCTTATTCCAGATGTCCTTTAACTTCTCTATAGCCAAGACAGGGATGAGTTTAGCTTTCTCTTTAGTCAAAAGAGTCCATTACCAAAAGTCAATGAATTCTGTCAGCAGAACAAATCTTTAGTTTTCCTGGCACATACTGGTTATCTTATGGGGAACATAGCAAAGCTGATCTTAGTTAAAAGAACTGGAACAAATGCAAGCAGACAGATTATACATGGGGTTTTGGAAGACAAAAATTGATGGGAAAAGTCTCATACCTTTCTAAACTGTGAGATCAATGCAGGGTTTTCAGATGATGTTGAATATTGCTCCTCTCCTACTGAAAAAATGGCTAATATCAGAAGCTTCCGCTGCTCCCCAGACCTGCGAAAACAGTTGTTTTTAGGAGTTTTTAGGCTGAAAAGTCAGCAATTTCCTTACACACACACACACAGCTTTCCAGCTAAATGTCAGGACACACATGCTGACACAAAACACTGCGTTTGATCAGAAATCCTGTTTTCAACTGGCCACTGATGCTTTAAAAAATAAACACAAATACAACCAAATTTCTAAATGAAACCTTT
>WBNA01000172.1:1716067-1734130 GCA_013398345.1 Nothocercus nigrocapillus | reverse complement strand
AAGAGGGAAAAAAAAGAGAACATGAGGAGGAGATTACAAAGAGAGATTGGAAACAGGGGAAAAAAGATGAAAAAGCTGATGTGAAATACTGGAAGTCCCAACAGAATAAAACTATCCTAAGAAACTGGGACAGGAGAAAGTGAGTGGGACAGGAGGAAGGGAAATGTCAGTCCTGCAAAAAAATGTGTGTGTTCAATTCATAAAAACATTCCAGCTCCACAAGGCACGAAAAGGGGACTCTATGCGGAAATAAAAGCACGCTAGACAACACGGAAATGGGGTTTCATTTCACAATTCCACGATTTCCTTGTGCAAGCACACGCAGCAAAGGAGCAAGCCTCTGCCAGAGGAACTGGGTCGTAAAAAAAGGCAGTGACCTAAAAAGAGCACGTTCCTCCTTGCTCAGACAAGGAGGTTCACGAGCCAGGGTTTTCAAAGGAGGCGCTTCAGGGTCCCAGCCACGGCCTGCAAAGGAGACCCCCCTCTTGCCATGGCTCGAAATGGTCTGTGACGCCTTTGTGCCATTATTTTTAAAGGTGGCAGCTGCAGCTCCTGCTCTGGACAGTTTGTCCTTGCCAAGGTGAAGGAGATATTGCTTATTCCGCCCTCTTTCTTCTTTTTGACTGTTCTTTGCTTGCCTGAGGCTGGGCAATGAAATGTGACACGGCGCATCAGGAATTCCCTCCTAGCCCCTGCCTTCGTTCCTTCATAAGAGCATTTCTGGTTTATACCTTAATTAGCAATTTCCTGGCTCCAGGCTGCTTTCCTTGCTTACAGCCTTCCGACAACACAGTGGAACAGCTTTACAAATTATGCATCAGGAGCAAAATTAACGTCTCAAAGCTCCTTCCCTGAGGGACGAGGTGCAGCTCCCTCTAGGCTGAGGCCTCAGTGTCTTCACTGCACTGATACACCTGCTACCAGCTAGGAAATTCCTGGTCCAAGCAGAACTTTCCATAGCCCTACGCTATATTTACTATACCAGCTATATTTACAGTCTTTAGTTACAGCAATTAGTCTCACATTCAACGCATTTCAGAGAATAATACACCCTCTATTCTCTGTGTCTGGTACCGAAAACAATACACGTGTAGACATTGCTAAAGAATTACAGGAAACTATTTTTAACAGCTCTCATTTTCATTCTAATTACAAGTACACATAGGTACAAAATTGTCATTTTCTTTTTCCATCGTAACTCCGCTGCTGCAGGATCTCGAAGCAACTCCTTTTCCCAGACGGTTCAGAACTCCTCCTGCGCCCCCATAACCAGATATATTCCCCCCACTTCTCCATCCCAGGATCCCATATTTTTGTGTCTTCCCACCTCCATACTCGCTCCATAGGGAAGCAGCTCGGATCTCACTAAGGCGAGCAGTGTTTCCCTGAGAGCTGAACTGGATTTCTCCCTGATTTGAACGAACCTGATCGTCCCCCTGCCACAGGGCCAGGTTTAGCAGAGACACGTCCTTTGAACCCAGGCAAAGGGGACGTCTTGATGCCAAAAGCTGCATTACGCTGCGAGGCGCCAGGTTTTGACATAACTTGCCCAGCCACCAAAACTGCAGTGAAAACTGCCCATGAGTCGTCGTTCACTCGCTGGCCTTGATAACACCGAGCTTGTCAGTCTAATGTCGAGGGGCCCGTCCTGCACCTCTAGCCCTGTGGTCTGCAGAAGCCTTTGGGAGGCCACCGGTTTCCGTGCGCTGCTCCAAGTGGCTCATCGGAACAGAAAAGACCGTCAGCGTTGCTGACGTCTGGACACAGACGTGCTGGAAGGGTTCTGGCTTGGCTCCTGTTGCCGCAGCTCAAACACGGGCCTTGGAGAGAGGAAAAGAAAATTGATGAGCAGCTGCAGATTTGCGAAATGTAGTTTTTTTTTTTTACTTTGCACAGCAATATGTGCTCATGAAACTTTGACACTGGGCTACGAGAAACAGCTGGGCCCAGACACCTCCCAGAAAGTCCTGTATTCAACGCAGAGGTTCCCAGCAACTCCACACCCAGCGCTTGGTCACCGTCGCCAAAGCTGTTTGCAGTATTAAGCATCTCAAAGACAAAGGAAAGTCAAAATACACTAGTTTCTTGAAGATGATAAACATCAAAGCTCTTGCGGCGTTATTGGAAACAAACTCCAGCCCTTTGGAGATTCACTCATCTTGCTCGGCGGATTCCTTTAAAGGGAATAAACCCAGAGTGCAGTAAATGCTCTGTGTGCTGCTAATATGAAGTTATAGATCCTGCCTTTAGTTCTCATGAAGATTAACATAATCTTTCTCTGCCTGAAGATAAACAACCCAGCCTGGCTTTCGCAAGGCGCTCTGCTGCGCGGGACTCTGTTATTCCCCGGGGTCAGCAGGGCTGCTCTTGACTTGCACTGCGGGCAAGCGCGCTTGCTTTATGACAATCTGCGTCTCGCCTTAACGCGGCGAAAGACGGCAAACTTTACGGATTTCGTTCCGAAAGCTGACATTCGCACAGGGGAAATCACTCACCAGCAAAGCAATGGAACGCTGTGTCCGGATCCATGCCGCAAGCCTCACACCTCTGGGGTCTCTCTCAGGCCTCTTCAATAATTACATCCACATAATTTCATCCACATTTTGCTACCGTTCTTGGGTGGTTCTGTTCATCCTACGGCTGAGATGTTACAAAAAAAATGGTTCGGCATCCCCAAGGCTGCAAATAGCTACTGGCCTGTCCACTGGGCCATGCCATCAGCAAGGAAGCCTTGCATCTAAGCGAACAAGTTATATCTGCATATATCTGCATGCCTTTTTTTATTCATTTGTTTGTTTTCCCTTTCTGGCACCTTCTAATGCATTGCAACTGTGCTGAGTATGGAATGGAGCAGTTTTCTTTTGTTTCAATCATAACCTGCTGTGAGGAAAAACTAACTCATGGTGACTCACTTGTATTCGAGGCAAACTTTGTCCTTCCAGGTGGAAATCCTTAAAACCCAGGCACCAAAACATCCCAAAGTCCCAGTGGGCTTGCAAAGGGAACCTAAAGCAGCACAGCATGCTTATTCATACACCTGTTCCAGTCATTAAAGACAACAGAAGGTCTATTCTCAGGAAATAAGTAAGGCAGACATAAAGGCCCACACAGCTGAGTTACTTGAATAATCCATTGGTGAGAGCACATGGCTGATGGAAACTCATATTATGGCACCCAACCCTATGCTCAAGCACCTGAGCAGATTCAATGACATTCCTTGACATATTCCAGACGCTCGGGTATTTTGCTGAGTCAAAGTCATCAGTTCTAGGAAAGTGGCAATATTACCAGAGGCAGATCTCGTTTTTATTTTGTGTCAAGCTTTTCCCCAGTTCAAACATGCTGCTAGGATCTCCATTGCAAAATCAGGTGCTATCTGTGAATCAAAAGTTGCTTCATAACCAATTTTACACCTTTCTCCCCAGGTGAAATTCTCATTCACATTTCTGTTGAACATCCACTGTCAAAGTTACTCTTCAGGACAATAACACATTTTTGGGAGATTGTATTTCCTCCTCCTTTCATAAACTTTTGTTAAGTAGGAAATATAAGTGCAGATGTGTTCTCATATGGATTTTATGGTGCAGTACTATCTGTCTTACTCTACAGTTGCAGTGACTTAGAGTTACAGTAAAACACATTTATGAGACCTGTAGGCAAACTCCGTGGTAGGACTTGAAGTCAAACCTAGGGATATATTACCAAGATGCGGACACACACGCAAGCTAACACCTGAAGAACACTCCTGAGGTGTTTACACAGCTCCCTCCAAGTCTTCTTTCAGGTCACAAGCTTTTGGTGGCTTTCAGGGGATTATGGATTTGCCAGTAGACAGCAAGCAGCCAAGTAAATATAGAGCATCTCAGTCATTGTTATGGGAATCTACTTCCAAAAATTGCTGTTTCTTCCATGAACTGTATCACGTAGTCTTGTTTTCCAGGAAGTTATTTGGGATATAACATCTTTGGCGAAGTTGCTGGCTCTCCTCTAGCCAAGGTTTGAAGTCCTGCTGGTCTGCAAAAGCAGGTCTGCAGCAGGGATTTCCCTGTAAAGAAGTAAAAGATGGTCAAAAAAAGGAGACTTTTTCCCTGAAAAAAAAAAAAGCATTTTACCCAGCCTCTGAAAGCTCAAGTCAACATAGCCCTTGTTATCAAGTATTTTCTTGTCATGTCATGGGCTGCTGACAGACATTTAAACAACATAATTAGCTACTCATTAAAAAATTACCACAGATGGTTTTGACAAATACAAAACTTTGACAAAAGTGATTTTTTTTTTTCTTCCTAGACTATTTGAAAAAACAAGTCAAAACCCAAAGGATTTCTTCCCCCCAAAATAAAGAGACGCTTCTGGGACTTTGTCACTTGCCTCACCTATTTCTCTGGTGGTTTGGGATTTCCAGCTGCACTGCACCTGACACAGCATCTCATGGGCTCCCCTCTTCAGGTCCTGTGGTCCATTAAAACAGCACAGACCTTCCCTTAAAGGATACTATGGGCAAACAACGGTTCTGAGGAGGCACTTTTCAAACAGAGGACAGAACCTGGGAAAAAAACGTGCTGAAGTTGAGGAGCCTGACTTTGTGTGAAAGGGGAGGGTTCAAAGGAATTTTTGGAAACGGTGTGAGCATCTGAGACGGGCACAGCACACGGTGTTCAGTGGCTGTAGGTCTCCTTGCAGCACTATGTGTGACAACACGCACCTTGTGGGTCACATCGCCCAGGGAGGGCGGAATGGATTGGACAAAAGCACCTCCCTGAAAATCACCCTCACTCCCTTGCCCTGCTCAATTACAACCGTGTCAGACACGACCTGGAAGAACGAAGCACTCGAATTCTGCTGGATGCTGCTTGGTCTTGGTTTACTGTGATTTCCTCTCTGCTTGCTAATCTCCATTTGGCTATGAGATCAGCCTCTTCTGCCAAAATCTATTCCCAGTTGTCTTTCAAAGGGGACCTGCATGATTAAAGACCTGATTTTTGTGGTCAAGATTATGAATATAGGATTCAAATTAATGCATGCTCAAAGATAATAAAATGTCACAGCAGGGATATGTTCTCACAGCGCTGACCGTTAGCACAACGTGCAATACGATGACCGGCGGAGACACCCATCTAATGCTGCCCCTTCGCAGTGATGTCTCTTATGGTCCTTTGCAGATGCCCTCTCACCTTTAGCCATTCCTTTTAAGGCATTTGCCTCCAGCCCTGGTCTGCTGGTCCTTTCTGGTAGAACATGACAAACAGTCAGAACCGCAAGGTGCTAAATTCTGAAGAACAGGAGTTTTCCATCATCTTCCTAAAGAGACACTTGAACAAGAAGTTAGGATTTTGGAGGTGCTGATTTGCCTTGTAGATCTCCATGCTTTCTTGCTGGAGCCCTTGCAGTTCCGCATCTCAGGCTGCACATTTAGGAATCTATATATAGTGATTAAGTCCAATTATACGTTCTTCTTATAGCAATTTGGGCCAACATCTCCTGGATTTCCATACTCCTTCCCATTAAAGGTCATACTCAAGTCCTCCTTGGGATTTAATGAGTCAGACAGTGGAAGACGAATTCATCCTTCCATTATCAGGAACAATGCAGAACCCTGAAGCTCTGATACCTGCCCAATTCATGAATTTTTACAGCTCAAAAAGATTTTTCCAGCAAAGTTCCAACCCGCAATGTCCTTCTTCCTGAGTAAACAAAGCAATCAAAGTCACTGACGTGCACATTTTTCACTCATCCTAAATAAATAACAATGCTTACATTTTTATTGTGGTGTCTCCATTCATGTGGCTCTCCTAATGGATGGAAAGTGAGCACCTGCTTGCGGCACGAAGCACGGTCTGCTAAGATCCTTTAGTGGAATTGTTGTGACAAATCACTGTTGTCAATGAATTCTGAATGAGACAAATCCCAAACTAATCTGCTATCTGCAATCCGAATGTAAGAGGCTCATGGATCATAAATCTTCTTCAGGGAAATATGCATCCATTCTTTATCAGTCAATAAACAAAAGTGTTATTCATGCTTTCCTCTACAGGAGCTGCGATAGAGGATATAATTAGAGAATGAGTGAGAAATTGGCCAGGATGTAAAAGGCTCTGCGTATGTTTGGATTCAAATTGATTTCAACAACGTATCTGTTACTTACACGTGACAGAAAGCATTATGCACAGTATATGCACCATGCAAGCTTTTCAAGTCAATATTGTAACTCATTTGCAGCCTATTGTGGAAGCGATCTGAGTTATGAGTATCAGTCCCACGGCGCTGTGATACAACAGGCATAAAGGATCCCAACCAGGAGGACAGAAGCAGCAGCAAATACCTCTTTAGGCTGCAATAAGTTACCACGGAAAGTGCGAGTGAGGAATTTTAGCTAGTCAAAGATGAAGCAAACTGAACCTCATCATGCTCCAGACAGCCTTGGTGCGGCCTATAAATTGCATTTAGCTCTCTTCAGCCCCAAGTAGTAAGCACCAGCTGGATTTATCAAGTGGATGGGCGCTCCAGAAGGCAAAGAGCTGTGCCCATTTTCTCCAAAAGATGATTTGGTTCCACCTTTTTCTTTCCAGATGTGCCTTTCCCCCCCCCAACCAAATCTACTCGGCCCACATCATATTTGCCCAGATTGCTTCTGCTTAGCACAAGGTACCTCTGAGCTGCACCAGTGACAAGTATCAGCCTTCCTTTCACAAACCCCATCTGCAGGGAATCAGTCGGAGAGGCAAACAGGGTTGAGCTGTAACCAAAGCAGTGGGTGTTGCCTGCAGTGGAAAGAAAAAAAAAAAAAATAATAATTTTGCAAGGCTGCACAGTTTGTACATGGCACATGGGTAAGAGAAAGAGCTAGAGCGGCAAGGGCTGCCAGGCAGAGCTGGGGGATGCAAAGCCCAAACTGATATTCAGCATGACATGGCGTGACAGAAGGGAGCATTTCAAAGAGCAGAAGGGGAAAAGAAGGATTCTTGAAATGATTAAAGGGCATGAACATGCAGATCTCAAAAGAGCACAGGTTAAAAGTTGCCCAGCGGGATTTCGTGCTTGGCTCTCTGTGACTTCCTGAATAGAAGCAGCAATACCTCTCCAGTGCCATTTTGGTAAACTGGGACACCTATAGGGACAAGTTGAGGTCTTAAAGGTCAGACTTATTGCTCCTTTAGGAATACTGACATATTTCAAGCCATTAATAGTGGACCATCTCGTTAAAACGTTGACAGAGCTGACCTGGCCGTGCTACTGAGATGAATTCAGAGCTCACATCTTTCCAGTAGTAACGACCACATGACGTGGACAAGATAAACAGCACCTGAAAAGCAAGCTCTGCTTTATTTTAAAGGCTGTCTCAGGAAATTCTCACATAATAGAATGTATTTTTCTCCCAGAGGCGTATTTCAGCTATGCTACTCAATGATTCTATGGTTCAGGGCATAGTTTACATGGGTCCTGGATAGCACTTCTGATGCGCATCATCACACCTCGGTTTCAGAGTTCAAGAACTTCCCCTGTGCTGCTGAAATCAACTTTAATTTGGAAACGCTGCCTTTGCAGGATCAGCAGCTCGCATGCTTCCTCAGTCTGCCCAAACCCATTGACACAAGAAAAATATTCTTCTTTTGCAGCAGCTGAAATTCAAGCGGACATCATAAATCCCATAAGCTTCAGAAAATTGAGAGATTGAGTAGCTGAAGGCAGAATGTTAGGAAAAGAACCACCCAGGTACACCTACACACTCTGCTGAGTTCCTCAGCACACAAATAATCCATATTCAGCCTTTTGCCAAATCGTCAGCCTTTCGATTCCGCTCACAGCTTCACTACAATGCAGTCAGGTCAATGTGATTTTGTTTGCCGAAATCCAAATGTGAAACCAGGTATTTGATCTGAATGTGTACTAAAGAATGAACCCTTCCCCCCTTTTTTGCCTTTTGGCCATGACATATTTCAGATATGAGTATTAGATAGATAACAATTTAATTTTGTCCTCATTTTTGTCCTCTTTTTTTTTGTTGCACTTGCCCCTCAACTAAAGCCCACAGTAAAGCAAAGCTCTTCTCCCCAATGCATTTCTTCCCTTTTCTTCCTGTTTTTACCCCATATTTAATGTATTTTAAGGTTCCGTTTGGGCATTCCTTTGCTAAGGTCCTGAAATAATTTCTATTTGGAAAACATTAAGAGATAATCACGGTGTGGGAATGGATTTGAACATTTACATGTATCCAAGATTGTCCGAATGATATCTCTTAATTCTGAATTACTTCTGAGAGATAAGTGATATAAAGACTTTTGTTTTTTTTAATATATGCAGTCTTCAAGATTAACCGTTTGTTTATCTCTAGCTATTGCTCTACAAAGCTGCTCCCCTTCTTGTCAGTTTATCTAGCTCTGCCTTTACAGAAACAATATTGGATTTAATGTGAGGAACAAGAGATTGCTCCAGCTCTTCTCCGTTTGTTCCCTCCTTTGAACCAGAACTGGAACAATCTTTAATTCTGTCCAAGAGAATGCCAGTGGGAGAGGAGAAATAAAGCCGAACCATGTGAAAATCCCGCCACAGCTAAAGAAAGAGGAAGAACTATTAGTAAAAGCAAAAACCTTTCTGTTTGCTTTTTTACACCGTGGATCTTTTAGCTCTTTCTCCCCCTTTCCCTCCTTTTATGCAGCTGTAATTATGAGCTAAAAAGATTCCTCGGGAGGCTGTTTCCATGGAAGTCGCTAGCAATAGTTTGACTTACCCACCCCGGTTCACCCTGCATTATCTAATGGTGAAAGACAGAACAAAGCTTTTGCTAACATCTCACCTGGGATCTCTGCTCCTGCTCTTGCAACTTGGCAATAAGCAGAGCTTTGCTCACAAGTGGAAGAAGCAAGGCCATATGGAGCCCCAAAAGAGGGAGGAGGTGAAAACACAGAAGTGTCGTGATGACCAAGGCTATTACCAGTAGCAGGGGAATCATTGTTAAGGCCTGGCAACAATTTAGGACCAGCCAGTCAATACAACCAGCAGCGCCCGAGACCATGGTAGTCTACAAATGAGCATGCTGTGTACAGCCTCAAGCTATCCAGATCTGTGCTTCCAAAGGGGCAGAGATATCCTTATTATTGCATATCATGGACATGGAGAGGGAATATTTCTTGACAAGGCAACGAACGAGATCTGGTCGCAGCCAAAGCGTTTGTAGGACCTGAAGATTATTAGGAAGAACACACAGCAAATTTTCATTCTGTATCACAGTTCCAGGCCAGCTAGATCACTATCTGGTTTCTAATTAAATTAATGCTCTCTGGTATGTAGGGGATAAATTTCAAATCCAGGCTGCTCAAAACTGAACCGCAGTCGGCACTCTGGAATTAATTTAATCTGTCTTTATTGGGCATAATGCCCTTAACTTGATAAGAAAAGGTAGGGAGCCTATCAGGCAGCTCCTTCCACTTTAATCACTGGAAGGTATTTAAGCAAGAAAACATGGAATGAGAATCTTTATCAGCCATTAATACAGGCTTCATAGTCATTATGTAGGGAGAGGAGAATTAGATAGCTTTTAATTAAAGCTTGAGGGATCAGCCCAAGCAGGAGGGCCCCATTCTGATAGACAGCAGAGCACCCACAGCCACCAGTTGAAGGGACAGCGTAAATCAGCTGTGCTGGAGCAGACTTCAGGGCCCTCCAGACCAGTGTTAGTTTTTCACCAGTGCCCTGCAGATACTGATGAAAAGTGTTCAGGTCCATCTGGCCAGCACTCAACTTCTTAAGAACTTCCCCAGCCAAGGGTTGACCCTAATGCTCTTGAGAACACCAGTGCAACAAGCAACTCGATGCCACCACCCCAGGGCACAGAGACATCCTCTTTGTTGAGGACACAATGACTGTGTCTGGCATCATGGTACAAAAAAACAGCTTTGTTACAGAGGCTTAAATTTAAGCTCATGGGAAAAACTGCTGTCCTACTTCATTGCAACAATTTGCTCCTCTTACTAGGAAGAAAAAGAAAAAAAAAAAGAATGGAGACAGAAATTTCAAATCCTGCTCTCTTACTGCAGCTTTCACTACATAAGAGATGTTTAGGCTTCATTTTTTAAATCTGATGGCCATTTCTATATGTCATTTGAAAGTAGCAAATGGGTATTTTAGATGCCAATCATCTTATTAAAAGGAAATTGCCCAAAAGTGACAACTTTGATGCAATTCACCTTAAAAAGACACAAGCTGTTCCCTTATCCATAAAAATTCAGCCTGTAATGCTTGGGAGTGGTGGGCCCTATCTCCAATCCCCTTGAGTAACCTCCCCAAAATAAACATGCAACTTGTTTCAATGGCTTTCCTTATGGGTGTAGAAGCTCATGTCAATCACTGCTGCTTAATTTATAGAGAGCTTTCAGTTTGCACGGCCTGGAGGTAACCAGCTCCAGCTTAAAGTCTGCGTGGCCTGCAACACATGCTGGTGAGTTTGTAGACTACAAACCACTACGTTGTTAAATTCAACAGGCTAGGGAAGAGCTTGGGCCCTGAAGTCAACTGCCAGAGGGTTGGCAATAGTAACAGGTCGCCTCCTCCAGCTGCACTCCGTGGCCCACGCTTTCTCAAGGACCGTGCCCAGAAAGTGCCTAGAGCGTGTTGACTGGCAGAGGTGCAAGGCCAGCGACATAGCAATAAGAACCACTGTGTTTCAGAGCCCGGGAGCATTGCTGGGCATTGCTCAGTTTTGCAGCACAGTCACAGCATCACCTGCCAAGAGAGGACTTACACACACGGGAGTAAAATGAGGCGCTGAAACGGCTGTCGAAAAACCAAGCGGCGCCGCGGAGCAGGAAAAGGCTCCTTCCTCCCTTCCAGGGAGGGCTCAGCGTGAAGCTCCCAAGAAAGCAGGAATCAAAGACCTGGAGTCAGATGGCAGCAGAATAGATGCGAGGACAGCATGGCAGGCAGAATGGGTTTGTCTGAAAAGCAGAGTGCAGCTTTTGAAGAAAAGGGAGCGCGAGGGGGTCACATGTAACCTTCGCTTCGTCAATAGTTTATGAAGGGCCAATGAATCATTAATGTCTGCTTTAAGTGCGTGACGGACGGGCGTAAGGTGTATTATTAGCTCTGGGTTTCAGCACAGCAGCAGGTGGTGGTAGGGATGGCTGAAGGCCAAAGTCACACGCAGCTGCCTGAGCTGTCGGTGTTTAATAATTGATTAGCCTTGTATTAAAAGATCTATTAATCACCCATTAACCCTTTCTAAATGACACGCCACAAGGCAGAACCCCGGTCAAGGAAGATCAAGTGCCACTTAACCAAAAGGCCCCACATCTCCCTGTTGTAAGACAGGAATTCAGTTATGGCAGGAGGTGTGAAGGTGAAGGCCTGTGAGTAAAGTAAGGAAAACGTGTGGCATAATGTAAGTTATGACGAGCAACATCCATTACCTGTTTTCCCTTCTTGAGGTGTTCCTGAAATCTCTACTTGCTCCAACTCTCCCGTTATTTCCAACCACGTTCCCCAACATCTCTGACTCTTTGCTCCATGCTCATCCTTCTGTCTCTGTTGGATCTTCTCCCGCATCCCAGCTCTGACTCATCTCTCCCCATCGTCTTCCTCTCTGCAGCTGCCCGGCTACAGGTACCTGTTTTAAAGCACACAAATATTACGGATCTTCAGAAGAAAAGTCAAACTGAATCTCCACGCACGGGGGAATCAGGACTCCTGGTATTCCCACCGCTCCGAGACTGGCCCAGCATCCAAGCAGCAGTTTGCTCTGACATTCCTGAACTTCAGGGGGAATTTCAGCCCACTCGAGGCCATCGCAAGCAGCACTTCCACAAGGCAACACTGCAGAGCAGCTGGTGCTTCCCGCCTGTGTCCCGGAGTACGAGTTAAGGCCAAGGGACAACCAAGCAGAGAGCTGCTAGCTGATCATTTCATTGCGCTTCAAGCAAATGTTCAGCCAGCAGCTGTTTTCTTTTTCCCTTTTTTTTTTTTTTTCTCCCTGTTCCCCTTAGGCCTTTGCTGGAAGGAGACCTGCCTTTTCCATGGCTGATCATACACATCACCGAAAGCCAACAGCCAAATGCCCTGGGTGACTCCACCCTCCAGGTTGACATGAAATCCACTTTGTTTTGCATTGCCACAAGCACCAGGGAGTCCCCACAGGCTCCGAGATGCTTGTGTGTCCCATCAAGTCATCTGTGGGCTGCGCAGCACAGTATTTAGTGGCTGTGCGGGGTCTCCAAAAAGGACCTTTGCTTTATGGTACTGTGTCCTAAAATACTGCTTCTAAGAAGCACAGTCATTTTGAAGGCAAAAGAGATTTTAGGAGTTACAGCGTTACCTTTAACTTCCCTTTCCTAAGCGTTGCATTGGCCACGAAGCCAGAGAGATCTGCTTCTGGGAGAGAAGCTGTAAAGAAAGCAGAAGGTAGCGTGGAAATTATACATGAATGCTAGCTCCCAAGAAGACTTAGCAGGGGCCCACATTATGTTTTATAGATCAGAGCCCAGGATTTTGCAAAGATTTTTTTTTTCCCCCCCCGCCCTGTATCTAGAGGAAGACGAAGGGACCAACTGCATGCAACTTTAACTGTGTGTACTGCCTGCATGGTAGTGAAGAGAGGTCCCTGCCAAAACATTGTGCAGAATGTCCAAAATCTATTGAACTTTGGATTTTTTTTTTTTTTTTTAAGCCATTGTTACTTATTTATAGTATTCATCAATTTGTAAAGCTACCCGTCTCCAGACGGCTACACGATGTTATACAAAATTAAATGAGCACCGGGCCCACCACCCAAATAAAGCACACACAGAGAAGTCTAAGGAGTGCTGAAGGAGAGGCAGAAGTTGAAGACGTGCACGCTAACACAGATTAGGATATCTTTCCTTATTCCTCCAGGAGCAGAGACACATATTGCATTATCCATGGAAATCCAACATCAAGACCACTCGCTCTCTACCACTCCGAAGCCTTGCAGAACACAAGAGGACTTCTGAAGAGCTTCCCCAAGCATAATCGATTTGCAAATGTAACATATTCAACCTCCTCTTTTTGAAGTTTTGCTCCCGATCTCATTTTGGTGTAAATACTACTGACATTTGGAATCACTCTGGGTTACCACTAACATAGTCAAGGGACCCAATTAGATCAAGTTTAAATACTCCATTCCCACTCAAGTACTTAAGTCCTAACTCCCACTGAATCGCTTTGACAGTTTGCAACAGACGTATTTTTGCCTTCATAGTAAAAAAGGCAACGTTTTTATCATTAACTACGCTTGCCACAAGCAAGTCAGAAACACAAAACGAGATGGAAACCGAGTCACCAATAACAGAACACATTCTTCATTAATAAAATCCGTGTGCAAGAACTGCAATAATTTGCAATGTGTTGCAATATGCAATGCTAATTTTCAGACCTGAAAATCTTGGCCACTTTTGCATCTATGCTTGATTTGTTGCACCCACAGACCACTGTAACTTCTATTGATGCTCTTTGGCTAACGGCAGTATGGCCAAACCCTGTGGTCCTTTCTCACCTGATGACATGTTTGGTGACCTCTTCAAAAATCTCAGTTCATGAGCTGCTTTTTCAAGACTTGCTCAGAAATATTAAGGCAAAAGGAGAATGTAAGAAAAGGCCCAGGTGTAAATCTTGAAAAGATGCATGTAAACAGCCCTGTTTTTAAATGGTGAGAAAGTAGGGTTCAAATAGACCCCCGTACTGTTCTATATTCATATAGAAAAATTATGTGCAAAAATAATATCATGCTATAATGTGTGAGCTGAATCACAATGATACAAAACAATGATGTTATCATGCTTACCTCATGAAAAGGAAAAAGTTTAACATCATTAAAAAATGTTATTCTCAGAACACACTTCAAATTGTCACGCTCCTAGTAAATACTGTGATTTCAACAGAACCTCATTTGTATGGAAATGGTCCCATCAGAAATGGACTTGTTCTTCAGCCACCTTCAATGAGGATCATGATTTGGAACTAGCCAGAATGTTTTGCTCTAAAAACACCCAGTATCATGCAATACAACAGAAACATAACACAACTCTTCTGAAGGCCAAGACTCCTAATCCAATGCATTTAAAGAATGAACTTGAGTGCAAAGGGATACTGCTGTTTTAGCTCCCTTCTGGAAGGAAAACCTCTTCAATATTCCACCTGCAATGAATTTAGGTAAATTCAGCAGGACGTTTCTGTCTGGGTTGCAACACGGCTTTTGAGAAATGGGGACATACGAGGGACCAGTGCAGCAAGGGCTCCACTTCTGCCTTCAGCTGTGTTTGCAATGCTTTTGTCGAGCAGACAGGGAGCTGAATTAAGTGCTCACCAAGTCGAGAGAAAGAAATGGAAAGAGAACACCAGCAGGACTTCTCTTAAATAATTTATAGCAAGAAAGAGATTTTTTTTTTCTTTTCTTTTTTTTTCTTTTTTTTTTTTTTTTTTTTTTTGTATTCAGATATTTATAGAGAGAGCTTCATGCTGTTATAACATGTTTTTAAAGCAGAGAAGGCCAGGAATTGCAGTGGCCTTTATTAATTNTTTTTTTTTTTTTTTTTTTTTTTAAGAAAAGGGACTCTCAAGTTATTTGATGATGGATTCAGTTTTCTTTGACTCTTCTTTCATTGTGGCCTTCAAAGGCAGATGTCTTTGAAGTGTGCCTTTGCTGTGACATGAAAACACGCGTTGGCTTAAGCTGACAAGCTTGTTGAGGTGAGTTTACCGTGGTGCAGTTGGAAATCAGGGGACGTCACGCATAATGAAGAGCTGGGAAATAAAGCCTTGCTTCTCAGACCACAACTGTTATTCTTTTATGGAGATAAGCACGTAAATACACTGATCCCGGATCTTCTGCTCCGCTCATTCTGCATCAGTCCTCAGGGGATGTTTCCACACCGAAGCTCAACAGACACTCAAGAAGGGAGAGGCAGTAAATGAGCTCCCAATTTTGTTTTAGTTTAGGAAAACTGAAGGTGCCACTGGATGGGGCTCGTAAAGCACAAATAGATTCTACTACTTACGGCACCGCTGGGCAGCAGGACCACAGTCTGTGGCTTGGGGCTGGAGCTGGGCAGCAATTTTCATAGACACAAGATCCCTCTGGGAATTTGGTCCTTCCCAAGGACTGAGGGGGCAATTCAGCTTCTGAAGCAGCCCAGGACATTTTGGGGCTTCACTTCTTTTTGAATAAATGCCAAGGGGTATTTCACAGGCCTCATTAGGTCCGTAGGTTTCATTTGTCAGAGTACATTAAAAAAAAGAAAAAAAACTTTCTGGCTTTGAAGGTGCAAACTTTGTCTGAAAATGGGTATTCTGAAGATGAAAAGACAATACATTTGCATTATGATTGCAAGGTGCTGATCTCTCCCCCCCTTCCTAATTAGCAGCTAATAGCTGTCACGTTACAGCCCCAAACAGCATGAAAAAGGGGCCTTGGGCTGTGTTTGCACTTGGTGCAATTCTTCAGAGGCACAGGGCAGCATGGAGAACAACTCATACCCGTTATGGCCTACAAAATTGACTCCCTGTAGGCAGTCATTAATGGCTAACAACCCAACTCTAATTCTGCAGGAAAGTGGCTCCTACTTGGACAGCCTTCAGCACGTCCAGGGTTCCTAGGAAGGTGGTTGACAACTGAGTGGGTGGAGGGTAAGACCCACATGCTCACAAGCTGCGGGAGCACTAAATCATTTAGGTTTAAGGTTGCATCCAGTTACACCATCATCCCAGTTTTCCAAATACCTATGACGAAGGCTGATTTCGAGTCAACTCAGAGATCTCTCTGAGCCCTGTTTTCTACAGTTTTTCTACAAATCTGTGAAAACCTGCATGCTGCTCTACATTCGTTAGCGCAATGGACAGATCTAGTAAAATATACTAGCCTGCCCGGAGCCCCGCGGAACTAACTTAAGCTGAAATCAATAGGGAAAATAAAGCTCCCGAGCAGCGTGAGGAGCCTTAGGAATTCCCTTTTACTGAAGATAAGATATCACACAGTTCACCTTGGGCAACTTGTTAGCACTAGCTTCTGTTGTATGAAAAGCTTGTTAGGGCTGGGAAGTTTCAGTGGTACTAGATACGCTTTTTAAAACAAAACTTTCCAAGCATATCAAATTCAAGTCAATCATTTTGACTCATATCTCTGAGGGCAGTTTGCTGTGTGCGCCTTGAACCATGATATTTGGGGTGACAGCACTGTTCAGTATTTTGAAGTGGATATTGCTGCGTAATAACAAAAGCTATGGACTAATATTTGTCCCTTGTATGGAGAGGGGAAAGGAGTTCAGGTCCTTCCTGGCCCATTCTTCAGGCAAAATTTTGCTATGAAAAGACAGGATTCATTTCAGATTGTCTGTTTAATGTACGGAAAGTATCTTGTCCCGGGAAAGAGGCAAATCCGTGTTTTGCATTGTAATCTGCATTCTCTCCCCCATTGAGTGGGACAAAAAAATAATATCCTCAATAGAAAATGACCTGATCTCTTCCATTTCCGTGTTACGAGTGGTGTTTCTCCTTCTCCCTGCCAAACCCTGGGGTCTTTCAGTTGCCCACAGCTGTAAAACTAGTAACAAAAATGGCTTAGCCTGAAGAGGACCAGGCACAAACCACAACCCTCTTGGTGCTGAATAAATGCAGAGCAACAGACTGCTGCTGCCATGAAGAAGTCATAGAAGACAAGGCTCTTTGGAGGCTGCATGGGAGAGCATGGAAGACATCAGGCTGTCTCTCGGCACCGCAAAACCCATCTATTTTAGCAGGCATGAGGACAAAGAAGCCCCTGAGGATGCTGCTGAGAGGACTACGCAGTTCCTTGGTGGGGAGGGAGAGGAAGGAGAAAACAAGTAGGTGGGAATCCACCTCCTGCTATTGAATGAGAGAATAAGAGTGGTGAGAGGTATGGGACGAATGAGCGAAAACAACCAGAACCAAGTCTCATGGCACTTACATTTCTAGCAGAGAACAGAGAGAGAGAAGAAAAGCCGTCACTACAATTTATACACATACGTGACCGGGGGATGTTTCCTTGGCAGAAGACGACTTAGCGGTGGCTCAGCAGCTTCACAATTCATGCACTTAATACCACTAATTAATTATGAGGAGGCCTGGAAAACAGATCCACCTTTAAGATGCGGCTCTGCTTCAGGCAATGCTGCGCTCCTGTTTCTAAAATGCAACTCCCAGGGCAACGCAAGGTGAACGCGGAGACGGTGTCTTCAGCAGCTCCCATGTTCAAGGGAACTTGTTTCCTACCTCTTCCTCTCCGGACCCAAGACAAGATGAATAACCCATTAAACCCATAACCTGTGGGGACGAGTTATTGCTGCTGTCACTTCCGCAGATCCACGCTGAAATGGTCTTTCAGGAAATAATGCAACTGGATCCAACAGTCCAAGGCATTAACATACAAATAGGAGGGAGCCAAGGACTTTGGAGGAGAAAACAAATGATTAACTTGCTGGGCATCAAAAATTGTTTGCAAAAAATGTAATAGACATTGTTTAAAACCTGGCAGCTTTAAAGGTCTCATTTTATTTTTACTTTCTGCTAGGTTTTTATCCAAAAGTCAAAACCTAATTAGACTTCTTTCTAAAGGCTGCATTGCAAACTTCTTATAGGATAAATCAGTTACAAAAATTCCACAGGAGGAAGTAGCTATTAAAATTGTAGTTACCACAAACTAATTAATTACATGTATAGCCCCTTCCTCTGGATGTTATTACAGCTAATATTCAAGGACAGAACACCTGATAAAGTACCTACTTTTATTTTTTTTTTTTAAGGTATCTCCAACTGAAGAACTATTTTTTTTTTCTTTTAAAAGATGATTTGGTGACAATGGATTAAATATCACCTGTCTTCCATCCACCTTTTGCCCATTTTGTCTTTAATTTATAGTGCACTTTGTGGCAGCACCTGTCAGAAAACCAAAAGACAAGTGTTTTAACTCCTCCATGTCCATCTGTTCTCTTAGGTAGGTATTAATGATTTTTTTTTTCCCCCTCACTTTTAGTCTGTAGCCTTTTCCCTGTAATCTCATCTAATTCTTTTTAGTCATCTAGATCCCTCAGTGAAGGCAGGGACAGA
>WBNA01000172.1:1702478-1715712 GCA_013398345.1 Nothocercus nigrocapillus | reverse complement strand
TATACATATAATACACACATATATAGGAAATATAGGTACTTACATATATCTGAGTTAGCAGGCAGGACACAGCAACCACAGATCCTTATTCTCCACGCACATGTATCGACTGTCCAGTGATTGAAATATTGGCCAAGAATTGATCTGCTTGAAATTCAATGGAAAAATAAGCAAACGGGGGTCGACAACTGGAGCACTGGATTTCAGATGGGTGAAATGGAACAGCTGAAGGGAACCAGGTGAAGTTAACTGGCCTGAGGAGCTCCGGGACCTCAGTGTGAAGGGAGCATGGGACTGATTTCTCTAAGGCCAAGTCAACTTGCCATAGGTCAAATCACAGCAGGAAAAAAATATGTGGAGGAAAGGGGGAAGCCTCGACTGATGAGTAGATTGGAAGGATGTAAGAAATAAATGAACAGTTTCCAAAGGAAGAGGAAAAAAGTCAACCATGCTCTGAGGTTAGGAAGTGTAAGGAAGAGGGGAGAACTTCCCAAAGTCAGGCTGAATTAAGACTGCTAAATACCCACCTAAAAACCACAATGCCCTTCAGTAATCTGAGTAAGAAAAGAGGGGAGGCCGAAGCGAGGGCCATAAGAGAATCCTGTAGGCACGTCTCCAAAGCTAAGCGAGTTCTTGTGATGATGAGGAGGCTAGACATGGTGGGTAATGAAATAGTTTCAATAGCTCAGACCTCGAACAGCAAGGATCAATGAAACACATTGCCACTGGGCACACAGGTGTTGGCACTGAACAGCTGCCGAAATTTTCCTTCTTGTCCCACCCGGGAACTCCATACCGAACCATACTGATCCCGACGTAGGTGAAGGAGATCACTAAAAAGTTTTAGCCACCAAAATAACTAAAAAAATCCACCCGGAAAAGGTGTTTGTGTGTGTGCATTACATACACAACATGGTCAGGACCTCAAATTCCTCATGCTATTTAGCCAAAGACAGTGAAAATGTGTTTATTTCTGTGCTTAGTATAGGCACGTTATATCTGTTAAAAGTAATGCTAAAGTAGGAATCAATGAAATCCTTGAGACATGACATAAATTAGAGGGTTAAAGCTGAGATAGCTCTGGGACTGCAGTTTCCCACACTGAAAAATCCTATGTTTAATGCCAAATTCTGGCTGAAGAACTAATGTCTTGTGCAATGGCATACTCATCTACAAAAACAGTAATTACGCCTCGGTCAAACCAAATGCACGTATTTTACCTGCATGTAAAATGCAATTATCTACTAGTTCTCACATGGTTTGTACTATTACTGGGCCCTTTATAAACAGATGATGTTTTCCTTTCCTCCCTACAAGAAGGATATTTCCCCATGTCCTTTTTGCATCTACAAAAACAATTGTTCATGCACAGATAATTCATTCAACAGGCTTTTTTTTTTTTTTTTGGATCAAATCTCCCCATAACTCAAACATTGGCATATCCTAACGCTCAACATAATGCAGTCCTGGAATAAAATGAATAAGAAGTGTTTCAAAAAGCTAAGTTTAGTCCCTAGCTGCAGTTTAAAAAAAAAAAAAAAAAAAAAAGAAAAATGCAGAGGTCTGGAGAAGCGGCTTCATTTCTCATTTCACTGTCAGCAAATCACACTGTTACTGACACTGTCTTGTGTCGTAAAAAGACCATTACGGCCAGGACGGACAAAGTTTGAAACCTTCCTTGGAAATGGCATCATCCCTATTTTGTGGGTGAGGAAACCAAAGCCGACAGAGGTTAATCACTTCCAGAGACAGAATGTGCTGCTGCTTCAGCTGTGGCAAGGATAAAAGCATAAAAACGCCAGGAGCAGGAAACACCTACATCAAAATGGACCCCGAGAAGACCTTTGCGAAGGTCAACGTTTGCCTGTACTTCAAATGCCTGAGTTTTTTTCCAGACCGCTTGAGGAATAAGCCAAATGATCCGATAAAGGTGGCCCAAGAGCCCACGCAGGTGGGATACAGGATGGGTGGAAGATGAGACACTTCAGGAGCTTCTAGAAACAGGAGTTTCCGGGCAGCCATGGAGTCCTGGGACCATCTGAACATCAGGAAAAGCTTCTTCACCATGGGGGTAAGAGAGCCCTGGAACAGGTTGCCCGGAGAGCTTGTGGAGTCTCCGTCCTTGGAGATCCTGTGCCATGTGCTCGAGGTGTCCCTGCTTGAGCAGGCAGTGTGACTAGATGAGCTCCAGAGGTCCCGTCCCACCTCGACCGTTCCGCGGGGCTGTGAAAAGCTCTTCAGAGCAGCACTGCCTTGGAGCTGAGCCGCCCTGGAAGGGGAGCTCTGGACTGCAGCACCAAGGGTTTTGGAAAGGGGACTTCTCAGTCCAAGGCTGCCAGAAAGGAGAGGAGAGGAGGAGGTCACGCCCATGAAAAGGTTTTCTTTGAACTCACCGCATTTTTCCAGGCAGAAAAATCTGTTTCTCCTCTGCTCCCACCTCCATGTCTGGTGCAATTCAGCATGGCTTTGAGTTTCACAGCTTGTGTAAGGGGCAAAATCCCAGCTCAGTGTCGCTTTCCTGCTTCTTGCATGTACTTTTTCTAAAACAACAAGAGGAGGGAGCAGGGAGATTCTTCCCCCAACTCAAATGACTTTATGTTCTTCTTTTTTTTTTTTTTTTTTTAAGAGACAGAAAGGAGAATAACAGTAGTTTTTTGTCAACAGCTTGAAAATCAATTCATTTTAATTTCCCTCACAAACTTTTCTTACTCTAACCTTGCGTTGCCCTTCCTCACTGACAAGGTGCAAATAGTCTCCTGTTGAAATGTCCAAAGATCACAAAGCTTGATCAGTCCATCTCCAGCTATTAACAATGCAAGATTAATTATCTTAAAACCCATGGATGAAATGAGTTCAATAACATTTACTGTACCATTCAGGCATTTACTCTTTCTTCATCAATCCCTTATTGCTACCTGAATTACAATTGCTGCCTGGCTAATAAATGAAGAAGCTGAAATTTTCAGGCTGTTCCTATTAATGAATTAACTTTTCAGGTACTTATTAAAGTGACAAATGAATGGGTTGGAAGATAATAAATCTCCCTGAAATATTAAAGAAGTGAAAGATTGGGTTCCAGCTGTTCCTTTAATCTACATTTACCTTTATAGCAAGCAAGTGCTGTAGAACAGGCAGGAGAGCAATCTGAGAAATAGGAGATGATCAGAATACTTTTGAGTTGCATCGACAGGAGAGGGCACCAGAGATGATAAAAGCAGATCCACATTAAGTGTTGGCAGAGCAGATTTTGGAAGAGACCAGCGATGTGGTGTTGTGGCTGCTCTCAACCTCACCCAGCGACCTCTTGCATCCTGCTTAAAAAACGCTGTACTTGGACACCAGCCCTGCATCTAAAGTCAAGAAGCCTTTGGACAAGACCTGAATGCTGAGGCCATTTAGTTTAGCTGGCCGGTGTTTTTCTTTTGGGAGCTCAATGTTTATTATATTTACGACTGCCATTTGTACTGCGAGAGCACTGGTGACCCCAGGCAAGCACGGAGATGAGGTGCTCTGGGTGATAATTCCCTCCTGAAAAGCCCTGCAAACTAAACAGATAACCCAGGGGGAGAAAAGTTATTATTCCCTCTACTGAGGAGGAAGAGAAAAAAAGCTATTCTGGGAGACAAAGGTGCTTATATTAACTCAACAGAGCCAAAGTTTCCCCTGGGAATGTTAAACGACTTACCAAGGCCAGTTGGGAAGAGCTGAGGAATCCAGATCTCCTCCTTTACTCCCTTAATTACATTAGTTTTCTCCTGTCCACCTTGTCTTTCCTCTGGTTACTGGAAAGAGCAGCATGAAGAATACTTCCTAACACCTGCAGAAGCGTTGGCCTCGGTCCTTTTCCTTCTTCTCCGTGTCCCACTCTGGTGGGGTTTTTGGTGTGGCACGTGTGAATTCCAAGGTGACATTAAATTGGCGCCTTTTCCAAAAATAAAAAAGCAACAAGTTGTTCAGTGTGGTTTTTGGAGCTGAAGAATTGATTGCCCTTTCAGAACGTAGTTAGCAAAACAAGAGTTAGTTGTAAGTAACAGTGCTAGGAAGAATTTGCAATCTATTACAGGCACTCTACCAAAAAAAGATGAAACTGAAATGTATTTCGCAGAGTACAGTCAATATGTGATGTTAAACAGTCACTACTGGATAAAGATTTACATTGCAATGCCATTACCACGCTGTACACCAAATCAATAGTTTCTTGTATAAATAATGGGATAGCTCATTGCTAAAATATGCCATCCCTAATGCTTATTAGGATGTCAAAGTCAGGCGTAATAACGTGTGTGAGCTACTTACACACCCCATATACTGTAAAATTCTCAGAGATTTAGTTTTTATAGTTTAGTTTTAGTTACTGGCAGGAAGGCGGCATGAGCAAAGCGCCAACTCCCAAGGAAATGAGAAAAGAGGTTTTTCCCTTCCTCAGGTGATGAGCTGCAATCCGGCACAGAAATGGTTGAATTAAGACAAATTTGGTCTTGGCTGGATTCATTCTGCACTGGAAACAGAATAAAAGACTAAATACCTGAGCATGTACTAGCTATCGCAATCTCTTAACAACTCTTGCAATCTCTTAACAGCAGTTATTATTGTTATTTACTTCTCATTTCCTCCCTCTTGCTTTACTGTTAGATAGAAGTGAGCGGCATAAGGCTCCTCTGCCTCCTAAAAGCATCTTTACCTCTGTGGAAGCAAAAGGGTCGGGCATGAAAGAGTAAAACACAGCTGCACATTGAATTTTCAAAACCCATTTACTTTGAAACGCTTCTGCTTCCCCCTCTTCCTTTCTTCTTCCCCCTTTTTTTTCAGGCTGCTTGCATTAAAAGGCCATCTTTATTTCGTAAGGGCTCGTCTGCTTCAGCTCCTTATGCCTGTAACCGAAGCCACAACACTGTATTTTTGACATCCCAATTATTTCCACCGCCACCAACCGCAATTTCGCAAATTGACTTCAAGTAGGGAAATAAGCAGCGGGAGCAGATGAGCCCTTAAGAAACAACGATCCTGCCCTTGAAAATGGAGAATGGGGATGAACTGCGGCATGGAATAACAATTTGGGAGAAGAATTATTGCAAAAAAAAAAAATAAATAAAGGAAGAATGAGAGAAAGAGAGGGAGGGAGGAAGCAAAAGCAAGCAAGCAGAGAATCCACTAGACATTTCTAAACCTGGACGGGTTAAAAGCCAGTCTCTTTAGGATTATACTAAAGGGGAACAGGAATAACTGGTAGGGAAGCCTGCAGCAGTAGGGGGTTTTATCTTGGTGCAGAAGCAAGATGAGAATCTGGCCCCAGTTACTTCAATGACAGCAAGCAGTCGAAACACAGCAGAATACGAATTGCTGAGATCACCAACAACATCCTGGAACTACAGGGTGGGAAAAACACACATTTTAAGTGATTCAAGCTATTGAGCAGTGTATACAGGCATGTGTCTTCCCTGCCTTGGGTCATCCCACCTAGTTTAACTGCAACACGAGCGGCAGGCGCAGCTCCCCTGCAATCCAGTCCATCCAACCACTCTTCCCCTAGGAGAATTATCAAATTCCTTGGCAGGAAAAAAAAAATGTATTTCTCACTTCCAGACACTGTAGTCTTATGTTTCCATAGAAACCATTTATTTCCTCCTGCCTCCAGTAACACCTACACGAGGAAAACATCTCTGGCAAAATACACTCCCTGGTCCAAGGTGTCCACGGAAAGGGGGCACTTTGAGCTCTGCGAGTCTTCAGTAGAGAGTGGAGCTCAGCAAGGGAAAACACTGCTCCACTGGCAGCCCGACAGACATCTGGGTGGGAAGGGCTTCGTTAGGCCAGGCCTATTCAATACCCAGTGCAAGGTGGTCCCAGTCTTGCTTCTCGACTCCAAGGCTACAAGGGTAGAGGATGACAAGAACCAACCGAGCATCCAACAGGGAAACTGAGCAATCATCACCCCAGATACAATTTAGAAGAGTTATTCTATGACCTGATGCTTTTATTATCCTTCAGAAATCATCTTCCTTACTCTCTTACCCATTGAAATTATCAGTAGGTTGGTTTGGGGACCATCATTGACCTTCCAAGAGCAGAAAAAAGCAGAGGAGAGAAGCATGAACTAAAATCCTACACCTAAGTGAAAAGGAGGATTATGAAGCTCAGTCCTTCACAAAAGAAAATGTAATCAGCACAGCTGAGAAATTAAGCCTCGGATGCAGATGAATCAACTTGAGTTGAAAATAAATTGTTCTCTGCTATTTGCAAAATTGACCTGGAGAACTAATTACACAACCTCCAGGTAAATGTCAATAAATCCAACCGCATCTGAATAGATCCAAAAGAGAAAGAATAAACTGCCAGGGTAGAAGCAGCTCTCCCCGATCCTAAAACTGGTGTGGCCCACGCTGCCTCTACAGCATACGGAGCCCAGGTATAACGGATTTCTTCTCAGCTCACATTTGCCAAAAGGCCTTTACTGAATTATTGCACTCTTTGGTTTCCTAAAGAACAGGCTGAAGCATGTCTTGGGCTTGTTTCACGTCACCCTTGGTGTACCAGTTCTTCACAGGTGAAGCTTCTACGAAAAGTTAATCTGATCACTATTTTCTTACCTTATTATCTCTGGGTAAAGAAACCCTTGACATAATGAGAACTTCCTTTCTGCAATGTGTCTCTGTGCTGCTGGAGAAAACAGCTTTTGCATGAAATACAGAAACAAACTTTAATGCTGAGGGGGATTAAAACTTTCATGGGAGCCTTTTATGAGAAAGCGATCCCATTTCCAGCCAGAGTTATAGCTTTCTGTCTATATTTTAAATGTAGATCCAAGCTTGCACTTTTGCTTGGAATATTAATTGGACACATCAAAATAAGTAAAAATCCAGCCATATCATTTCAATTTTAATGTGGAATTTATTATTCCAACTCAGCAAGCTACTAAAGTGTGAGCACGTACAGCAAGGGACTTGTGTGAAGGATCCTCTTGACCTTTGTGAGATAAGAGATGTGGTTAAAATTAAGTTAGATACTCTGATCTTCTGGCATCATTTGACATGGTTCACAAAGGAGAGGAAGCCTTTCTGTTTCTGGCATGGTTAAGAAATAAAATTTGGTGATGTGTTGCATACACGTCAGGAAGAAGCGTCTCTTCTAGCCCTGGCATCTGTCAATACAGAAGCTAAAAAGCCTAGTGTGGACAACGAGCTTAGATAGACTATTGACTTTGAGACACTAAAGTTCAATGAGGTGAAGCACTTGAGACCCTTCCAGCTGAAAGTTGGACACCTCTGAAGATTTTCCAGCCAGTTGCTTGAATTTATGCAGCTTTCATGCTTTTTGTACTTCTTTTTTTTGGTTGCTGTGCACATGAACTTCAGATTTACTCACACAAACACTCAGAGAAAAGCAACGTTTTTGCCTTTCCCACTTGATTCCTTGCAGAAAAAAAAAGTTACTTATATTATGTACTTACCAATACTTGAAGCATTATTACAAGGAAGAATCCTATCGCTGCAGAACTGGAATGCTGCTGTGATCCCAAGTCCTATGAAGCAGTCCAGGTAACACACCAGATGCCACGTCTCAAGCAGCAAACTGTAGGGAAACACATTCATTTTAATCCAAAACATTCAGGTAAAAAATATCAACTAATTTAAAACAAAGAAAAGCATCAATAGCATGGACTTTGTTCCCATGCAGTGCTGTTGGGATATATGAGAGTGATAAGCTTTCTATCTGATTTAGTGATTTAGACACTGTAGACATTGCCAAAAAGAAGATTTCTTTCCTGAGATGAAGAAATGAAAAAAAGATCAAAACAGAGAAAGTTAGCGAAGAGTAGAAAAACTTCAAACCTTCTTAGTGAAACCTGAGTGCCGAACAGCAAAAAGAAATATGTAAGGACATGATTCTCTCTCTTGGGGATCTTTTGCAATAGTGAGCACGTTGTTCTAGTCAAATATAAAGAAATGAATGTTTAATCATAGCATACTGAAGATTAGTGTATCTTTCTGCCCAGTAACAATGGGCTTTATTATTATTACGTGGAAAATGTACGGTTTAAGATCATCTTCGCTAGTCATTTAATTCTTTCAAGTGGTGCATGTAAATGATGCAGCTGATAACTGCCTTTTAATGTCACTTAAAAAGCTTCATATCTAGGTATTTTGTTTCTTAAGATGCACAGTAGGGTTTTTTTGGAATGGCACAGCACCGAACTGTCTTGTTTTTGGTGTCTACTACTACTGGGGTTTATTCTACTGGAAACAGGTGGCGAGGAGGGCCAAGTCACCTGGCTTGTCATCCGTTTGGTCACGCGCGGGATTTCGGTGGAGAGAACGTGTGCGGAGGGGCGTTCACCACATGTGCCAGAGAACTAACCCCTTCCATGGATTTGGAGACCATAAAGTCACCAGCGTTTGCAAAGTGCTCGGAGCAGCTCTACAGCGGAGCAGGATGATATTATTTTCTGCTGTCCTGTCCTCTCCCTTTGAGGTAAAGGTTGTAAAACTACCTTGCAGTGTTCTGGAGCATACAGGGGCTTCTCCAGGGATCCCAGCACCCGAGGGAGACCTTTGGCATCTGTTCCCAAGGTATTTTCCGTCTCCAGCAGATGGAAGCAGCTCCCTGTTTGCAGAGTTGGCAAGAGCGTGCTCTGCTGAGGACAAGCTTGAACGAAGGATGTGCTCTGAGCTCAAAGCTGCTAGGTAAGCGCCAACTATTTTATGAAAATAAAATAAATTAAAATAAACTAAACCAAAATAGAGCTAAAATAAAATACAATAAATCACTTTTTTTTTTTTTTTTCTCAGAATCATGCTTCTTCCTTGTTGACATCTTGGTTTGAAGAGCAGTTTCCCTCTGACAAACTTCTGCGCTGATTCCTTGCAACAAGCCAAATTCTTCATTTTGCTTTTGAGCTCCGTCTTTGGGAACTACAAAATCTGTCTCCGTGCTTCTTCTTTCTTGAAATTTTTTCTCTTTGAAGCTGGTGTGCATGACTGTGAATTTTTCTTGGGCTCCTGGCTAGCACTGCCATTTCTTACCATATATTGACCCTATGGAAATCTCTTAGCACTACAGAAGTACAAGGAGGGAGTGCGTAGGCCTGAGGGTCTTGCTGGAGATTGCAGTAACTTACCTGGTAGGTAGCTTGATGGAGAAGCACGACTAGGAAACAAATTAGGGTTACCATTACACATCTAAAATACCTTCAATAAGAAAGACAAGAACCTGCAATTCTTTCAGTAAATTTCAATTTTGAGAAGAGAACCCAAAATCACTGATACTTAAAAGTTCAAGAAGTGGCTATCTATCCTAGCCAGAATAGGACAGGTCAGAAATAAGACCTCATTATTCTTTTTCTCGCCCATAACTTCTGCCAAGGAGATTCTTACTAAATAATTCTCTTTTTTTTTTTTTTTTTCTTTTTTTTCTTTTTTTTCTCTCTCTCTCCTATGAACCACCAAGTTCAGTAGAAATGGATGGCTGAAAGGGTGAGTTTGCTCAGGAACTGAACTAGGCTCAGCTTCAGCTGGGCTCGAATACGTAAAAACATTAAGGTTGTATAGTAGCTTCAGCAAAATGAGTTTTAGCTTTATTTCAAATATTTTGGGGGGAATATTTGTTTCATATCACATCTCTTAAATTTCCTGTCACAGGACAAAAATGGACATGACTGGGAAACTCAAATATCTTCTCACCAGTATATCTTTTCTCCTTGCCTTCTTGTCCATCTGTCTAGACACCCTGAACTTTCATTTTATTAACACGAAAAGAACTTAAAAACACATTATAAAAACAACAACAACAAAATCCCCAAAACACACCAAAACAAAACAAAACTGCAAAGAATACACAATGCTTTCCACCTATCATTTTCATTTACTCTAAGAGTGGAAAAAAATGTCTATAGGAACAATCTTATTTTTCCTCTAGTGTCAGAGGACACTTGCTAGTGAACCTTTGCAAAGGAGCATGAGTTCTACTTGGCTTTTGATCCTAATAAAATGAAACCTTGCCACTCTCCCCAAGAAACCTACTTGTCTGCAACTCCAAACATCCCGTTCCTTCAGCTGCTCAGGAAATTCTATAAATCTTAAAGCAAAAGGATTTACCAGGTAGCTTTCACTACTTGTGTTTTGAATATAATGTTGGTAAAGCTCACCAGAGGAATTTGCTTTTGCAGGTGCTGTGTGTACTTTAAGACATGCCATTGTTTACTGCAAGATCCTTGCAAACAAATTCCCAATATATTTTGGTTAATAATAATGAAGTTTTTGCATTTTTGCAGAATCTAATTCTGTTTAAAACACTGTTTACTTAAAATATTTAATAAGCGATAAGAATGCAATTTAGGATTTGCATTTTCTGGTCTGTCAATATTTTTTTGTTGTTGTAATTTGGATTAACTGGAGGAAAAATCCAAAGACAGCCTCTACATAAATTATAGAGCTTTGCTTTAGTGATGATAGAAGAAAGTTTGCTGGGAAGTAAACAAGAAGCCGCACGTGTTTAGATGCAGGGAAGGAGGAACACGTCAGCTGAGCTGCACTACGTGTCCCACTGGAGAGGGTCTTCTCCAGCAACGTCCACTGTGTTTTTTCTCAGCCATGTGCAACAAGTGTATTTCATTAAAATTGTTGCTGTCAAGCTCCCACCGACACTTCATGTTTGCTCCCCTCCCAAGTCGAGTGAGTGGGAGGCCCTACACCAGAGCTGCAGAAGGACAGGGCTGTTCCTCCATCTGGCCTGCAGAAACTTCAGGCCACCCAAGGCCAAACCGTGGCCTTGTGTCAAAGTCAACCCGCAACCCTTCGGCAAGGCCGGGGCCTGACGCTACTTGCTGGGGAAGGCCTTGTGAGACATCTTTGACCCCAAAGCACTCTCTTCGTGATCACACGCTTTAAATGCTACATTTTGGGAGCATCTTAACACTTTAACCCAAATCCCAACGATGTGCCCACCAAAACCTTCCTGTGAGGCAGTCTCAGGTGCTTCTGTTGAACTCCTGCAACTTTTGGGACAAAAGTCAAGCAAAGCTTGCAGAAATGCCTTAGCTGGCTTATCGCATATCATAGAGCTGGGATTTAGTGCTTCCCCTTCCAAAACGATTGAAAGGCCACAGCTTTCAGGCTGACGCTCAGGTACAATCCGAACAAAGGCTCCTTTCAGTGCAGGATTAGCAATGCCTAGCCGGTCATCATGCAAATTGCTCTTAGAAACTGCAAGCAGCCCATTACGGAGAATGGATCTTATTAACAAAGGTCATATCAGAAACTCACCCCAGTAACTAATCCCACCAAATGTACAGGATATCAATATGCCCGGAGACTGGTGCTGGGTGTTTTCCAATTAAGTGAAACCACCTGACCTTATGAACTATAAAGAAACCAGCAGAGAAGGACTGACTTCTGCTGTGTAACGATGCTGCAGAACTCAGAGGTCCTTACCAAAGCTAATCCTACGGGATGAAACTTCAAGCAGTAACACCTCAGAGGAGAGCATCCTCACATTTCTGCAGCGTTGGCAGAGCTGCACCCGTCAGAACTGAATATACTGCTTGGAAGGGATAAATACAGCCCGGGCGGCGCGTCCTTCGGGAGAGTTGCCTTCATCTCAAACAAACCTTTTGACTTCAGTAAACAGGCAAAAGATAAGGATTTTTTTTTTTCAGCAATAATGAGAAAAAATAACAACACATAAGGTTTCTAAAACTGATTTAGTGGATTTTTTGTTTCCTTCTTAAGTTAAAACCCTTCAGTGTTGTAGTGGCTATTTTTAGACACCAGATTCCTACGCAGACTCTCAGTGAGGAGCGTTGCTTTCGAAAGGGAGGGATGAAGTTGGTGGAAGTCAGCAGAGTGGTGACAACCGTTACTCACGTGCTCCTAGACCTTGCTTCTTTACTTCAGAAATAGTGTGATTTTGCCAGCACAGATGACGGGTCTTGGAGAGCATCTACCCCTCGGGCAGCCCCATGGCCATGACCACAATTCTGCTGTCAACATCAGACTCTGGGGTTTTAACTGCGGCTCAGATTCTGGTGGAGACCTTCAAAAAACAAAACCAAGCTGAGGTGAAGCACCCTTAGCCAGCAGCACGATGAACCTCACCTGAAAAGGTAAAGGATATAAGGAAAAATTACTAATGGCGCCAACACTGAAGGAATAACTACTATCAGCCATGTCAACGCTGGCCATTATGCATGTGCATAAAATAATGGGGTCAGGGTCCTTTGCGCTCCCAGGTAAAATCTCACAGGTCAATGTCTTAATGGAGCGTTTTCCTAAGAGCAGGTTGTATTTTCAGTCATGCACCACTTGTGCTTTACAAGCACATTTTGTTAAAATTGGCAAAACCTAGGCTTGCTGTTAAGGTCAAAGAACAGGGCAAATTGTAAATGTCAACAAAGCTATCTGAGAAAGCTGCAATGTTGAGGGTTTTTTCTTTTTTCCTTTTTCTGAAGCACATATAACTGCACCCATACTCATAAATAGCTAAACAGTTTTGACTGAATGGGGAGGAAAGATGGAGAGAAAACATCAGTTTTGCTTGGGAAGTAAAAACAAGGGATTCCAGCCTGAGATGGGGAATGTGTCAAAAATTTTAAGCAGTGAAAAAGAAAATTAGATGCCTTTTTTTCTGGTTTTAGCAATGTTGTTCCACGTTTCATAGCAATACATCTGCAATGCTGTGACCGCAAACCTCCCCTTCCTGTAAAACACATGCATGTGAACAGGAATATTGTGTCTTTTTGCAGTAGCAATAGACTTTCCACTGGTGTTTCAAAGCCAGATAGAGAGAGTCACGTAAAGAACAGAAATTAATGAAGCACAGCACACTGCAGGCTATTTACAACCCCTTAGTTGCTTCTCCGCTTTGCCTACGGCTTTGCTTTGCACCTTGTGCTTTGACCCAAGCATCCTTATCGTTTGCCTTCCTGTCGGGGCTCCAAAATCTGTTACTCACATCAGAAATAACAGAACAAAGCGCCCGCATGCAAGAAGGAAAGAGAAGTGGAGCAAAACCCCACGTGGGCCGAGCAGCTGCTGTGCCCTGCGCTCGCTCCTTCTTATGCCTTTCTGCCTTCATGGAAGTTGCAGGAAAAGTGGGGTCTGAAATGAGGAGGGAGGCAGCAGAAATGGGTTAAACAGAGGAGAGCAAAGGCGAAGCTCCAAGCTACGTTCTGACCTGCACCGCTTGTCCTCTGACCTAGTCTATTAGGGTGTTAGAGCAATGGGATATGCTGAGGATTGGA
>WBNA01000172.1:1619510-1685480 GCA_013398345.1 Nothocercus nigrocapillus | reverse complement strand
ACACTAAATCTTCTCAGAGGCAAGAGCAAGGAAAGAGGAAGAAACTCATTTTTGGTGGAGATTTAAATACAATGCTGCTTGCTGGAAGCAATCCAATATACCTGCAGCTGAACACCTCCACCAGATGCATAGGGCCTGCTGCTCTTAGTAGGAGGCTGCCAGCAGCTGTGAAACAGCAGGTTGAAATACAGAGATAATTCAGGCCAAGTTTGTCCTCTGGTCTGTTTATTTTTCCCTCTTCGGTATCTTAAAACTTTCATACCTCTGAGCAGTATTACCTTTAGGAGTTGAGCTTTGGTAGACTGTCAACTGTAGATGGATTTTTTTTCTGGATTCTGCACAGCTTTCAAGCTTGCTGGTTCAACCGAACAATGGACAACCGAACTGGACACAGATTTGGACACACCAATATGACTGATGGCCAAGGACTCATCTCACAACTCTAGTTGACCTTTGCTTAGGCATCTTAAATTTGTGACAATTCTTTCATGACAACTTGGCACAAAAAGACGTGTTGAAATATTGGAATTTTTCGCAGGGTGGAAATTCAGAATTTCACTCATCTCTAATGAGTAATTAATCGTCAGTCTAGTTAAAACATTAAAAATCCATAGTGAGCTGGAAGAGATCGACGCATGTAACTGGCATAAAACGTGGTGGGAATGCCTGTCAGTGTGATTGGCAGCCACTGTTTGCAACCTCTGCGACTGTGATAAAAGTTAGCCTTCGAATGAAACCCCAAACCCAGTGACAGGAATGCTATGAAGACAAGCACGATGTCTCTCCCATGCTCCTTTGGACAAGCCTATTTTGAGCATCGCTCCACAGAGCGTGACTAGAAACACCCACCAGAAACCAAAAAATACCTCTTAAAGTGCTCATCAGAACCTGAGGTAAAAGGGTTGTGCTGCTGTGGGTTAAGTGGTGCCTCCAACTTTGATGGAAATTGCAACACATTCAGCAGACATTTGGGGAACCTTTAGAGAGATGTTTTGGCAGCACCTTCTAGCGGTGAGGAACACCGAAAAGCCATGGTGCACAAAGTCTTGTCCCCTACAAGGGTTTGGCCAAAGCTGTAGCAAGAGAAAAACAAAATGGATGTAATTTGGAGGAAAAAAAAAAAGAAAAAAGAAATAAAGCAGTAGCAATAATTCAAGACCAAGTAGTGCTTGGGATTAAGGGCATTTGGGAAAAGTCATTAAAAAGTAAGAAATCAATTGGATGCTCATGGAAATCAGAGCATGGGATGATTATAAAGGAAGAAGCCAAGCTGCAGGAGAAAAGCTACAAGGAGAAGCTTCTAAGAGTGGTGCAAATTTTGCAGAAGCAGCTGTTGAGAAGAGCATCTTATAAAATCATCTCAGAGAACGGGGAACATGTGAGCACCTGGAGCAATTGGATACGAAACAGAGACAGCAAATACATGCTGGTCAAAGTGTGAACCAAACCTTCACTTAATTGTGAGGACAGAAATCAACAGAAACTCAGAAGGGAAAAAGTCTCCCTGGATTCCCAGTTCGACCTACTCCCGAGGAGGTTTCACTATGAAGGTCCCCTCAACAGCTCCCAGTGGAGCTTGATCTTGGTTTTGTTTTTGCCGTGGGGAATAAACCATTGCATTACTGATACCTAATGAAGTGCATCTCCTTCAACTTTACCGAACTGGCTCTCTGAGGACAGAATTAATTTTCCGAGCATTTCCTAGTAAATCTGCTAATTAGACTCTAAGCTGAACACATGAAATCTTTCTGGTAATGTATTTTCTGTCTTTCTTTTGATTCAAATTACCTTAATGGTGTAAAATATGTCAATCTTCCTGCACTTAAAGAACTCATTGCAACTCCAATATACAGACACATTCAAGTTAAAAAAATAGTTTATAACAAAAGAAAAAGAACGATTTGGAAGCACAGGAGTAGAAATAGCTCAGAAACTTGGGCCATTTTTAAGATTGCCCTACTATAGTCTCAAAGATTACCCGACTACTTGCAGCACATTGACATGCCATCCCAATCACTTGTCAATATGTGCAAACATCATCTAAAAGACTCACTAAGATATGAGTGTGCATGATGCATCTTCATGGCAAGTGATTAAACCAGTATTACAGTTGCAGCTGTTTTATGCCACTCCATTTACACAAATGAGCCCACAACCCTGGCATCCCTAGCTGCCAAGGCATTTTTTACTGTTGCAGAAGGACTTCATGAATAGCCAAAACCTTGCAGCCCCATAGTTGAAATAACTGGAAGACTTTGCATTGATGATCCATAATCCTGGACCAGGATGAATTACCACTAAGGAGAGATTTAAAAGAAAAAAAAAATATATGCCAAATAAAATCCTTAGCTCAAAGCCACATCAGGAACACCGAGGAAAACGCGAGGAAAGATCTGAAACCCGTCTCTTATTCCCTTCAGAAACTCTTTAATCTAACTTTTCAGTTATGGATGAAAATCTTGATCATTCAGTTATGGGATTAGACGTACTCAAAAGCATTCAAGAGGGCCCGAAAGACGTTTCTACAAAGGAGAAGAGACAGATTGAGGTTGATGGCGGCAGAGGGGCAAATTTGGGAAGAGATGAATCCCCGTGGGCTCCAGCTCATCCTCAAAGGTTAGAGGGACTGCAGGCGGCTGGACTCATCTTTCAATAGGGATACCAAATACTGTGTTAGCTATAGGCCCGACTCTGGCAGCGCCGGATTCACAGTCTGCTGACCGTAGGCCCGATTGCCTTCAAAGCAGCGAATCGAGCTCGCAAACAGCACGATCGGCTATAGGCCCGACTCCGGCACAAGCGGATTCACGAACAGCCTGTTGCTCGCTTGGTCCAACCGCCTTCGAAACAAGCGGGCAAGTTCACAAACAGCACGATTTATTCAAAAGCAACATTTGGAGGACACGTTTTGTACTTCAGCACAGGAAATTCTCTGCTGGGGTTCTTGGGGTTCTTGGGTAGCGCCCTGTGTGCAAACGCACGGCCATCGCTCACCCCAGAAGACGCGAGAGGCCTCTGGGTCTTCAGGAGGCTCCTCAGGCAGCCTCCTGAGCCACGGGGAAGAAAGGGGCTCAGCCCGTTGACTGATCCAGAAGTTACGACGGAGTCTTCCCTCTCTTCCCCCTTCCATATATTTTCTTTTACATTCAGGCAGAGCTTGAGTGACTCTCATCACACTTCCTTTCGTTATCGGTTGCTTTAAAAAGCCTCCTGAGTTAACTGAAGACCTAGAGAGCAGGCCCAGCGAGGAGAGGTCATTCCTTGGACGCGGGTAACTTCAGCAATGGGGTTGGGTATTGGTATTATGAGATTAGAAGAAGTTGGAGCAAAGCCCATCGGAAGGGACCGATCAGCCACCATCGCTGGCCCAGCACCAGAGATCTTATCCTACCACGTGGCTTCTCAGCTCTGTGGGGCGACCAGGTTGCCAATTCTGCAGGGAGCCCAACAGGGCTTGGCCGCGGTGTCTTCGCTCCGCTCCACCCTCCGTTTGCTCAACGGCTCCACTCTAACTCTCACTAGCGTGCGCTAGGAGGGCAGATCGTCTTGCCGAGGGAATCGTGGAGAAGCAGATTCCACACATACCAGCCATCCGGGAAGCGGTGACCGTCTCTCACCTCAAGCAAGCCTCCGGAACGCCACAACTTCTGTTAGGCCTCGGTCTCCTCTAATTTCCCCTTTCCCGAGCAACTCTCCCACAAGACGGGGGCAGGTACAGACCCAATCTACTAGGCCACAACTTACTGAAAACAAGGCAAAAGGCACATAAAGGCAGCCCAGTGCCTATTTGTTTTTCTCATAGAAAAAGTTATTGGCTGAAGGATGCCACGGAAAACATGAAATGCTGCAGAAAGGTCTCCAAGAGTAAGTTCTGGGGCAAGTGTTTTCTCCCACAACAAGTTCAAGCTGGGCATAATCACGCTCTTTGTCACAAACTTCTACCTTCCCAAATAAGTTCTGCCCAGCACCCTCCAAGAAGTCATAACAGACACTCGGGGATGGCACAACGTCCTCAGAAAGTCTCAAATCCTAACCAAGTCTTTGGTTTAAGATCCCAGGATCTCAAATTCCCCAGGTTTAAGATCCCAGGATCCAAAATAAGTTAGACCCACACAATCAGCTGTAATCGATCAGATCGCACTCAATCCCAAAGGGAGCTCAATTTTCAAAAGGCACTAAGAAAACCCCTGACCTAGCTCAATGGCGTTTGCTCTGAGCAAAAAGAAAGGGTCAGAAAGGATGGACACTGACCTCTTTGCCTTCTCCTTTCCAAAGGCATCATCCCAGCAGCTTATTCCATCTAAGCAGCTTGTTCTTGATTGAGCCAGACCACTTAAATGGCTTCAAACAAGTATATTATAAGCTTTTTCTGTCTTTTGAGCAACACGGGATATTTGGGAGATTCTGGTCACTCCTCAGAGCGTTAAACTTCCCATCAAATTTTTGGAACTGTCTGCTTAAAGCTTATATGAACCTTCATATCACCCCAGCAAAGCACGTAAGGAACTCCCCAATTTTACATGTGGGAACCTGAAACACGAAAGAAACATGTGGGTTTGCCCAAGATGAATTTGTGGGACAGCATGGCAGTGCCTCAGAAGATGATAAACCTTACCAGATAACTCTCTACATCCGTGGAAACCTGAAAATCCTTAGATTTGAACAGCCTGTCTCTTCACTGTGTTTCCTGTGGAGGTTGTTTAATATCCTAATGCACCCAAGCTTTACCAGAGATTCTCATGTGGCTTCTACATCAGCCTTTTCATTTGCAGGGCTTCCTCTTTCCTCAGGTTTATCTCCTTGAGATAATTAGGACATTAACAAAGGAACAATGGTCTATTACCCCCTGCACCCAGTTAACCCGGACTTACAGCATTAGCAGCGATGAGACATCTAATTATCAACTACTTTGGTATTTTCTTGAACATAGAAAGCTAATAGGGGCAAGTGGCAGAAACAGAAATGGACCTTATGACCATTACCATGCACACCTGCCAAAACAGGGTCTCTGAATTACACCAACAGCTTTCAGAGAAGCAGAAGGTCCAATGTTTGCTGCTAACAGGTGCCAATTATTTCACTGCTGTAATTGCAGGTTGCTCAAATTTGGTGATCAGAAGTGCGGATTGTAAGACACTTACGTGCTTCTCTGAAGCACTATTTAGGTCCTGAGATGTCACTCAGAGCTATTTTCGATTCCTGAAATCACTGCAGGGAGAAGTTGTATTTTATCGGTGCATTCTCTCCAGAGTTTCAAGGTGCACGAAAGCTACTAGCACTGCTGAATTACTCGATGTATCTTTAATTACCCCATCCATTAAACACTGCGCTGCCCTCTCCAAATGCTGCATGTTATGTCTTGTGCAAAACAATAAGACACATTCATCAGCACATGCAAACTCAGCAAGAAGAAAATCCTTCGCACATCCTACTCTTTCAGTGTTGCGGCAGAACTACATCAACATTTTGTGTGGGCCATTTATCACCTTCTATGGACCATGTTTTCATTTCCTCAGTGTACATTTACAAGCTAAACTGAGACATAGAGCTCCTGAAATATTGACCAGCATCTTTTGATTTATTATAGTAGCGTTATCACGACATTCAATTGGTTTTGATTTAATACCATTCATTGTCCTTTCAAAAGCAATTGTGGCAGCATAAACAAGCTCTGAATTTTGCAAAGGTGGAGACTGATGAAAATTAAGGTTGTTCTGCATTTCCCTTTCCAAATGACTCTTTCCAATAGTGCACGTTGAGTGAGAAGAGGTCAGCTCATCTGATTCAGTCCTCAGAGTCACATACTTAGGATGCTCTTACTGTGGCACTCAACTAAGACTGCAGAAACTCAAGCTATTTATCAGAGAGAGAAAAGCTACACACGTAGAACAATTTCAGTCTCCTTTAAGAGGTGCAAATCTCAGAGCAGAGTGCAAGTGCTACGGATAAAATGTTTCTCTATTACAGCTGAGGATGCATCAGAACATAAATACAACTCCACACTTTTAAGCTGCAAACTTCTCACTCTGCTACAGCCTATGGAGCAAATCTCAGGCCAAAACTGTGAAATCCAGAGGTAAATACTCTCTAATATAATCCAAATTAAGCCACCTCAGAACTCACTGTGTAAAGTGCAAAGTTCCAATTGCCTTTAGATTTAGTCTAGAAGGCAGAAATGGCAATTTAAAGACGAGGATTGGGAAAAATCCATCAAGATTAAATAGAACCAGAGCAATTTCCGTGACGTTGGCAATTATGACAGCAATGGAAGGATCTAAGTTTTAACAAATGAAGTTGTCTCCTGACTGCCCAAATAAGGTCTGTCTGTGATCTCAGCATCCTGGAGGTCCTCTCCCTCCATTACAACAACGCGGTCCAAGCACTCAGCAAACTTTGCTCCTAGACCCTCTAGCTGCTACTCACCACCCACCCACCCACGAGGTGGAAGAAAAAAAGAAAACACTGACTCTTCAACTGATTTCCACGTAGATCTTTTTTTGAAGTTCTACCACGTGGCTCCCGATAGTTTTGGTCCTAACAGCCAGATGACATCTCATAGCTTAACCTCTTGGTCAGAGGAGACACACATCATGGGAGAGCCCAGGCTAGGAGGACAGCAGAGCATGAGGTACGTGTATTGTGGCTCACAGTGTCCCGACAGAGCAGAGAAACCCCCGGTTTTTCCCATAGAAATGCTGGTAAGGTTTCTAGTCTTTTGATTTCAAAGCAGATTTTATTGGCTGGCTTGGAAAACTCACTCCCTTAAGCAGGAGCATGTAACAGATTCTTCATTTTCCAGGGGGGACACATAATCTAACCCAGCTACAACAGGAAAAAATATTCAGAACAGCTATTGTAAATTCTCGGTGAAGGGAGATGTTTTGGAACTGCTTTTCCCGCCCCTCAATGGTTATTTCAACAGCTGCAAGGGAAAGGCACATTGCTCACTGCTTGCCCAAGGGTTCCCCTAGCAGGGCAAATTGAATCTAAAAGCCCCATTCCAGCACAATCAGAAGCAGTGGACATTGAGCAAAGGAGAACAATTCTGTGGTAAAAAATGTTGGACTCACCATTTTCCACATCTGAAAGCCACACAAAAGCGTCCAGTATTTCTAGCCTGATGATGACACTGTGCTTTCACTCGAGGATCCATGTTTTCATTACAACCTTTGGGCCAAAGGAACAATACCATGCAAAATCACAAATCTGGTAAAAAAAAACAAAATATTGATTAGTTGTTCGTGCCATGAGAAACAAATCGCAAGGTTGACCACAGGCTGCAAGTTTAGCCTGTAGATTCGCTACCTTAAGGCCTACGCACATTCCTTTGCAGGGAATAACCAAGTTGCCCACTTGGTTATTTTATCCACACTTGCTGCACTGGTGTATTTGAGCTTTTTCTTTTTTTTTTTTAAATAGGAAAGGATTGATGTAGAATAATAGTTTTGTATGCGTCATCTTCTGGGTCAACTGACATTGTCCTGACCTTGGGACATTGGTGACATTTCTCTCCTCTCCCCTCTGCTGTCAATAATGTCAACTCAAGATGGTCTCTAAAAGCATGACGGGGTGACAGTGCTGTTAGATAAGGAAGTAATTTTGACTTACGCATCTTCTTCAGCTGCTTGCTCTTTCCTTTGGCTATCACAGACCCCTCTGGCAAGCATCACAGTCATCAAGAGCATTTGGAAGAATAAAATGGTATTTTATGATTGCTTTCTACATCAAAAATACCTGTTGGATAATTAACTGTAGCATAAACAGCTGGCTTCTGTCTATCCCCGCACACTGCTCTAATAGACACTGGCCGAGAGATGAGATAGTATTTGCCCTGGTAAGATGAGATGCAAACCATATAAATCATTTTTACCTCTGACTTTTTACATTCTTTCAAGTTCCTTCAAGAAAGGGAAGTCTGAGAATCCATGCATGCCTATGCTCTTCTCTAAAAGAACACATGCTTAAGGTTGCTATTTTGAAATATATATAACTATACTTCTGCAGTGTTACATGACTATATAAAAATGCCTGTGTCAAACTCTACAGATTATTTTTAATTAATACTTCAAAATTACTCTACCATAGCCAATACCACATTAGCATTGCCATCAATAATTACAGCAATGAGTGCATTATTAGTAATATCATGTATGCATCCAGCACAGTCTATATGCTACAGTGAAGGCAGGGACCTCCTGGGAAAATACGGAATTTTAAGCAGGACTATTGATCAACATGTGGTCCCTCCATTTTACTATCCAAGATAGGAGAAACAACAACCCATAAATCAACCCATGTGATATCTGCTTAACAGAGGTGGCAACACGCAGGGAAAGAGAAATTGGTTTGTTAGAGAATGGAAGCAAGGGCTCTTTGAAGAAATAAGAAAAAGGAGGCTCTGCAGGAGGTGACAGTGAGTTTCCTGTCAGGAAAAAGAAGTAATCTTGTAAGCAAGCATGATGGAAATCTCCAGGTCCCTGAGGCTCATGCCTTTAACTCTCCAGCTTGCTTCCCAATAGGAGCACAAAATGTCTCCTGGAGAACCCAGACTGGGTTTAGTATCTGGGCTGGGTTTGCTCCAAAGCTCAGTACCAGAACATGTATGTGTGGTGCAGATGCACAGGTCACAATAAAAAAGCAATCAGACTTTAGTCCCAATTTCTCTTCTAATGGAAAACTCACCTGCATGGCCACAATGGATTTAGCAAGTGAGAGGCAGGAGAAAGGTGAGTAAAAGGGGAAAAAAGGAGAATGTGAGAAGAGTTATCAGTACCAAGACTGATGAGCACCTCTTCACAAGGTTCATTCCCATGCAGGGTCCAGACTGAGATTCCCATGCACTCACGTGTCCACCTTGGGCTCAGAAAACTGGACTTCCCTTCCAAAACCAACGTCAGAGAGAGAGGCCACCGCATATCTACAGATGCAAGAGTCACAAGTAGGGAGCTTGGTCGCTAATAACCTAAGGGTTCTTCCAACGGATGAATGGAAAGAAGCAGTTTTGTCGTTCATTCGTGGTGGTGAAGAGACCACATGGGACTTCTCTGAGTGACCTCCTTATTAAAAGGATTCGTTCTGCAGTCACTTATTTGTGGAGAGAGCCCCCAAGATGCTCCATGTTTGGTGAGATCTGCTGATATTCCTTCCAGTTCCTAGAAATCAGCAAAAGCCTCCAGTGACTTATATTGATAAAACTAGCAGTGTTTAAGGTTAGCTGTGCAGAATCCAATAGGAAGGCTTCTTTTTTTCCTTCTTCATGGGTAGCCATTTAACATAAATAAATACCCATCATTTCCTCTTAAATGCATTGCTGTCCACAGCTGTGGTTGCCAGGCTATAGCTAAGGCTATCATGATTAGTTTTGCTTTTATTTTTTCTTAAGCTTAGGTTTAATGAATGTATCTGCAGGAGCATAGAGAATAAAGAAAAGCAGGGATTTAGCTGCAGATTTAACTCCATTCCAGCAAACTGCCACAGTCCTAAGCCCCCAACAAAATCTTTACTCTGTGGTTGCAGAAATAACAGCAAATATCTTGGCAGGTCCTTGGCACTCCTACAGGTCACAGCTCCTCTTTTGTTCCTATCTCTATGTGGACACTCAGCCCTTTAGGTATTAAGGCAAGGGCTGAAGCTTGAGCAAGACAGACAAAACACATGTAATATTGTCCGCTTTCTGCTAAGGCCTTTTATGCCCTCAACACATCCCCATCTTACTTTTCCAGGCAAACTTGGCACATTGCCTCCTTATTCGATGGCGTGCACTTTGTCCAGTGAGTAAAACACAAAGCATCTGCCCTCCTACCCATTAATTGCTGAGGTTTAACTGCGAGAGGAATCATTAAGGAGGAGAAATTAAGGCCCAATTCCAGCAAAAACAACTCATTTGCTCCACAGAAATCTGGGGTTTTACTTGTAGTTAAGCATGTGCTTAAGCAGGTTGGTGAAAGGAGATGAAGTTGATCTAACTGCCTCTCTCCTCAACTCCAAAATTTCCGTGATTTTACTGCTATTAAAAAGTTGACAGTGGAGGGGGAAGGTGATTTGTTGTGGTCAAAAAAAAAAATACATATATATATATCATTTAGATTCTTTGCAGAATAGGATTATTCTTTTCCCTCCCAAGGAAAGGAACATAAAGGCTTTATACATTATACAAGTCACAGATGTACAGACCGCCTGAGAAATGCCTCCCTCCGGACCAGTTCCAGCTATGTGTTTCTCTCCATCCCAAGCTACCTGATGAAGATCAGATTTTACCTCTTTGCACTCTTTTCTTGGATTACGTTTTGCTGACCACACTGAGGTGAGAAGCACCCCCAAACACCTCCGATTCGGTAAATCCCAGCAACACAGCAGCAACAGTGCCAGGTCTGAGGAAACCACAGGAGGAGCTGCTATCTCAATGGCTCATTTCAGACTCATTATATATGCTGATTTATGTCCAGTTTTCATAACTGCTTCACTGAGACCCTGTATGAACAGCTAAATATTTCAAAGAGGCCAGGAACCCTCCTTAAGCTGCAAATTCTTGCATGAGCTCCCCTTCCTTATCTGGAGATCTTACAGCCACACACTCCTCCACTGGCAGATTGCTCTGTAGGTTGCACCAGGGACTTGGTCTCCTCCAGCCAGTCTCCAAACAAATCGGCCCTTCGAAGGGATTGAGCGTTAGGATGGATTGAGGGGGAACATGCACTCTGTTCAAAACCGTTGATTCCAGCAGCCAGGAAATGAATGGTTGGACTCGACCCAAGTGTGACAGCAGGATGCCAAAAAAAAAAGCATAGCCCATGTGCCAGTCTCACCAGCCTCTCATAGAAACATGTGGTAAATAACTATTCTCATCTGAGGCAAGATTTTTTTTTTTTTTTTTTTTTTTTTAAAAAGCTAAACATTTCTGAGTCTTCCCATTTGTTGATATAGCCTGGTATCATGGAAGAAATATTTAATACTGCTTGGCAAAATCTTTAATACTCAATATCTTTTGCCATCGCTGAGAGTTTCACTGCTTTGGTAGGACCAAAAGTACCTGAGAGCCTTAGGAACACCATTCTGTGCCCCTATTTTACAGGGGAGTGAATGCTCTGAGGATGTGAACATCCCATAAGACTGCGTAGTTGAGTATCCAACATATAGGCCCAAGACTCTGCATATCCTGGTTTCCTGGAGTTTCCTAGGAAAGCAGTGATGTGGAGGCAGAGACATTCCACGTCTGACGACCAAAGTATCTTATTTTGTAGCTTACCTTCCTAAAAACATGCAGGAATTCCAGCAGATATAGGCTGTGCCTTCCAGAAGAGTCAGGGCTCCCTCACAAGCGACTTAATGTACGGATGGTTTTCGATTTGAGCAGCCACCCTGCCCAATTCCGAGTCCACCATAAGCTGAAGTAGTTGACGTAGCTTCAGATGGCTTGTTTGCATGGAAAAGCTGTGCTTACCCAGTGCCTGCTTGGTTTTGTGCTGTGCAGAGTCTCATGCCCCTTGAGCAGGTGATTCATCACCACCCACCTCCGTCTGTCCCTCTTAGGACGCCCAGCTCAAGGGTGGATGTGATGCTGCTCCCCACTGTCTCCAGTGATGTCAACCTGGGGGTTGATGGGGACAGATGACCACTCTGGCTGCCACAGGCCCAACCTCCAGCAAGAACAGTGAAATAAAACCCAAGGATGGCCTTGGAAGGGACAGGGAGCCATCAAACTTGGAAAATAAACAAATAAATAAATGAATTTCCCTTCTACAGACGGGGCAGAAGCCATGTTCGTACCTGCTGAACCAAGAACAGCTCTGATGGTGCTTTCTGAAAGGCTGGAGCAGCTCGTCGTTTAGAGGTACACAGTAACTGTGGTCAGAAAACGTCAGAGATGGTGCCTTTTTTTGCTCCAGCCTTTAAGTGGCTGCTTATTTGCTGTTGGGAAGCACCGTGCAGCCAGTGTCTCATTGCAGCCCTGCTGGGTAGCTCCAGTACACCGAATTCACCAGCCCCACTAGCAGCAGAGAGGTTATTTTTCCATCTCTGTAAGATAAAAAGCATCATAGGTAGTAGGAGTAGTTATTTTTTCTCCCCCTCCAGCCTCTCAAGCAGACACTGGAGGCAGCAGGTGTCTCTTTCCTTCTATATCCCTTGTTTTGGCAAACTAAGAAGAATTTTAATTAGTGTCGTGCTACCACTAACTTCTCCCAGAGAGTCCAATGCTCTTGCCTACAAACATTAAGTTTCCTTTTTTTCCATCTTGTCCTGTTGACCTTGATGTGCTCTACAGGCTGTCTTTTAGACAACAAAGAAAAATAAAGTAGATGAGAGCAAACGCTTTCACATCGCTCGAGCCTGGAGCGTCCAGACCAAGGCACCGTGGAAAAAGCTTTTTGAAGATCTCAAATAGGGCCAGTTCTCCTGCAACCACAGCCTCAAATGTGATACCTGGCACTAGGCCTGGCTGTTCCTGAAGGCATTTGGGAGGTTTTGGTGCCTTCTCATAGGGTCACACCCGAGCTGATGCCAGTCAATATTGCTCCACTACAGCACTGGACGCAGTCTAAATAAGAATACTATCAAAACATGTTTGAAAGAGAGGTCTTTGTACCAAAGAGTCTATAGTTAGTTGATCACTAGAGATTTAGATGGAGTTGAATTAACTCTTGCTACGTTTGCCAGCTTCATTTGTGACCAGCAAGCCTGAAATTCTGCCACCAAGTTGCCAGCTCCATTCTACAGGCAAAGACAAAGCTCATGCACTGCTACTGCTAAAACCAGAGCCATTGCTTTTTTCAGCTGCTTTAATGAAGCCAAGCAGATTGGACCACTGCTGGGTTAAAAAATAGCTGTCCAAATACCCTCTGCCTTAAAATCACTTTTTTTTTTTCCCCTTATTGCAATCTGCTTTATAAAAGTCATTTCTCAAGCATTATTTTTACTTCCAGTCATTTACTGCATTACAGGATCAGTAATGACAAAACCCACCCATTCGCTTGCCTCAAAGTCACAGCATTTACATGACTACCACACTTACCTTACCGTAGGACACAACCAAGGCCAAGCCATGCAGCTTGGTGAGGACACCATAACCTCTCTTTCTTCCTCTTCTCACAAGGAAATAAGGTCATAACCACCTTTCTGACTAGTAGCATAGTTCTTATATTGTTATGCTCAAAATTCAATTTGCTTCATGCAAGTGAATTTCCCAGGTCTGTATTTCCCTTTTTTTGCCTCTCTGCCAAGATTTAAAGAAATCCCTACTACAAGCCTCAGTGCAGTCAGTACATCCATGTGAACCAGAGACACAGTAGATAGGAGAAGCAACAAAACCAGAAGGAAGAATGGTTGCAGGAGATATATTTGGCTGTAAGACAGACCCTGTTCAGTCATTTCCCCTGGCTAAGGACTTGCTCTTTACAGATTATTTAAGATCTAGGAAACACACACTTGCCAAACGAAATGAGGATGCTTTTTCCTGTGAGATAGAATTAATGCTAGCCTTCAGAACTACATTTATTAAGTCCTTCTTACCACGTGTGAGAGCTGGAGGCTGGCAAAAGGAGGAGATAGTGGCTTGCATCTCCAAATAACTTAGTATTATAGAAGTTTTTGCCCAAATCAAAATGGCTTATTGCATTTTTTGGTATCTCCACTGCTGATTGCCAATAACCTTGCAAACAGAAGTGCTTCTCCATAAAGCAAGCTCAAAGCACTCCTGGCTTTTGAGAGGAAACGGGATGTTGTGCCCTGTCTCGCAGGGCTGAGAGCCTGAGCAGCTACTCAGCACATCCAGGAACCTCAGACCTGCTCCTCTTGTCACCAACCTGCTCTCCTGCAAGTTTTCCACACCAGATACATGAACAAAAACCTCTTGCACGGCAAACCTAGGCCGCTGGGGGTTTGGGGGCTTCATAATCTGAGTTTTCCACGGGCTGTTCAAGACCAATGGTTCTTCTGCAGCAGGTTTTGCTCTGGGTGGAGGACAGGGCACACAATAACAGATGGGGCAGGCATTCTGTGTTTGCTCCACCGCTATTTTTTAAGGACGTGGTGAAGTCTCTTTTGTGTACTGAGACACGAATTAGGAAGTGAGTCACAGGCTTGCATAACTTTATAATGGCATTGACAATCCCCGACACAGACGTGCTGCCTGCTAGCTGGGGGAAAAGGAAATGGTCTTGGATAACAGCGAACAATGCGGTTTTTGTATGAATCACCACTTGTCAGCACAATAGGGGATTTTCAGATTTTTGTTATTTTTAATATCTGGTGGCCCCAGTTAAAAGTCATCTGCAAAATCAGTGCAGTTCCTGCTTTTATTACCAGAGCTGTCTTATCATGCAGCTACAAAAGGCTCTGTGCTTTCAAGGCAGGGCTCTATTGAAGAAATACTTGTGTGCCATTTGATTTTATTTTTGAAAATAAAGTAGCAGCCTCGATTTTTTTTTTTTTTTCCAGTTTTCATTCATATGGTAAAGTCACTGACCTTCAGGTTCACACTCCACCTGTGTGCTTTAAAATCATGCTGTTGCCTACGTGCTGCTTCTGTAACTTCCACGGGCTGAAAATTGGTTAAAGGAAACAGTAAAGTGAAGCTGCAGATAACAATACAGCAGATCGGGAATCCTTTTCCTTTCAAGATTACTTGTAACTAACTCACAGGATGTACATTGCGGAGGCAGTTTTTAGGAAAAAAATAAAAGGATAAAGTCTGGCTGAACAATGTTGACGAGTAGGCAGGAGTCATTCACCAATGCTAAGTGCGCTCCTCTTTACTGTGCTGTTCCAGGAAACCCATCATTTTTTCTCCTCTTTATACAAAAAGAGAACATGAACAGTTTCTTTGGGCACTTAAAGACATTTTATTGGTATGTTTAGAGAGAGAAGGGGGAAAAAAAGCAAAAAGAAAAGGATGGGGGAATATTAGAAGGAAAAATGGACGTGTCCAGGGCCTCTCAAACTGCACTAGGAGCCTTTAGATATCAGGCAATAGATCTCCCTGATCTGAGATTTGTGCCAGGCGAGGCATTTGAGCTAGAAAAGTGGGTATATAAAAAGGGGAAAGGTTGTATCATTTAAGTGCAGACCCCAGAAAGTTGCAATCCAGGTATCAGCCAGCTCTGGTGGTATGGGAAAAGCACATACCGCCTATGAACATTAAAGCAAAATGCTAGACTGTATTTAGGAGGAAAAGAAGAAATGCACAGAGGACATTTCCCAACTACTAAATTCACACTGGCATTTCCTAATAAAAACACTATTAATAATTGAAACTTTTCTGATTATTCCCTGGCACCCTCTTAATGAGAAACAAAAAGCCACTGTCCCACAGAGCCATTTAAAATTAAACACCCTCAGATTTTATCACCAACAGCACTGTAATCGTCCTCGCACGTCATATACATTGTACAAATACAGAAAAGTTGGAAGGGCCTACGGAGACATGCACTGGGAGGAGGAAAAACCCCTTCATGGTTACTGCTAATGCTGATATACAAGAGCTCTCCATCCTGGAAGAATCCGGCCGCTAATTTGGAAGATGCTTCAAAAGACAGAGATAAACTAAAACCGGTGCTATTGTGTACTATTGTGTATCGTTAGACCGCAAGCTTAAGAGGTTCAACTACATCGTTTTTCCTCTTGGTTTCAAATGCGTTTATGAAGCCCAAGGGGAATATTCTGCACTTCATCTACCAGTCAACAGAAGGCCTCAAAGAAGAACAGAAAACTAAATGCCAAAAAAATATTAGGTAGCCCCCAAGAGAAAACTAAGAAGATTCCCTTTGTGATTGCTATTGTCAACCAGTTAGTAAACCCACTTGCTACTCCATTCTTTAGGAAAAAAAGGATTTGCTTTTGGAGATTAGACCAGGCTACATAGAAAAAAACCAACATTTTCTGTAGGAAAGACCGTGACACAGACAATTTAGAGCTAAAAGACACCAGGAAGAGATAAATGAATATATGGAGATATTTTCAGGCAGATGTTTCATGTTAGTGCAACTCATTGACATTTTCAAGGCCTTGGTTTCCACTGAAGCAAAGGGGCATTCAAGTCTTTGTGCACAGGAGCTAACAATAAAATGGTATTTTACATCCTGCATGAAATAGCCTTCTCTCAAACAGCTGCTTCTGGTTTCCCCACTTGCTGCCCCAAGTGTTTTTGGTTTAATTCTTCACTGAAACCCACAGTTATGTCCTCCTGATAGTAAAATGTCTTTTTTGCTTTGTTTTCACTTATCAAAATCTGTCAAAATGTCACCAAAAGGGATGCCACCATGCTGAGAGAAGCTCCATCCCAAGAAAACTGCATTCCCAACAGAAAGATCTGAAAAGTACTTGAAGAAAAAAAAAAAAAATTCATGTTACACTGGAAAGATACCTCTAAGCTTAAAATTTCTAAGCAGTTATGAGACATCCACCAAATACAAGCAGAAAATGCATGTTGTATTGAATTTTAGAAAAATTACAGTATCTGTTTAGAAGTGACACATAGACTGAGATGGACACCCAAGCAGAAAACACCTTATCGTTGCTCAAACTTAAATACTTATGGCAAAAATTTCTTCCCAGCAGAGGAGAGCCTTATCCAGGAGAGCTTCCCTCCCCTATGTGGCAATGCATATCCAGTCCTGGATATTAAAGCCATAGGGTGCAGGAGTGCTTTGCTATTTGCAAAGAAAAAGCTAATTAAAAATATCTGTGTGAAACTGGCAGCATGAGTTATTTTGAGTTGGGGGAGAGGTGCACAGAATGGGAACCAGGAAAAAGCCAGTAGGGAAAAAAAAAGGAAGAACCTTAAATAGATTTAAAAAATTAAAAGAGTAAAAAGATGAAAAAGCCTGGCCTATGAGTCATTTCATAGAAAACAAACAAAAAATAAGAAAAAGTCATAGAAACTAAAGCTGTCATGACAAAAGGCTTTGAGAATTGGAAATCCATCACAGGTTGTATTTATTGTCTTGAGACCAAGGGCAAAACAGGGACACTTTTACCACGGCTTCTCTGAGAGCAAGTTGCTCTTCTCACAAGGGAAGTTAAGTTTTCAGGCAGATTGCCCAGCCATTAAGAGCCTCCCAGCAGGGCAGCAACCTTTGAACCACAGCACTTCCCATTATTCACAAATTTAGAAATTATATGGCCAAAAGGGCCCACTCTCTAGCCTGACCTCTTATAAAAGAGAAGCCATAACTTTACCCTGACTTCATTTTTCTTTGGATAAAAGCATCTTTTAAGGCAAAGAAACTCATCCAAGGTAACAACTGCAAACATTTCTGGTGATGGAAGACATGCCACAGTCCTTACAAAACTGTCCCCACGGTTAATGACATTGGAATAGCTCCAATGATCTGCAGTGCCTGGTGTATCACAGCACTTAATACCCTGAGTCTGCACTTCATCATTCCCTGCATAGCAGCAACATTATGGGCCTCTCTACAGATGGAAGGGGACTCTTTCCCTGCCATCAGGATCCATCACATCAGCTTTCACTGTTGGTCAAATTCCTGGCTTGTACATTTAGGCATACAAAAATCTTGGCTTCTTGCCCTAAAACCTTCTATCCCTTTGAAGGAATAAAAAATAAAGCCAGAAAATAGCTGAGGACCTAGCCCCCTTTTCCACATAAGACATAGGCACCTGCCATAAGGTCTTTGAAGGCCTTTAGGATCAAGAGATTTGCATAGGTGCTTTGGAAAAATCTACATATATGTTGAGGAGAGCTTCAGAAAGGGTCATCTCATCTTCCACCACTGCTCTCTCCATTGTAGTGACTTGTTACAGTTCTCTAAATTCTTACACCAGAATCTCCTTTGCTCATCCATGTTTAATCTCCCTGAAACCATTAAGATGAATTGTAGAGATGTCAGAAAGCAGAACTACAGTTTTATAAAAAAAACATGTAATTCCTTTCCCTCACTTTGGATGAAAGCCACACTTTTCTCAAGGCTGGAGCTATTTATGTACACAAGGACAAATTAAAAAGATCCTATTCTCAATTTTGCTTAGGTCTTGATGTTTTCAAGGAAAATTGCATCCAGGCCAGAGCCTTAGGTTTTTGTCCAGCTTCCGCTGGTCTGTGCTACAGAAGGTTGGATGTACAAGTTGTAGACCTCCATAGCAATGCCTCCACTATATTAGTTTCAGGCAAGAAGTTTAAAAATGAAGACAACGTCTCAACTTACAATCAGCGCCAGTGGTTATTCTACATTTTGCCTCCTTTCACTGTGTCTTGGCACTGCAAGTTGCATTTGGGTCCTGTAGGCTCCTGATACCTCTCAGAGCCTGGCAGGCAAAAGGTTTATAGGGTCAGAGACTCTTCCTTATTACTAAATCTGACAGTCTATTTTCTGTGTGTAAACACATCAATATCATTTTCATGAAATTCAATATTCACTCATATTTTTTTTCCCCTTTACAAAAAACACAGAGCATCAGACTGTCTGCTCTGCTGTCTACGGGAGGGCTGCCAAGGACGGGACTGATGAAACGCAGCCTCAGACAAGCTCCATCTGTCCCATTTAGGCGATCCACGGGGTCAGCTCTCCGCGGTGCAAGTAATAACTGCAAGATGCTTTTCTAAGCAGACAGCAAGAGAGGGCTACTGCTCCTACTGATTAAAATAAACAGACCCTGAGGGTAGGTTGTAGTCATTGTACACTTGAGCTCAACTACTGATTTCAGACAGTCTTTTTTTTATTAAGGACCAACACAGCTGCATGGAGATATAAGGAGTAAACTGTACAGGTCACTTCTGGGCAGGCCAACTTTCACAGATGCTGATTTTCTCTGAAAAACCCACCCCAGGAACCTGTACAGATCCATCTGGTCAATCCAGCTCACTCAGTCTTGAACCTCACCCTACGGCCATCACATACAGGGGACTGAATTATGCAGGAGGACATCAGAAAACCTGTAGATTCGTTTGCTTCACTTAACTGCTGCAAAAGAACTTGCTCAAACAACTAAATGAAAAGGGCCACAGCCTCACCATAGCATCATGAGAACTGCTACAGAGACTGGATCAGGAAGCTCAATTGCCATGGGCTGTCTCTACCAAATAATGCTTACGGGGGAACACAATTTCTACCTCACTAATTTGTGCTACAGTTTTAATAATAACTTCTAAAAAAAAATCAAACTGTCTCTGGAATACTCTACATTAATATTGACATTTAAGACTCAATAGCTGACTTAATAGAACAGCAAATCTATAAGTTATTGAATACAAAAACCTGCAGGCTAGCACAATTGCATCTGCAATGCCAGCAACTATCTTTGCAGCCTCCAAAGCTGCACTATATATCCAAACCCTTCAAAATCCCAGGAACCTAGCATGCTTCTCCAAAACAGTCTTCCAGTATAATAAACACTCTTCTGGAAACTACTTGTACATGAGTAAAGCCAGAGGACCACTAGTGAATTGGCTTAAGGAACTCAAGGGAGGAAAACAGGGGACAAGTGTCAACAGACAAGTTATTCATAGACCTTTCTTCTGTATACTTTCTGTACACATTTCCATATGCTTTTCTGTAAATACCTATTCAGTTTGACATAATCTATATGCTCACATATAGGAAGGAGGGAATAAACAGTAATTCTCTGGCCACAGCTTATGGCAGAGGCTTGTTCGGGCTCAGCCTGGTAGCTCTGGTTCTCCCCTTCAGACTCCACAGAACAACATTCAGGTGCAGGGGAGGTGATGAGTTTCCCATGACCTGCTATGAGCTCCTTCCTCCCTGCCAAAAAAAAAAAAAAGAGGGTGGAAGGGGTATTTATTAGATTCCAGCCCCAGCACTCTTACACGGAACAGGAGGTGAGCGGCTTTGTGCCAGAAGACAAATGTAACAAAAGCCGAGCACAAATTGATTGATCTTGTTCGTTAATATGCTGAATCATGAACTATTATTATTTGGATGCTGTCATCTTTAATTAAATTTTCTGCAAAATGTACCTGGTGAGTAATCTATTTGCCATTTTTTTTTCCCCCAGCTGTTTCTAATGGAAGAACAGCTCTTTTTAAATTCAGAATCAAAGTGGAGGTACTGAAACAGATTTTGTGAAACGTAATTTAGTTTAATTGATGTGTTTCACAATGCTCCTCTAATATCACCCACTAATCAAACCGCTGAGCGGTTTCCGTATTTTGAAATGTGAGATCATAGATGTGCCGAGTCCCTGGCACTTTAATGAGTGAGATATGAGGAAAAAAAAGTGTGAAGGATATGTTAAATTATCTGTTCTGCATGGCTTTTGTCTCAGTAAAATTTGCTTGACATTAAAGAAAACTCACCAAGATTCGCTCGGGAAGGAAGGGAGCAGGGCCTGTCTTGCCTGGGAGCTTTAAGACCCAACCTTGCCGCATCCTTGTCAATGCCATCTGAAAGAATTAGTCACACTCGACTTTCGCACAGCAGCGACCTAATTTGGCTATACAGACATCAGCCCCAAATACTCTGGCTTTAAGCCAAAGTTATTATGCAATTACCAAGGTAGCAGAAGAAATTCTGCAGTCGCTGCTTATCACGTTCTTCCGTTATGCATTGATTGTTTTCTTCTTAAGAAAATCTTCATCCTCATTAATCCTGCACATATCACTGCCATATTTGCTGTACTCTTATCTTAGGCCACTCTGTGCTCCTGCTGAGCTCAGTGGCAGTTTCAGCAAGGAAGAAAGAGGCAAATGACAAGAACTTTACGAGTGATGGATGGACTTCCCAGTGGAGCATTTGGAGATGCACCTACAGGAGCTGGGCACACATTTCCCCTGGACTCTACACACTCCTTATGACCAACCTTCCCAAAGGCAGCTTGCACATCTGGGTATCCAACTGCAGGTCTGGGTATCCCACTTTTCCCAATCAAGATCACTTTCAAATATCAAGTCAACTCTAATTTGGGGAGTTCTGGAAAGGTAGAACTTAGCAACACCCACAGGTTCCTCCAAGGAGATACAGATATGATCTTGTATTACAAGCAAACTAACTTAAGGTAGACGTGTTATTTTGTTTTGGAAACACTTTTGCCAGGACTTACTCAAATATTGTTTGAATGTTTAAGCTAGGAATCAGGCAGGAGGAATTAAGCCAGAATTAATATGAAGTTCTGTTTTAATCCAACTTCCATCTTCAGAAATTAAATTTTCATCTGCGTTACAGCTGAAGAAACACCAAGCTCTTTGGCACAACCTCAAAAACTGCAGCAAAACACATCTCTAGAGGGAGCAGGAGCGTGAGGCTGGGTTCATGATATTGGCAAGACCAAATCAGCAATAATTAGCATTTAGGAGCTACATCCATAGGTGTGGGAAGCAAGGATGAATTGTCCCACCCAGGGCACCCACAACAGAGTGTGTGCAGGCAATGGAGCAGGTAGCTAAAGGAACAGATCAGGAGGGAGAACTTCTGTCATTAAGGAGCAGTTGGTTGTGATCAAGATGTTCCTTGCTGGCAGGTATGAATCTTAACTCCATTTTAATTGAATGTTGAATCACTAAAAAAGAAAAATAAGTACCTTTCATTTTCATTTTCTTTTTTTTCAGAGGCATAAGCATCTTTCCAGATGTAGGAAATGTCCATAGACATCTTGTAGGCAAGACAAGATGACAGAGCAGCTCTGGTTGGCAGCCAAGCAGCACCATGCTCTGCTCACACCACGCCAATCCTTTTGTCACCTGTTACAATTCAGTATTATCTGCCCTCCAAAACATTGAGACCATCTGCCTGCACATGACAAGCAGTTATTTTGTGGCATTTTGCAGCTGTGCCCCAAATACCAATTACTATGCTGTTGGACAGCTAGAAGAAATTCATTCTTACCATCAGTTGTGCAAATCTTTCCACCCCTATCCTCCTTTTGCTCATCTAGGTCAATGACAACTGCCCCAGATACACAGGTTAAAGAAAAAAACACTAATAAATCACAATTAATGGAACTCAAATTATCACCACAAGCAATTAAAAGCACTAGCAGTAAAGACCGAGGAGTCTCGGAGCAGCAAGAGGTCCCTCAGCCAGCTCCTGCTGAACCTGGGGTGATGCCGGAGACACAGATGGGAATAAATGCCAAGAGGAGAGCAAAAAGTGATCTGCGTGAGGGAAACAATCATTCCTGATTGCTGCTATCTAGCCAGAGGATTTTGTGTGTCAGAGCACAACGCAGCCGCTTAGACACGGGGTGTACAAATAGCGCTGCTGCCTCCGCAGTGAACTCCGTTCAGCGCCCGACTTATGTGAATCACCTGGCTGAGATAAACTCCACTAACGTAATGGCTTCTGGGGACGGTTCACGCTTTCCTTTGGTCTCCTAAACCGCTGTTCCTTCTCCCATGCTGGGCCGCACTGTGAGGGCAATCAGTTGATCTGCTGCAGTTGAGGATGTCTCACCATTTCCATTATAAACCTCTTCAGAAAGATGCTGCAGGCTCCAATCTAGCAGCCAAGTAAGGCGAGGAAAGTAACGGTTTGACCGTGCCTTAAGAGGGCTGGTTTTCACAGTTTCTCCAAGCAAGAGGTAAAACAAAATATATTCCCTCCCTGTAGCACTTTACTGCAATTGTGTTATACAAAGCTGCTCTTATTTTTCCACTGTGTCTTTGAGATGCAAAGGAAAAAGAGGAGCCAGCTCATTGGCTTAGACAAAAAAAAGAATGTTACAATAATAACAGCCTAATATTGGAATTTAAATGCCTCCGTTCAGCCCCGAGAATCCTCCTCCTACGGATATCAATACCTGGCTGGAAAGCAAGGGTGAATGCTGAGCTTTCACATCGACACTTTGCAACGGACAGTGGTGCTGAGTTGCACTATGAGCAGGACATGAGGATTTACTGCATTTTACAGCATGCCAGTGATACACCAGTGTTAACCAAGCGCTTACCTCATGGGCCTGAGCATCTTCAGCTCTGTGCAAACTCCACACAGGCTTCATCTCATCTCAGCCTCTACCCAGTTTCTCAACCTATTGCTCCTGGGTAGGTCAAAACACAGCCAAGCTCAGCACCCAAAGCTCAGTTCATTGCTTGGTCTAAGGCAAAGCATCCTGTGGATTGCTGCCTCTTTCCTGAGGACACCTACTACAGAACCTGCTCCACACTTCCTTTTTTATTTTTTTTAATTAATTTATTTATTTTAAAGGAACAGCCACATCTCAGTACTAATCCCCTGGGTCTGAGTGCTGGAGCTGAGACAGGAGGTTGCAGATGACCAAAGTTCACCCAAGCAGCGATCAGGCGATGCTAAAGTGAACTTTGCGCCTCCCAAATAATTCCTTCTGTTCCCTTCTATTTCACAATCTGCAGATCAGGCTCCAAATGTCATTCTGCACCGCAGCGCGCTCCCATTTTCCTCCTCGCTCTTAGCTACAAAATACCAAGTCACATAAAGCCTTATCTAAAGCTCTTTTCTTGCTTTGCTTCCATTATTAAGCATTTATTCCAGGCATAACTCTTAAAAAGAAGAAAAAAATTGCCTTAGCAGCCAGAAGTGGGCAATGTACAGCCAACTTTGCCATGCCAGGGTTGGACGGGCAGTAGGGCAGAAGCCACCAGGACCACAACCAGGACCACAGGAGAGTCAAGCTGCAGCTCTATGCTAGACCTTCATGGCACCTTTGGCCCATGTCCTACCCCTGAAACATTGACTTGAGTCATTTCAGTGCACCCCAAGCCAGCCTGAACGTAGCCCCTCGGATGCCCCTTGCATAGACTGAAGGCCCAACAAAGAGTAATATATTTGGCACAGCTTGAAGCAGAACAGTGAGTTTGCCCTAAGACCCCCTTGCTAATTTTCCTGATTTTTTTTTTTTTTAAGGAGGATTCAAGAGAATCATCCTGGGAACAGGCAAAATTTCCAAGCAGAGTCAACCCGCATCACATACATAGGCAGGAGACTTCGGTGTTTGGGACATGCAAGGAAATCTTAAAGCAATAAGATCAAGCAAGCAGCAACGTGTTACACTTTCCGCACACCCCAGCATGACTCTCTGCTAATGCAGAGGTTTTTTTTCAGAACCCTGTAAAATACTGACAAATAGGTATTACTCTTCTCCAGTCACCATAAAGCTGCAAAATTTAACAAAGAAAATACAATACGCGGTATTCGGAATACCCTGAATAGCTTCAAGGAGAACTCACTGAACAATAAATCTACTGGTGTCCTTCATACAGCCGCCTGCTCATTGCCACTACAAAGGTTTAAACAGGACCTAACCAGGTCCTAGGTGAAATCTCACACCTTTACAAAGCCTGACAGAGGCACAGTCCCTTCTTATCTTCCTTCAAAGACTATCTCCCAGTCTTTCCGCAGCGTGTAATGGCTAAACACTTTGAAGCCGAGGAGAAAGGCATCATCTTTGTTCTTCCAAACCTCTAAAGCCCTTTCAGCCCACGACCCATCCAAGGTCTCTACCAGTCACAGCACTGCAGCTCTAGGGAACAGGCTTCCTCATCTGCAAGCGTCAAGTGATCCGTACCTTCATCCCAGGTAATAAAGGCACTGGAATGCACATATAAAACAGCCTTTCCAAGGATATCTAGAAAGATCCAAGGATCACAAGAAACTACTGAGCTGTTTTTGTCCTTGACCGCATCATTCTCCCAGCTCCCTTCATGGTCTGGGCATGCTGGAGCAAGAGTCACCAACCTATTTAGGCACAAGGACACTGTTCCACTAGGAAGAAAGAGGTGCCAACACCTGCCAAAAGTCTTTATGAGTCTGAACCTTCATCTCACTTGGCTTCAGACCCCATCCACGCTTGAGGGTTTCACAGAGGGGACTGACAGGACCTGCTCTGAAGTCCCATACTACACTTCTGCAGCTCCTTTGACTGTTAGTCCTTCTTTTTTGGGGGTACTCAATATAACTCAAAACCATCTAGTGGATGAGCAGCACTGCCCCAAGTTTGTCTCAACTTTCATGTGCAATGGTGCCAAACTGACCTATGCAGTTCTTCCCCTTTTCTTTAGGGATAGCTTTTTCTGCTACCAGAAAAATAGCTGTCTTGCTCAGCAAGGTTTTTTTCCAAAGCATTTAAACAATCAAATACCAGCCTTATTTTAATACACTAAGATGCAAAAACTAAGGAGCCACACAAATCAAAGAATCACTTTTCCTTCCCTCATTGCTACGCAAGACATTTGTGTCCCAAAGTGATTTCCATCGTGTTTATTTCTTTCCTTTTGGCTAAGGAATAAAGAAATAATTTTTTTTTGAGCTTTCTAGAATCATAGGTAACATTAAATATTGAACTGCAGGGACTGTTTCTCAGTTAAAAGCAAACAGAGCTGCTCAGTGCTCCAAACAGCATAAATAACGTCAAAGATGGATTTAGTATTAATTTGGTGCGGAGGCTTGCACTGTGTGCCATGTTAAACACTGCTGGTTTCAATTTATTCCTCACCTCCGGGTAAGTCCCAACCTAGATTAATGCCATTTGATAAGAGAATGCAATTTTATAAGATGTATTTTGTGCTGCCACAGAAAATATTTGATGAGTGCCACGGAAGGAGAATAAATCTCTAGAAATCATAAAACAAACAGCCTCCGACGCTTGCCGAAATAACTCCAAATATTTTTAGAAATCAAAACATCAAACAAAACTTGAGAGAGAAATTCGTGCTTTTTTTCCTTAAAAACACCCGTTCCTTCACACATGCTAAACAGCATCAGGGAGCTGAGTAAGGGGGTAGGATACACATCTACCTAGCTGCATAAGCATTATAAGTTTGAAAAGAGGATAACGAGGCATTTTACTGTGCCGTGCTGCTTCTTTGCCTGTGTAACGGATGGAAAGGAAATTTCTTCTTCTAGCGGACCAGGAGGAAAGCAGTTGAAATGATTTACTCGAACTTCTGCAAAGCTTTTGACACGCTCCCCATGTGATGTTCTCCTAAGCAACCTGCAGGAACACGCTCCAGACGTGAATATTCTCAAATGGATGTGGAAGGCATTGAGAAAAGAAGAAAAACACTCTCAACTTGGCTGTTTTCAGGGTTGCAGGGCCTCCAGTGAGCGTCTCCCCCGTTTAAGGCATCCTCCCTGAAGAAGCTGGCTGGATGGTCTCGGGGGAGAGATGTTGTCTTTACAACTGAGCACTGCTGGCCAGGCAAGCCAACCAAAGCCCAGCCTTCACCTCCACCACCTCCCCAGCCTGACCGTGCTAAACCTCTCCATGGAGAGGACCACGTCCTGGAGCAACAGCAACTTGAGCAACAGCATCACATCACATTGACCTTCTGGTCTTCCAAAAGACCACAAGTGGGGAGAAGAAAACAACCCTTAAGAGGGACTAGAGCTTTGGCATAAACCCAGGGCTGAACGCAAGCAGCACAGGGCTTGCACCAATACGGTGAGTGCTCGGTCCCGTATTTCATTCACCTAGTAAGGGAGAGAAACATGTGAAGTCCTGCCAGGAGGGAAGAGCAACATGAAAATGGATGTAAAATGACTGCTACATTACACTCACCTGGCTGGTGAAAGCAAGAAGCAGCAAATCCCCTGCTAGGTTAAGCAGTTCTCCCATAAATATTAAAATTAGCTTCTCTCCCAGACCTTTATTATTCATCTTTGGAAATTAAGCAGGATAAGAAGTGTTGTCGCAATGTCTCCTGCTCACTCACAAAGCTAAGCAGCTCCTTGCAGATAAACCAGGACTCCTCTTCCCAAGCACCCTGTTCTGCTCTCCTAGGGCAGCACCACATCCCACCAGCACCCAGGGTATTGGCTCACATCTCCCAGACCTTTGGCACTGCTCAAAGCACCCGGTGCTCAGCACCTCCTTCTTGGGTTTTAGAAACCCCTGGAAGAACAAGTTTTGCCCACACACTCTGGGCTGTCCTACCTAAGCACATCCCACCACAGCCCAAAGCAGACCCAAAAATCAAGGTTTCTCATCCTTTAATGCCTCACCATAAGCTAAGGTAGCACCAGGCTATTCAGCACCTAGCTCCAGGGCTTTAACCACACGGTTCCTTGCAGCAATTCCTTTTAGCTGGCCACGGGACCCTCTGCTCCATGTGCATCCCATTCAGGACTCCCCAAATCCCCCACGCATGGGGCAGGGAGCCTGGACACTCACATCTGGATGGCACCAATGCGCTTTACTGACTCTAATGCTGAATCCCTTGGACTTCACCTCCTACTCTCCTTCCTAAACTGGAAAAATGACGCTGTCAGTGCCACCTCTGCACATCCCTCCCAACTGGGATGGCTGGTGTCTGTGGTGCTGAGTGCTGCTGTTACAAAACTTGACAACTGCAAGCTAAATTTGCTAGTTAGAAGCACAAAATAACACATGTGCAAGCACAGACTGATTTTCCTCATGCAATTCCCCAAGTTCATCTGGTATCATTAAGTTTTCTGAAGGTTAACAGCACCCGGTTCTCAAATTCTTGCTTGAGCCTATCTGGCTTCCCACGTGGAGAGCAAGGTGTTTATATTTTCTGCGTTGGCAAGAAGAGAGTAGGTGGACTATAAACACCGTAGCACTGTGTGCTGCTCCTGATAACGTTATCTCCAAAGATTTTAATAACTCACATCATTATGGAGAAGTTGGCCTCTTGTCTAGGTAAGCACAACAGCTGTTCACCCTGCTAGGAACCACAATCATTTGCACATTAATTGATAAAAAAGTTTAAGGCTTTCCTGGACTATTTTGGTCACTTTGCTATAATGACTTAGTCTGCCCAGGATCTTCATTTCTAATTTGCTTCCAGTTTTGTTGCTGAAGGTGACAGCCACTCAAACATCAGATGCTAGCAGCAGAAATGCTGTTTTCACTCATTAAACCATATATATATATATATATAAGCCATAGACTTGTCTGCAGTAGACAAGGCTGGTGCTATAAGCCCTATATCATTTGCAAAGTTGGGTGAGTGTGCCTCAACATCTGCCCTTGCAGGAGCAGAAACCCATGCACTCGAGGTTCTCAAACCTCCTTCTCTGCCTTGTAGGAATCAAGGGTCTCCACTTGATTGCTATGGATTAGAGCAACCCATAGGACTTGACAAATCTGCTCAGGAGTTCCTTAGCAGGACACTCTTGGAGGTTTTATTGCCAGCTTGAGGCGCAGCTCTTTAAGAAGGAAAAGATATTCCTGATGCTTGAATGATGGACAGCAACTACATGAGAAACCATAAGAGGCAGCTGCCCTCCTTACTCCTCTTCTGTCCTACTTCATCTCCCCACCATCAGTCCATAACCTAGCTCACTGCAGTGAACATTCAAAGACACTTCTCACACACTACCTCCTATTCATCCTCTCCCCCATAACCTTCTTTTGGCTTGGAAGGAGCTCCTTTTTCCACACACAAAGCTTGCAAGACTGCTTAGGGCACAGAACATGATAGTTTCCCATCCTATGTAAGATGCTACCTCAGACAGCTGAAATAATCGTCCTCTTTCCACCTTTCATCTATCCACAGAGACTAGGTAAATTCTTTACAAAAGCTGAAATATCAAAATGATTGATGATTAAGATCTTGATTACTTGAACCATGAACTTGGACTTACCAGAGGAGCGTCCCATGGGAGATATAGTGGAATGGCATGGGGCTGCCGTTCTGGATGGACCGAAGAAAACAAAAAGCTTTATTTTATATGATGTATCAAACCTTCAGGAAAAGGCCAACTTTCCCAAACAGCGCCGTTCTCCCATAAGCTCATAGAGCTGTAGACCACCAAGGATGTTTCTTAGGAGACTTCCAGAACACAAAAAAGTCGACATACAAGAGCATGGTATTTCAACTCCCTTGACTCATAGGAGGGAGATATGCCATCCTGGGGAAAACCAAAAAAATAGTTAGGACCTCAATTAGTTGAATGAGCTAAGCTCAATTACTTAGAGTTAGGAATTTGCCATAGCTTAGAATAAATACTCCTCTTAATAAAGCCTTCGGCCTGCCCACCACCCCACACTCCCCTTTGCACAACAAACTTTAGAGAGAACATTCAGCAGTGGGGAAAAAAAGAAAAAAGCGTGGGTTTAATTTTAATATGCACAGGAGATCAATTAATGCATTTCATATGCAAATAGGCCTGCAATGACCCTGATTCAGAATGCTTGTTATTTCTGGAGTTGGCATATGGTTCTCTCTAACAGCAGGCATAATGATTGCAATAAATTGGCTCCTAATGCCATGTAATGAACTCTGATTTGTGTTAATTTGGGCAGTACTTAGCAATTTCATGTTAATTTTTTTAATCAGTTTTGTAAGACACTGTATGTAAGTTCAGCTTCATGTTTAGGATTTTAGCAAGACTAAGAGCAAAGCATGGCATTAAAATTCACTTTTTGTTGCAAAAACTGTAGGCTATTAACCAAAATACAGATGCGCAGGACAGACAGACCTCAAAGATTTTCTGTTATCCATTAATTAACACAAACTCTCCTGTTTTTAATTTTCTAACTCTGCTTTTTGGCAAACACATCATCACTCAGTACAATATTTGCTGAATACCATTGCTCATTATAATAATAAAAAAAGTTCTGAGAGGGCTCTCAGCACCTGTCATCTCATTCATCTCTCTGCTTGCCCAGAGGGAAAGGCCATGGCCAATGTTAGGGCGCCAAGGCCATGGCCAACGTTAGGGCGCCAAGGCCATGGCCAACGTTAGGGCGCCAAGGCCATGGCCAACGTTAGGGCTGGGCCACAAGCCACCTGAGGCAGGATTATTCTCATTCGGCATCTTGGACACAAGAGGGCTTAGTCCAAAAGTGGGACTCCTTCTGGACAAGCCATGGGATATGAACTACAGAGCCATGTGCCTCTTGGACAGCTCGAGAAGCAGGGCAGAGAACAAACTAGTAACTCCTACTGCTTTCCTACTTGGCATCATGTTCTTTGCTACTGACTTTGGGCACTGGACTCCTCTGGATCCTTTGGCCAAGCAGAGCACCTAGATGCAGGCTTAATGCAACAGCCAAGGGGACTTCTCACATGCTTAAAATTAAGCGTGACTTTGTGTACATTGCCAAGCAGGGATAAAATTGCATGCTTCAGTGCTTCCCTGGATTGGCGTATTAGTCAAGATCCAGTGCCCTGGAGTAAGCTTTCCTTGATTTAAATCTAATTTTCAGCGTTATCAATGCCTTACGTAACAAAATCAGAAAATTATGTCAGACTTCTAATAGAAACTAACACGCAGCTTTAGGTTTAAAAAGGCTCTTGCCTTGCTGGGATAAAAGTATCCCATGAAAATCCGCATTTGAGATTCTAATTGTTTGGACTCCCCTCTTCTGCTCTGTCTCTTCCCCCTCGCCTTATAATCAGCTTTCCTCGGATTCACGTGAAGATAATGCACGAGCTACAAGGGAAAGCTCTAACACCCCGCAAAGCTGTTCGATAACCAGGTCACTTAAAGTTACCACGTGTGGTCTTAGGAGGCTGCGTTTGGGTCGCTAAAATATTACAGGCAAATACAGTCATTAAGATGGATATATGAACATTGCAATACCCATCCAAAGTACCACCCCACACACACGTGTCAGCACTAAATAGGACTTTGGGGCAAGGGAGAAGCGTTTTGCCATAAGACTTGCATGAACTAAGACAAGTGAGTGCCAGAAGAGTTACCTTCCACAACAGATTTAACTGACCTAATGTCAAGTAATGTTGCACTGATCATCAGTGCCACATTTCTTACTCCTGACTCCCTGCCTTTCCCCTTGTAGCTCTTCCATTTCTAATGGAAATAGTCTTCAAAGTAGGGACAAAATTGAACCGCAGAGAAAACAAAAGCTCTGCGCTGTGGAAATCCTGGAGGTTTTTCCACCAATCCTTGCTATCCCATGCTTGCCTTTCCTGTCCCTCCCCTGACCTTGGGAAGCTCAAGTGAGCTTTCAACATGCTTCAGTGTATCCCTCATCAAGGAGATGGGCACAAGAATATTTTCCCTTCATAACAGTGAGAATTTATATTATAACATGCCCAGCAACCCACGGAGGAAGCATATTATATAAAGCACTCTGCCACATTATCATAATCAGCTCTAACCCTTGACATTATTTTACAGAGCTACTAACAGCTTGATTTGAAAACCATTTAAGTCCTAGTAGGTTTATTCTTTGGCTTCATTCTGTCTTGCAGAACCCTTAAGGCAGACCTAAAAGCCTGAGGTAGCTCCATGGTTCTAGCTTTGGCCCAGGACACGTGTTTATTTTTCTGCAAGGGCAGTGGCATTCAGATATTCTTACTGCTACGCCCATTAATGTAGTTACCACAGACATTCTGATCAGCAATTATGACTTTTCTTTCACAAGTCACAGCTCCATCTCAATTACATGGATTGCTGTGTCAGGAACAAAAAACAAAAACCAGGAGCCACAACAAACACAATGATTTGAAAAGACTTATTCCACAATAACAAATTACAACTTACCACACAAAAATGAGAGAGTCTGACAGGAACCCTGCTAAGCTATTGACATTATTAAGTATGTATTGTGCAGACTGAAGATCTCTTGATAACACTTCACTCCGTGCTAAGATGCCCTGCCACGGTTAGTACTTTCAAAGCTGGTTACATGAAAGGGTGCCTATTTCACTCCAGCTTTCCTGAAGGTAGGAAGGAAACTTGTTTTGATGGGATGGATGAGGCAAGCAAAGAGATGGTTAAGATGTAGAAGGGGAGAGACCCAGAAGAGCCAGACAGGATAGGCTATGTACACCACTGGTCTGGCATCCCCTTTAATGCAATTTCAGCTTTCTCTTATACCAAAGCCATGAGGATGTCATCTTATTGCCTCATATATGCAAGTAAAAATCCCATTCGCAGTAACAGGAAGGTGGCCAAACACACATTGAGATAAACTCGCACCCAAGTTGCGCCCTCTTTACCTCATTTCCACCCCACGGTGCTCTGTAGCAGAGAGCTCCACTGTGACAGATTTAAGGTTACTGTCCTTAATGAGATACAGTACTTGAGGTGCTGCAGATGGATCGACCATAAATCAAATATTTATACACCGTTCCTTTTTTTAAACAATGAATATCTGGATGGATATAGAAAGAGAGATATATCTCACTCCTCAAAATCTGAGACAGAAAATTTATGATGGTGTATCCTTTAGAAGGAGTGTCACAGTTGCACTTCATAAGATGGGACACGAAGATGCACTTGATTTCTGAATCAACAGGAAGGATTTACGATTCAAACAAGAAGAGATATACCAGAGGCTAAATAGAGACATCTAAGTGATAGGAAGTGAGGAGTAGATGGAAATGACATTAGGAGATGTATCAAGGTCAAGCAACTAATATTACAGCGATGAACAAGTTCAGCAGACCAATTTGTAACTGTCAGTAGAGTCACTCCTGCTCCCGAGCCAGAAGAGTGCGTGTAAGGCGACAGATAGACTCACAAAATGCATTATTAACACAGCGTACCTTCACTGAAGCCCACGTAGAGGTTGCAGCAGCCCAGATCATAAAAAGCCATGGCGATACCGCGGCAAGATTGCTGCTGCAGATCTCTGCCTCGCCACCTTGGGAAAGGTGGAAGCTTTCCTTGTGCCTCCCGCGCCAGCCCTGAGCATCCGTGCTAATCCTGAGGAGTTCACGGGACCTGCATGAGAGCCAGGATAACACCCAAAACGTGTTCCAGTCAACCACCAGACCAAAGGCATGAACGCCATTGAACCCACATATCACCTCTGCCTGGGGACATGGAGAATTACGACCATGAAGTGGTGGCTCCTTGAACTTTCAGGCTGTGCATCACGAGCTGGTTCCTTCTCCTTGTAGGTTCAGAAGGGGCCCCTCACTTATAACACTTGCTCTGCTCAGAACCAGCGTTTCTCAAGAAGTTGTTCTTCCTAAACCACCCTTTCATTCAGGAGCATGAGTGGCTAATACCAGCATTTTTCCCTCCACAGGCACCTTATTGCCACAGGGAAATTACACCCCCATTCGCTCTTACCCCAGTGAACGCTTGGACACGACTTTGCTTCTGCTGCCAGCTCCCCAGCAATCTCCTCCCTCAAAGGAGGGGCGTCGCAAGCTGAGCAGACAGGTTTATACTCCAAAACAACACGAGTTCCTCACCCTGTTGCCTATAGCAGCCACGCGAGGAGGTTTGCCCTGCTCAGATTCATGGTGTCCCCTGAGAACCAGACATGGGAAAGCAGGCAGAAGGATCTACAGCATGGTTCACTCCTCCACAGAGGCTGCAACTTGGAGGCCGGCTCAAGAGCAAAGAGGTCCCCAAGCTCTGTTGGCACAAACACTACCAGCTTAAAACAGAAGCGATGCAGGAGCAGCCCAGTGTGTTTTTAAACAGACTCTCCTCCTGAAAGTCACCCTGCACAGGCTGAAGAATTTAATCGCTTTTGGAGGAAGCAACAGCCACTTGACAACCTCCACCAAACCAACAGGTCACACGTTCCCCCTGAACTAATGGTCCTGGCTGCGAACAAAAACACATCAAACCCTTCCGTTCTTCCATCTCCCTTCAGTGAGCTATGAGACAGAGGAGAAATCGATGGCAGGGAGGCTGTTTTTGCTTTAGCCTCTGGGGGCACCACTTTATGGATATGAATAACCACAGTGTCAGAGGGTGGACGGGGGGAGAGCAAAGCTCTTCTCATCACCATGCCCAGGGAGACGCAAGGTGCAACGGCTACCACTTGTTCCCCCTGGCTTTGACCCCGCAGAAAGGAGATCGGTGTCTGCTCCCGCTCCTCGTGCACGGTCTGAATAAGCAGCGAGACTTCAAACTTGGCTGCCCAAGCACGGCCAAGGACGCACACCGTGCTTCTGAGAGGGGTTAGCTACCTTCGATGCGCAAGGACATCCATCATCCTGGCTCACAGGGATGCTGAGGAGTGCACCCGCTCCCGCTCTCTGCTTCCTTTTTTGGGTCAGGATGCTCTGCTGACTCAAGGGGGTAAAAAGAGGCTGAGTAGAAAGCATGGAAACCCCTGGAGATGCAGTCGTGGTGGGAACTCTCCATCCTGACTCCGGGAGCTCAGTACGTGCTCCAACATCTGAGCTAGTTATCAGCAGAGCAAGGTCTAAAGGGTGATTCTCACCTCCTTATCTCTTAAGTATCCTTATGTGCGTCTTGCACCCACTTAAAGCCAAGATCCTAAATCCATGTTAAAATATCCAACAAATTGTTCTGACTTGAAAAAGCGCTCAATGGTTCCTACCAACGCTGGTGGGAAAGGAAAGTCTTCTGCTGTCCTGTCCATTGCCTCATCGTTGTCTGAAACCACAGCCCTGTGAAGCAGATCTCCAAGGGGAGAAAAAGGATAAAGCTATGCCAAAGCAGGACCTAAAAGAGGTGGGAAGAGCAGCTCCAAGATCACTTTTCCAGCCCTTTCAACCTCTGTTGCAAGTAAGTTGTCAACGAATTTGACTCCATATGAGATACTGATTCAACCCCAGCACCAGCTGATCCCCAAGGAAACTATTTTTAATCAAGTAAACCTGGCACACAGGGTGGAGACATATCCAGACTATGGCTGACTTTTCAGTTGTCCTTGGGGCTGGTCTCAGTATGATAAGGAGCTAGAAGAAGGCAAGTAATGGCACAAACTGGTTTTGATTCTCCCATCAGTGCTATTTCATCCCCTCCTAGTTAAAGGCAACAGAGGACCCCCCCCTTTTTAATCCACACTATACATAAAGATGATGGATATAGATCTATTGGTGTGCTGCTGCTACTTCTATCCTCGATGTCTTCTTTTCCCAGTCTGATTTTTCTGTAATAAATGCAATTTTAACAACTACAGCATACAGTCCATAACCTTGCTTCTTACTCTACCACAGCTGGTGGAAGCAAAACATGTTAATTTATCACCGTTCATCCTAGTGACGCTCATTGGCCCAGCAGGACCTCTTGTTTTAATCAGTATAGGGCCGATGTCTACGACTTGGGAGGGAATTATTGCAGTAGTAGACTGAGCAAGGAGTATAGTCAAGGTTGAATTCCTGCTCTGACTTAAGCCCTCCCTTTTTTCCCCAGACTTGTTGAATTTGGGATTCACTGGGGATTAATTACCATTTCAGATCATTAAGGCAAGCCCCCCTCCACTTTGACACGTGGCAGAGCCGGGAAACATCATCCTCCATAGGCAGATACTCGTAGGCTGCATATCTCAACCAGAGCTGAATAGATCTCATTAACCTGGACATACCCGGATATCCATATGAACTGTATTTTGTTTGGGATGCCTCCATCTGCAACATTTCAAATCTTAAACTGCTTCAAGGACAGTGTGAAGAAATGATGAAGTTCTCTGAAGCAAGAGGTTCCTTGAATTTGCCTTGTTCCAGGAAAGAAGGGGCTACCATCACTGGACTTGGTTCTGGGATTTGGAAAAAAGCAGTAGTGGTTTCAGTTTGAGAATGATGCTATCATTTAATTTAACTTAAACAAGCTAAGACTGGAAAACAGACAAGGACTTTGACAAATTTGAGACAGAATGGTGAAGATAGGAGGGAAAGTGATACGGGTTCAGGAAACCACCAGAAGGATCCCACCACCAAAATCACTGCTGCTTTGGAGATCAAGCTTTTGCTTCAACATTTGAGTGCCCTTTTCAAACCACAGGCTCTTCTTTGCGCTGCCTCCATGGGACACAGGATTTAAGCACCATCTATTAATCCAAGCATTGAGGTGGTCCTACGAGAGTGCAGCACATGCTGTGACTACACAGCCATCTCAGCTCATAACATGGTGTAAAGTATAATATGCACCCATCATTTCATACTAGCAGCACTTGCCTGTAAAACACATCATTCAGGACTAAATGACATCATATTCAAGACAGACTACATTATGCTCCAAATAAATGTGTTTTTTTCCCCCCATCATAATCCATTTTTTTTTTCTTCCCAATGGCAGCTGCTAATTGAATGCACCTTAAAGATGCAACTCTGCTCTTGGCCAATGTCTAAAAAAATAATGCTCCCCGGGCCATGCTATGCATAGACTTAATTGCTTTTAGCAACGTCTCATTAATCCCATTGTTTGTGCTCCTTGGAGCTAACGTTTGGGAGATCAGCAGGACCACTGCTGTTTGTCAGTTCATTTTGTAGGCAAAAGCCTCCAGTCACCACCAGCTTCTCCCACATTCCTGCTGAATTTACCACGGTGATATCTGAACTTGTGAAGAGCTTATTAGTGGTGAAAGCATTGACATATTGTTTATTCACGCAAAAGCCCCATTGCATAACAGCTAATTTAAAGTGATGGAAATTAGCTCCATGGAACAAAACATAAAGCCATAATGAAATCATCAGGCCTGGCAGAAACATCGCAGCTTGGTTTTCTTCCCCTTAAGAACAGGCTTTCATTAAGAAAAAAGAACCCAAATGGCTTATGACTTCAATATTTTGATGAATTCTCCAATATCCCTCCCAAAATTATATATTTATTTTCAAATGGACTTCAGAAGGAAAGAAAATCGTGCCTGTGTTTTTATAAGGTCCTATGAACAAAGGGATAGCAGAAAAAAGCACAGTGGTACCTAAGCCCACCTAGACAGATTTGTGTTCCTAGTAGGTGTACACAATTAACACTGTTCTCAGCAAATAGTTTCATTCTGTAGTGCAAGTAACAGCCTCAAATTGGTAATAATTCCCTAGGTAACTTCATAAAGTTTAAGGCCAAAACTTTCACAGATAAATTAAGTTTTTGGTGGACAGTGGACAAAACTGACTTGCAGTTCTGGTGAACAAACTTTGATTTTGCACTGCTAGGTCCAATTTCATCAGTTATGCATTTGCAGTTCATTTTGTCTCCAGGGCAGGAGTGGAACTTGCTGGGCCAGGGCAAACACAAAATAAGGAGATACAAACAGTTGTCTGGGTTGTTGGGCTTGCTTAGCATTTCACTGTATCTCTCCTTTTAATAAGTCATTGCAACAGCATTGCAACATTGCTCAGTAAAAGCTGACATTTAAGATGGAAAACAGTACAACTTTAACATGCTGTTCCCAGCAAAGGCCTAAACGTGTATCCACATAAGCTCAAGTCAACCTTCTGCTTTGCTTTTAATATACATATAAGCAAAAGCAATTAGTTTATTGCAGCACCGCAAAAACAGCAATAAAAATGAATTATAAGCCTCAGGTGGAATGTTTTGTCCCCACACTCGCACCAAAAGGATCGGTGGGATACTGGGACATGATCCATAGCTGTTGCTTCCCTTGTCTGCAACACGTGTTGCTGGATGCTCAGGTTTGGAGAAAATGTGACTTTCAGAGGCAGGAAGGCCAACAATTTGAAAAATCAAGGCAAATTCAGGACTTAGATGTTTTCAGCCTCCTAGAGAACAGCTGTGTTTTGCACACACATCTCCTAGTACCTCGTGGTCCTGGCACTCAACTGCAGCTCCCTCTGGACTGCAGTTGGATATTAACTCATTTTTAAAATAGAGGCTCTCTCAAGAGCAGCAACACCCCAAGCCTCCAACATTTCTATGCAAAGAAAGGATTCAACAGCAAAATTGCCAAAAAGGTCAAAGCCCTGTTAAGCATGCAGATAAAGTATGACATTTACCTAAAAATGCAATAATTAATCACAAAATACATCATCTTGAAATTAATTTGGCAGGGTGGTCACATTAAGATGACAGCTCCAATGCTCCTAAAGTAGCTTTTTTTTCCCCCCTCCACTTTAAATACAAAAGCATGTAAAATAAACAGTTCCCCTGACTGCTCCATGCCACGCTCTGCAGTTCCTTGTCCTTCTGGCACAGCTTCCTGGTGGGGCACGAGTGGCTTTTAGGAAGCTGGTTGGGATCTCTTAAAGCATCTTTCTTCTGACATTGCTGCAGCAGGTCACTTCGGAGGATGCTCGAGATATCCTGCTTGGGGTAGAGGAGGTGCTGCAGGCAGAAACCCAAGCGACCTGAGCATCACTTGCATTTGGGACCAGGGTTTCAGCAGTAAAGACCCTCCCCTCTGGAAAGGGCAGAGGGGAACAGAAGCCTCAAGGCTTCTGGGGGTGCAAGAGCATCTCTCACCTTCATCCTCAGAGGTTTCCAAGGGCAGAAAGCTGCATGGGCCCTTTCTGGATGTCTCACCCCAGCAGCTTAATTTCTCAGCTTCAGTGAAGAAAAAACACCATCAAAACCTGCCCATGCAGAGAACGCATGAAACTCGGCACCCCTGCAGGTCAAGACATCAAGAGATGTGACGCGCTCACTGCCTTCTGCATAGGGTGGCCAAGATGAGGTGCGTTTTAGCTCCGGGCCCTGCTGCCAACACACCCGATGGAAGTGATGGGAAATGCACCCCAAGCAAGGGCCACCCATTTGCTTGTGCTGTGAAAAAGTCACCGTCCTGGTGGGACAACACCCATCCTCCTTTCAGACCCTGCAAAATCAGCCCCCAACACCCGTCCACAAACCCACTAGCAACCTTTTCAAAAATAGTTTGTAGCAGATGGAGAGAAGCGATAAGTTTAACCCACCTCTTGAGCAGGCCCCTTTCAAAGCTAAAGAAGGGATGAGGAGAAACAAGGGCCAGGAGGTCGAGCAGAAGGATTGTACCTTCTGCCCCGGTCCTGCAGTGGTCCTCCCCCTTTCAGATTCAAGCATCTCTAATTATGCCCTAATTAGAAATCCTGTTAAAGAATTTTAGAGTTTTAGATTTTTTCCCCTTAAGCAACCCTCACCAAACAGTGCCCAGAGGGTAAGGAGAACTTCATTTTTTCCTCAAAGGGAGAGCCGACTTGCCTCAGAATAGTGACTATTATAGGTGACTCCAGCCTTTGGAAAAACCTCACCTCAATGCTTGGGCTCTGCCTCAGGTTAACAATATTGCCTGAATCACTTGGAGAACTGAATATGAAGCAGTGGGAGTAGCTTTTGGAAAGTGTTGGCTACAACCCCATAAAGCCATATATTACATTACTGTTTCTGTAACGGGTGACATCACCTTCCTTGGACTCTGCTTACCTTCCTTGAAGAGGATTCTGAAGCGTTAAGCTGAGGCAGATTCCCTCATACATCAAGCTTGGCTAGAGGGCTGTCATTTCCCCCATCATTCAGTCCTCACTCTGCCCGCGCAGAGCTAATCCATCCAAAGACAATATCCTCCAACAGCTCAAATTCCCATTCGTCTTCACGCACTGCCACGCCGTGTCCGTAATTCCAGCTCTTTCCATTGTTTCCATATGTCGCAGGCAATGCATCAACACTTGACAAGGATTTAGTCTTTTGGCATAGCCACCTTTTAAGAATTTTCTTTCCATTAAATCCTAATTCCTTGCATTCTCTGTGGGCCACTGAGAGGAAATGTTGTAAGTGATTTTAAAGGAGAGTGTCCTGACGATGCCAGCTCCTTATTTATAATAGTCTGAGGAAGTCTGAAATGGGAGGTAGGTAATTCGCTTCTCTGACATTGGCTCAAGTTAACATTTGGTTCTTGGTGCTCACGTAACACGAGGCAATCGCTTCCCAAAAGGCATATGCTGTGACACTAAAGAAAACCCTGTAGCAGCTGGGAGTTACAAGCTCATGATGCAGATTAGAAAGTATTGAGAGAAAGGCAGAAGTAGCCCCAACAGCCTCTCTCTCTGAGAGTCCTAACACCACCTGGCCCCCATCTCACCCCACCCTGCACACAAGCCCTCACTCTGTCCTATGATGCTTTCCTCCTCCAGGTTCCTTTGATACCTCACTGCATTCCCCTCTGGGGGAGCTCATGGAGGTCCTCTACCCCCCGGCCAAAGTTTGGCACACTAATTTTGGGCTGAAACATAAGGATAGTGTCTACAGCACTAATGGCTTGGCCAAGGTCCCCCTAAACCTCCTCAGGGGTCTAGACCTCCTCATAGGAAGTTTCTTCTTCCTTGCTCAGCTACCTTCTTGCTTGCTTTTGCATCTTCCCTGGCAGCAAAACCAAAGTCAAGCCTGGTAGCAAATACAGCACTGTACTGCCTTGAGCACCGACTACATCATGCTGAAGAACCACACGGCTGTTAGAGAACAGTATTCTGACCTGCAGGAATAAGCAAGCAAGCATCAGGTATGCATCTGTTCCACCTCATTCCTTTATGCAGTGTCATCCAAGGCATGCAAACCCAGCTTCAGGCCAGCTTTTCTTAAGCATTAAATGATGGGGCAGGGCCTTAATTTAGTTAACTGTTTACACCACTCTCTGGATCTGCTGTCACATTACCTGCATGCTCATTTTCAGCACAGCTCAGCATAATTCCTGCTCTTCCTTATGCTGCATAGAGTCTTTGATAGTAAGAAAATACTAGCAGAGTACAAAGACTCCAAAGGGGGCAGGAAAAGAGAAAATCAAGTTATCACTACTGCATAAGCTCTTATAAAGGAAAAGACTACAAAATAAATTATTCAGACAATTCTAAGCCAGGAGAAAATCTAAATGCTAGGAACTTTATATAAATACACATATGCACACATATCTGTATATTTAAATCACTAGATAGAAAGAACCTTATTTTCACATCCTATAAAAAGCTTTTTTTTTTTTTAAAAAAAGGTCTGTTGCTATTGACAGTGCACACACATATAATATCAAAGCTTGATTCTTTCAGTCCTCCCTCAACATTGCAGCCACAAACTCCCTTTACCTCTTGGCTTCTGCTGTCACAGGTCATCCTTTGATGACCTCTGCTAAGGCTTCCTGACTCCAGTCACCTTTGAAGCCACCTCTCCTGGAGAGAAAATCCCTTCTTCGCCCATTACAGAGGTTGGGAAAGTAAAAAGTTGTCAGGGGAAAGAAGCAGAGAAGACCAAGCAGCATGTTGGGGAACCACTGGCACCTGTGATTACCGGAACCAAAACTGGAAGACAGTCCTTTGAACTAGCTAAACCAATGCAAGGACTGAAGAATACAGCAAATAGTTGCCATGGGGCTTTTGTATTCCATTTGCATTGTAGGCCTCCAGAAATCAAGCAACTGAGCAGTTCAGTCATTCATGACTGGTCTATTCTTTAGTCATTTATTTCCTCTTTTACTCACAGCTTTCTCTCCTGGGTATCTCCAGAAGAGCCAAGACACAGCTATTATTCCAGTTCTGTGTGTTCGTTATAACTTCATGCATATTCACTATTAATGAGTCTTGTGGCTTTTGTAATTACATGGTGTAGCCCAAGTGAATGAGTTGACTGATTGCAACTGGAGGGGTTCTTTCTCCACTTAGCTTTTGGGAAGCTTAATGTGTGCTTTGTTGTTATTGCTTTAAATCTAGTGCATGACCAAGGGGTTAGTTACGTGGAGTAACACGCGGAAGGTTCCATGCTGCTGGAACCAAGACTGACCCCGAGGAAGACCCCTAACCAGATTTAAGTTGCAAGGAGGTACTGGGCTTGCTTAGTGGTCCTTGCTTATCTCCTTCCAGCTGATGGCTGGGAGAACTCAGTAGCAACATCCATGTCCCAACAGGCTTCCCTATGGGAAGCTGTGAGATCACTTCAGATGCAAAAGCAGGTGGTAATTTGTGAAGTTTAGGGAGTTTAAAAACTTTAGGATAACACTATTAAGTGAACACTGGTTGCTCTCATTACCTGTATTGAAGTTCCATCTTCAACTGAGATCTCATAAGCACTTGACCTCAGCGACACTGCCTGCCAAAGGACAAGGCTGGTTTCTACTCTTCATTAGAGGAGCACAAGCTGGCAGAGCAAGTTCTGGCCCTTGAACAAGTTCCAAAATATCACAATCTTGAAGACTACAGGCGAGGCAAGTTTCAACTAATAGGACATTGTCTGCAGCGTTGGAGAGGAGAGAGAGTTGAGGTTGAGATACTTATTACAAAGTCAACCTTGCTCCTCCAATAACTCATTTTGATATTTCGTAGTTTGCAAAAACGCGCCCGCACGATCCCACAGGCTCTTAACTACTTCATAATGAGCGCGTACGAGCAGATGGAAAATGTTTTCAATTTCGCAGAGAACCACTAATGGATGTCACCAGCTATTAGAAAAGCTCAGGTGGTTCCATTTGGGGAGAATAGGGATTGTCATCAACCTCCTCATTTCTAATGAAATGTTTGCTCATTTCTACCTTGAAGGTAAGCTTAGGACTGCTGGAACAGTCAAAACAGATTAGAAATTGAGCTGAAAATTACTCACTGTTAAATAGGCCAGAATTTTAGGCACAGGGAGGAAAATGGGTAATAGTGATAGTAGTGGAATGCCCTTCCTACTGCTCCATTTACTGCAATGGATAAGTCTGATGCTCTGCACATATTGGCAAGGCAATGCCAGAGGCACGACTTGAATTTCTCCGCATCTAAGCACGAAATAAAATACATTTCAGTTTCAGTGTGGGAAATTGCAAAGCCAATTGATTTTTGTTTTAAGCCAAGTGACAAATTTGATATGTGTAAACAAGCAACCAAAATATAAAATGTCACTGTTGCTTTGTCCTGTTTCTTTCTGTCTTCATTTTCTCCTTGCAACTTAGAGAATGGGAAGCATTGCCTGCATTTCCTCTTTAGCACACCTTGAAAACCACACAAAACTTGTGGAATTTCTGGAGCCTTCCAGAACAGCAACGCGCCAGCACTCGCGTCTCCACTCACTTCATAAAACAAAACTAGTTTAATGATCTCACTTCCTCCAGCCCTGCCAACATTTCAGCATCTTCCCAGTTAATTACCTCCACCACGAGAAACGGTACCGCAAACCATCAGGCTTCGCGTGACACCGCAGCTCCCCGTTCTGCCACGCGCCTCCCTCTGCAGGCGGGCTGAGCTTGTTTTAAGTTGATTTTATTTCAGTTAATCTCCCTGCAGAAGAAAGAGAAACCTTGTGAACAGCCGGGCTGTAGCAAGCCCCTTATCCAGGCTCATAAAAGTGGCAGATAAACCACAGCAACATCTTTCCACAGGCACAGAATAGCAGCCTCTGTGCTTTGCTATGGCTCTGCACCGAAGGTGACAGATGCCTTTGCTTGAAATGCCTGTCAAAATTTCACAGGTTGGGGCAGGGAGGGGGGAGAAAATGAAATAAAATAAATAAAAATCAGCTGCCAGGCTTAAACAGCCCAATACTTGAATGCATCTTGCACACGTGTTGCTCACTCAACAGCCATTCCCAACCAGCAGGACAACAGCCCCATCCCACTGTGTGTTTGATGCTCTTGGCTAAAAAGAGAGCCTCTCCAGGACAGGTCACCCACTTGCCTCCCGGGACACCCCAAGGCCACTTTTCAGGCTGACTCTGCATCAAAGTCCTCCAAAATGACTGCCCAGCACTTGCTGAACCCAAACCCTGCTCTCCGGCTGCCGATTAGATCCAGCACAACAAAACATCCCTTTAAAAGATCAAATTTTAGCAGATGCTTAGTTTCTTTTTCCTCCCCCCTACCAAATAAATAAAGAGCTAGTACCAAGTCTATGTTCTATATGTCTGGGGAAAAACAAGACAGAGCACCAATATCATCCCAGGCAATGAAAGAGCACTTGAAATAGCATCTTTGCAGAAACTGTTGTTTCTGATGAAAAAGCTATACAGGTTTAAAGGCTTTTGCTCTCACAGAACATAATAGGTTTCCAGACAGTAGAGAAAAAAATGCAAAAAATGCTCTCTGAGCACATCCCACAGCGAGTGGGACACAGGGGAGCTGCACGGGAGGCTCTGCAGCCACCCAGCTGAGATGACAAAGACCAAGCTGGGCCTCCAGGCAGCATTTCAGAAGGCTTCAAGACACTAATGACAGGGGCTCCCCAGCCAGTGATTTTCTCCTGAAGAACTGAAGTATTTTCAAGTATTTTCTCCTGAAGATGTGAAATATTCTAGGCAGAAGGAAGGCTTGGCATGCTGACATGGTGGCAGCCAAATAAATATTTATACAATGATAAAGAGTAAAGAATTGGACAGTCATGGGCTTTACCTTCTTCTAGTGTCCAACCAGGAGTACCTACAAAAAAAGTCATATATTCTCTTTCAAAGTTTTTCCATGTGTTCTGTGCTACACTTTGGATTCAACAGCACTGCCAAGTGCAAGGCTGGAAATTGTCTGACCTTGTAACTAATGTCAACTGAGTTTTTTCACCCCCCCCCCCCACCCCAGGCTGGGGGAACTACTTTTCCTTCTCTGTCCCAAAGATATTCAAGCAATGGCAAAGACCTAAAACATCAGCAGAGCTCATCTCTGTGTCGGCAGAACAAGTCTGCATGGCCACTCATTTGACCTGCCTGCCAATTCTCCCCTGGGAAAACCACCACAAAAAGGCTTAGACTCCCTAGGGGTCTGATGGATTTATCCGTGGAGCAGAGCCACGTGCCAAGCTCGACTTTTGCCGCTGCCAGACACTGCTCAAGCACAAGCTTTGCCACGAAGGACGACTGGGCTTCAGCATAATCCTTCTGTGATCGAGGCAGGGCAGCAGTCCGGACTTCCCAGCTGTCTGGTGGCCCAGCTGGAGCAGGAACAGTAGAAATCGAGGACCTGAAGGCATCCAGGGTGAGCAGTCTGACTGCATGGGGGGCTTGCATGAAGTCAGGCATGCTGGATATGTTACACTACCAAGGGGCTTGCTACTTGCCATGAGTAACACAGAAGGAAAGAATTTTTCCCCTTATTTGACTGTCCCTTATAACTTTTTTTTGTTTTACATCTCCCACAAAAATGCATTCGCAGAGTTACTCCTATTACCATTATTATTATTCAATGTTATAAGGACTCATACACATTATTAGGACAGGGTGCCTAGGAGTGCCCAAGACTGCACAACACATTGGAAAAAGAATAATCTCCTCTAATTTCTCTATGGTATAAGGCAGATAACAGGCAAATGCAGATTGAAGGGGCAATACGAGGCTCAGCATAAACAAGGGGCTCAGTTTAGCACTGCTGTCAGATAAGTTCATGGGCATCACAATTCAGGAAGGCTTTGGAAAGGCAGTAGAAGGAAGGGATCAGTGATGACATTGTCCTGGGAGGCCACTGCTGCCCAAGTGCTAGGGATCAACACAGGAGAAAATATCAAAGCAATTGCTTGAAAACAGCCTTAGCTTTGAAGCATAGCTGGCATTGCTGCTATTTTGGCAGCAGAAGAGGCTCAAATACCCTCCAATTATCAGCTGGAAGATGCAGACCAGTTTCAGGCCAAGTCCCCACTATACTGTTTCTGAAGAGGACACTACATAGAAAGCACATGAAGGAATGGCCAATGACTCCTTCCCGCAGAGCCAGTAGAGAAGCAAAACAAAGATCTATAAATGGTCTGAATATCTGCAAATACTATGAAACACTCAACAAAAGAGCTATTCTTTAGTGTTTTGCAGTTCTGCCTCCCAGGGTAGATTTCCCTTTTCCAGACTAGAACCTGTGTTTCCTAAGACTAGGAACCAGGCCCTACAACTCCTTTAAACATCTCTTTAAAGAGAGCAAAATTAAGTTGGTTTGATTCAAACCACCTCCTAGGCCTCATACATATATTCTCCCATAGGGCAAGAAGAACAGCAAAATCAAGTAGTTTGATTTGCAGAGAGCTGAAGTCTCAGAAAACTCGGCTTTTCTGGACTAGGACATGGTTAATACAACTGCCTAAAGCCCAAAATAAGAAACACTCAAGTACCAACCTTTGGGCAGTCTGCAGAATTGGTGTTTAAGCTTGAGATCTGTCTCCAACTGGAGTCTTCTGCTTTCTCCTTTTTGTCCCCCTGAACTCTGTCCAAAGTCTCACCACAGGTTGAATGCAAGAGCTCTGCAAATTCCTCGCAAATTCCATAGCAGGACAGACACAGGTAGCCAGGCTGGAATACAGCACCTAAAAAAGCAACAAGGCAAATCTGAAGTTTGCTTTCAGTGCCAAACCCCTTGCTAAGCCATAAAGGTGACATTATCTGTTTGGCTTTTCAAAGCCATTCGATAAAGTAAACACAACCAAATTGTATCCAGAAAGGAAATCAACAAAGTACATGCAGAAATTGGATTTTATCTGAAAGATCTTGTACTTAAGTAAATTTTGATTTTAAATTAACTGTTTTCTTAATCATCAGAAATTCCAGTCAGAGCAATGATTCTGCAAAAGCTTAAGAACAACCTAACAATTTGTATTTCCCTAAAACAATGTTTAAGGCTGCAATACCTATTTGCTGACATAGTGTTTTAAGGTCAAAGCACCAAGCAATTAGAAACTTCTTGCTAAGCACAGGAGACAAAGTTTGCTGAAATGCCAAGGCACCTTTGTGTAGCAGCTACACAGGGATGCTTATTTAAACGAGTTAGACTGATGAATAATTCATTCTGTGACAAGAAACTGGTTGGGAACTACAGGGCAAGTTGTTTTCCTCAAAGTTTTGAATAAACAGGTATTTGAGAGGATGAGATCTCTTAGCTCCATGATCTTCAAGGCCACAGGGACCAGAAATAAAAAAAACTTCATTTAACTGACTATAGATGATGCTCCTGTGCTCAGTGCATCAGTTACTGTAAATGGAAATACACAAGGGTGGGGGAAAAAATCACCGAGTAGATAAGTGCAACCATTCACTACTTCAAAACATGAATTATACAGAACACAATAATTTGAATAGAACATTACAGTATCTGGGCTCACTGAGCCATGAATTTTAGCAAGTTTACACTTCTGCTGAGGATGAGGCATACCCATGCAAGAAAACAAGTCACTAAAAGCCTCAAAGCTTCTTAGTTCATCAAATGACTCCAATCTATCTTTTAAAATATTCTGCCCCCCATCTACCCGTCCTGGCTATGGGCAGCAACTTGAGCCCCTGAGAACCAGCTCTTAGTTCACTTCAGCCAAAGCTTTATAAGATGCTCCAATTTCCCATCCTTTGCTACCGAGCAGTTTTCATGGAGGGAGCACTGCCGAGGTACAGCAAGGTGTTGGTACAAGTGGGATCTCCATCCCAGGGGACCTGCAGCACTCAGCTATCCAGTGGCCCGAGGGGACTAATCTAACACTGAATTTGGCCCAGTTTGGAGTGAGAGGGCTGGTCCTGAGACCTTCAGAGGTCCCTCCTCACCTCAGGTGCTCCATGAGATATGGAAGTTCCCCACCATCATCTGATTATCCAACTGGGATGTCATCACAAGCTGTCTCCTGCAGCATTCACAGGAAAAAGGACAGGCAAAACAGCCAACAGAAAGGGAGAAGAGACCCTGCTCAGAGGGAAAAACCCATTTCCCAGAGATATGGGAAGTTTTGGACCTATCCCCCATGCCCTTCACTTTGGGAAAGAGATGCCACTCATTTCCAAATGCTCCATAGAGGAAAATCAGTGCAAGTATCCCAATGGAAATCCATTAAACAAATAGCTAACAGTTGAACTACAGAAAAAATACCTGTGGAGAAATTATTCAGTGTTTCTATACCATGGGTATCCATTATAGTAACACAACAAAATACAGGAGCGTATCATCTCTCTCCAACTTTAATATTGACAACTTCAGCACTGTAGGAAGTATGAAGAGTCTAAGAGTAAATCAGTTTAAGCCAACAATCAGTTTTGGGTGGTTTAGAAGTGGGTTGGCATGAAACGCTGAGCTTTGGACAGAAAGCCATTGAAATGCTAAGCGTAACTACTCCAAAAAAAAACATAATCTGAAGTGAGATGGGCAGAAGGGAGACTGAGATTGTGCTGCTCACATTTTTCTTATGAAGTCCAAACACTGATAATAAACTCCAGAGCCAGAAAGATAATCCCACTTTTCCAAGGGCAGCGCAGTGAAGCCCAATGGTGGTATAACCTTTACAAGGTGATGTGGCCTTGCTATGCCAGAGTTCAATAGCCAAATGAGTCAACACTGAACCCTATGTTGTAATTTATGAAGGTCTCGCTTCTGGGGCCCTCCCTACACAAGTCAGGTTTGGAGGCAGAAGGATATTTTCCCCAAGAGCAAGGTAGCATTTGCTAACCTGCCAGGCAGCAGTTGGCAACGAGCCCTCACCTGAGGCCATATTTACCAAAGAAATGTTCAAGTCAACCCTGTTTAGCCCACTGACTGGCACCTCATGCAAAATTCACTATCCCATGTATTCCTGCATGTAAAACCTCACACCAGGCAGTTAACAGTGAAAAAATGGGGGCAAAGGAGAAAGCTCTTGCAGGTGAAAAAGAGCACATTGCAGACATCTGTTTCTCCCTTCCTCATTTTCTTCCTGGCTCTCTTCTCTATTTGCCTCTTTAGGAACCTTTTTTGCTAGGTATCATGGATGGTTTGGAGAAGTGGGAACCCCTAGACCCATCCCTAAATAACTGGTTTCACATTAATTCAGATGATCTTGTCTACCTATCCAGCAGCTACAATCTTCAACCCAGGGACCTTCCTTACCACAGTCTTTATACTTTTGGGACCAGCCATACTGGACTTAGCTATAAATCCCTAATTCCCAGATGTCATTACAAACACACACCAGTGAGAGAGGTTGTAAAAAAAGTGGTTCAGACAGAAACAACATCAGTGTCTGGGAAAAGCCCAGAACCACAGTGCAGGACATGGAAAAACAACTCCTGAAGTCAACAGCTACTCACTCAGGCCATACAGAAAGGCCAAATGAGTCACTCTGTGGCAGAGAAGTGAGACCAGAGCTCCAAGGTTTCTTAACACATCCAACTGCTCCATCCATCTGTCTGCACTGCCTCCCGTGGCTGATTTTTTGAGAACTGCAAAGTGATAATGGACTCATTTACATGCTTGAAAGCAAACTAGTTGTTTGCTGGATGCCTTCAATGCAGCTTAAGTAGTGCAGGAAAAAATGCCTTGGACAATTTGGAGAGTTGTCACTTCATAGCTACAGTTGTTATATCTAGAATTGTTTTAATCCCAAAACATATATGTGCAGGGAAATAGCAACACCAGGTAACACTTAGTTATTGCGAACAATACGTCAAGGACAGCTGGATTATTACCTTCACAGAGAAGTACTCACATCTCTGCTGAGCAACCTTCATCTCCTTTTATTACTGAAGCTTAATGAGATAGTAATATAAGACATAATTAATTTTATAATCATTTTTAAATTAACATGACAACCAAAAGGGAATTCCATCTACAGAGCCTGTTTGGATCTCTGGTCTCTCCGCTGAAAGAGACAAAAACATCCAACAATTAGTGCCAAGGGTGATGAGTTTGGGGATTTAATCCCTGAGCAGAGTGAGGAGGATGCTGCTTTCAGGAGACTATCAAGCAGTTATCAGACAGAAGAAACCCAAGCTCTTCTGACCAAGAGCAGGGAAGGGAAGGGTGGTTTCACATTTGAGCAGCTAGACTGGAAACCCGGAGCCCACAGTTCAGTTTGTCTCTGCAAAGTACTCGACTATCACCACATATATCATTCTGAGCATGGCCCTGTGGTCACCCACAGCAACAGCAAGGTGCTTTTCAGGATGATGTACCTGGGTGCATGAAGAAAGCAGCTTCATATGGGGCTGGAAATGCTCCCTGCCTCAGTTTCCCCACTGTAAAACAGATTCAGGAGCACAGATCATTTGATCTTCTATCTCATCTTTTTAAGGCCCAATCCTGTAAAAGCCACCCCCAGCACTTACTGGGGTAACAGCAGGGCTAGAAATGGAGCCATTCTAGGGACAAGCTTAGCAAGTTCATGCTCACAAGGCCATGTGTTGATAAAAATATTCGGGATGAGATCTATTCCCCAACAAGAGGGCAAGCAGCACCCAGCACAACAGATGCCTCAATGTGTTTGTGGCTTCACCACTTAGAGAAAGAAATACATAATAAAGTCAAAAGTCCTATCTGTTCTTCATCACTTCACAGCACCACCGTATTTCACCTCCACTACCACACCAGGCTTCCGTTGCCATTCACATTAATATATGGTATATCCATAAGACTGCAGACTTAAAAGACAGATTGGCCATTTCTAATAAATAATAAGCACTGGCCTTGCACCATTGCTAATGGAGGGGAAGGAAGACGGATCTGCTCTGTGGCACTGCCAACACACAGTTGGCCACACAGAACACGCTGGTGGTTTTCAGCTACAATGGGAATCTATTCACATGGATTGATTCGTTTCACACGGGGGGGAAAAGAGAAGAAAAATGAGAAACTGAGTAGCTAAGGAATTCTCTCCATACCAATGCCCAGCACAGTTACCAGGATGGGGACACGCAGTGTTTCATGGATTATTTAGGAGAAACCTCGGCTGCCGCGGACGGTAAAAGGGTGCAATGCACAGCGAGCATCATCCATTGCTTTCACTCGAGCTGAGAAACGTTTTAGCGCAGTTTCCTCTCCGCAGGGACACCCAGCTCCAGGGTCACTTCTCACAGAGGCCTCCGGAGGTGCCGTCGTGAATCCGGCGCCAGCTCCTCCGCTGCTCATTGATGCCATGTGGCTCAGCGAGCAGAACTAAGGAGCTCCTGATCTGTGGTGACATGGCATAGGTGGGTATTTATTAGAGGAGGGGGCCATGGCAGCAGCTGTCCCAGCCCGCACCGCTGCCACCAGCTCCGCATCAGCAAAACTGGGGAGAAGCAGCAGGTCCCTCCCTAGAGCATCAGGCCCAGGCCATAAGGGGATCAGATAAACAACCAGGTGTGTTGTTTTCCCCTGCAAACACCCTTTGCCCTTCAGTAATGAAGCAAACGGTAGAGCTGTAAATCCCTGTGGGTAAGTGTGCTCTTCCTCCAGTAACAAAGTTCCATTTCTTACATTCCTAGCAAGACAGCTGGAGCATCTTGCTTTTATTTTCTCCGGAGAGTTACTCAACCCTGCTGGAATTAGATAGGTTACCCTGATGATTAAACAACCCAATCAGCCCCAGAGTTTAATCACAAAATACTCTGGTTCAGAGAATATTTGGAATGTATTCCAAGATGCTGATTTGCAGTTCTGCAGGAGGAATCAGCCAGGGCAGAGTTTCTGCTCTCAACCTGGACCTGATACCCCTCCATTTTTTGGACCACCCCAGGCCCTTCACTCTCTGCTTCCTCACACTTAGCCCAGAGAGGGAGAAGTTGCATCAGAAACAGGAGCATGAAGGTGCAAACTGCAATCCACTGTCCAACAGGGACTTCTGCACAGGTTCTACGCTCAGCTAGTTGGCCAAACACACAGACAACTAGAGCCTCAGCTCCAGGAGCTATTTACCTCTTGAACCTCACCAAGAGCATATACTGCAGGTCCCCATCAGACCCTTTGCTTTCAGATGGGGCAGCAAACCCCTCTCAGTGGCCTTGCTCAGAAAACCTTGAGAAGGAGGTTACTCAGGACATTTCTCTGTTCTGCAACAGCCTCTGAAGGTACCAACTCCATTGGCTTCATCTAAGGCAAAGGGCAGCCTGAAATCACAAAAGCACCTAGATGTGCCCTTACCAGCCCTCAGCTGGCCCTGCAGTGTTGGGACAGAAGTGGTTCTTACAGTACGAGGCAAATAGAGATAATCCAATCAAAGCAGAGTCGGTGGGAGGTTAAAAGAGCTCCCTGATTAAAGTTCATGGGGTTTTTAAATAAAAAGAAATATTCAGTGCGTTAAAAGGATAAAAAGTAAAATAACACAAAAATTCATTAAAGCACAGAGAGAATCCCATGGTAATGCCTTCCAACTCTGGCAATAAATCAGAACTTACATTTAATAAAGACACCGTCACATTATTTCTCATCTGATTAGGATCCCAGTGCTTCAGGAAAGCTACTGGTTGTTTCTTAGTAACCTGTGTTTCTAGCCAGCAGCCCCTGAATTTCCTCCTCTTCTCCAGCCTCTCTGCTGCTTTCGCTATTAACCTCCAATGGCAACATCTATGGGAGAGGCTAAGATCTAGAAGTTGCCCATTGTCTTAAGTTCAGGTGAAAACAAGATTCCTAAATCTCTTGCAAACAAAATATGCAAGAGTTTTCTACTTACTGTATGCAGCATCTCATCAAGATCAGAGCTGGCAATGGGAAAGTCTTATTACATTATAGGGTCAAAGTCCAGGCTACAAGACAAATGGTTGGATCTTTTTGAGAAGCAGCATTTCGTTAGTAAGACTTAATTACCACCCATCGGGAGTCTGGGCAAAGGTAGCATTTATCTACAAGACATTTTCCTTGTGAAACATCAGCATTTTCCATTTCAGAGCTAGAAACTTTTCACCTGGCTTTACTTGATGCCACTTCGGTTGCACTGTATTTGTTTCCAGGCAGCAGTACCTGCACAGCTTATCTCTTTGAATTTAGAGGACAGTATTGTACTTCACAGTATGAAGTATTCATCAAAGTGGAACAGAACCAAAGAGAGGGGAAAAAATAAAATCCTTGGAGCACATGCAACTACAGTGCTGCACAAGTGCAGAGCAATACAAAGTGAAATAAGCTGCATATACAGAAGTATATTGCCCCCACACCAACAGCTTTCAAAGTTTTCCTTGATACTACAACTTTCAGTGGTTTTTAGATTTTTTTTTAAACCTTCCTCTTAGGGAAGATTCAAATCATATTGCCAATGCTACCTCTAGAGAGGCAGCTACATGCAGCAGAGAAGAGTTCAAAGCCCCAAATCCAAGGTTATCTCCCCTGCCAACAAAGAACAAAGCTACATTTACAGAGCAAACACCCCTGCATTTCCTGTGCTATGAGTTGCCATTTTTTTTAATGGTTTATTTTAACATAGAATGCAAAATGGGAATCCTTAAAAGCTTTTTTCCCTGGAAGATGAGGTGCTGCAATGAAAAAAGATACATTTACCACCCTAAGCATAGGGAATATTAGCAATACCAAGACTAAACGCGTAACATGAAACTTTAAGAACACTAACTTTTGGGGCCTTTATGAGTTTGATTCTCATGGCTATTTTTTCCTGATTTTATGCCACTCAAATCAACATACACCTAAAACTGCAAGCAAAATATTGCATAAACAAACCCACCCAAGGAAACAGATAAGATGGATATACGGATGAAGGCTCATCCTGCAACAGATGGCACCGTTACTTGCTATAGCTTCCCTTAGCCTCAGGAAGGGTCCCTGGAATGCTAGACCCTCATTCCTCTGGATTAGGGATGGCAAAATCTGACCTCTAACCCCTCCTCTAGCCACAGGGGAAGGGCTTCTGATCATTTAGATTTCATTTAAATTTCAGCAGGTTCTGCTATGTCATTCACTGGCAAGGCTATAAATGTTGTCAATGCTTTTTTGTTATTTTTTTCTTTTTATCATTGTACTTTTTTGGGGGGGGTAATACATCTTCTCAAATTGCTTTTGCACCATGCAGAACACAACAGCTCTTATATATACACACACCACAATAATGGCAATGACATTATCATTGCTGCTACTTCCTTGCCATTTAGTGCCATTTCCCAGATTTTAAGCCTGTGACAAAACATATATGGGGGTAGCACCCATTCCCCTTGAACCAAAAAAGAAAAATTAATTGTGCTCGTGTCATGTACATGTTTCTCTTTACTAGTTATTTGCAAGAACAAGGCCGTAGTTACCTGGCTTTCACAGGTAATTTTTAAAATAACCCTGACTGGATGCACTAAGGTCAATTAGTTCACAGCTTGATTAGGTCACAGCACAGGTCATGGTGGTTTCTCCTGCATGTCCACAAACAGCCAGGCCAGAGGACCCCACGGTCCAAGATGGCTCTTCAGCATCACATCATCAGTGGGCTACCTCTGCAAACCCCACAGCACTTGCCAGCAAGGACAGCGGCAGTCAAAATCAGGGCCAAGTTGGGTCTTGGGTTTATTTGGCAACATCTGGTACCAAGCAGCAAAAGGTTTGCTTCAGGTATTTCCTGGACATGGCAAAAAAAATAATGGATAAAGTCCTCTGGAAAGACTTTTGGGGGCCATCTTCACCAAACTATGGGTCAAAGTCTCAATAAGCCCCAAATCATAGAATCATTAGAATCACTATGATTGGAAGAGAGCCGCAAGATCATTGAGTCTAACTGCAAGCCCATCACCACCATGCCTGCTAAACCCATACAGGGAAGGCAAAAAGAGGGAATCTGGGTGTCACACAACCCCAGGGAGCCGGGGTGGTTCTGCTCAAGCAGCCCCTTACTCCCAGCAGACTAATCTTGCAGTGGCCATGGTCAATTTTAACATCCTTCCAACCCGAACAGAATTGCACTTCAACTTCAATGGTGCTATGTGGCTTAAAACTGCTTCTCAAACGAGGTTTGGCCTCCAGAACCAGCTCTCTCTCCAACCAAGGTGGGCAAGGGTCTCTCAGGCCAATGAGGGTATTAATCTGGAAGCAATCCCTCGCCAGGCGACAAGGAGGCTCTCTGCAAAGCAGTGCTTCATTTGAGAGTTAATTAAATACTCACATTGCTTGAGATGTGTATGCAGGACAAAGATGTCATGAGAACCACCAAGCGTGCCACAAACACTCCTAGATAGACGTTGAGAAGTTGGAAAACAGTCTGAAAGACTCTTGCCTCCCTCCATGCAGATACTTCATGCAATCCCAGCTGAAAAGGGCTACACAGGAAAACACCTCCTTCACTCTACAGAGACCAAGCTGCTCCAGAGGGCTCCCTCCCCATGGGAGCCAACAGACCTTCTTCTGGCATGCAAGGGTCTTTGCTATTTCAGATAGAAGCTAAACCACCTCAAGCACAAATACGTGCTGGGTCATAGCAGCTTTTGACTTGTGACCATTGCCTGTTTGTACTTAGGGTCAGCGGGACATGGGTCACCAATTCACCTTGCTCAGTATGAGCAAGAAATGCCCCTAAAAAATAAGAAAAATCACTGAGACTCAAGTCAAAGGCCAAAGAGTATTTGCCCAAAAAAGGTGCTCCCCACCATGCAGAAATGCCATCAGAGTTAAGCCCTTGTTTAAGATAACATTATTATTTCAGAAAGCAAAGAAATACTAGTGGCAAAACTGCATTGGTAACTTGGACTGTCTTTCTCTTGCTTTTCTCACCTGAACTTTGGCCTGCCCTTACCTGTCATCTCAGTGACATCTGTTGCATAAAAGGCAAGAGAAGAACATTTATTTGGGGGGGTGGGGGGGGATTTTGAGCATAGGAAACTATAAACCTGTGTTGTCTAAGCATCTCTGGCTGTCCTGAAGTGACAGACTAAATATAGGCCATGCATAGCTGTGTACTGGGATTGCAATAAACAGCTTGGTGAGAAAAGCTCAGAGCATACTCAACTTTAATTTGGAAAACATATACTCCATGTGTCAACGTGTGATTTCCAGCCATTGTCAGAGAACTGCTAGGATTTCTTGTCTTTCCCCCATTCAGCTTTGCAAAAAGCATTTTGATGCAAAAATAGCTAGGACTGAGTCAGAAACAATCAGCTAGTTTTCTTCTGAAGGGAGAAGCTTGTTCAGTAAAGGGAATTATAATCTAAAAGGAATTCAGATATCCCTACCATCATCTCCAATAGCTCGGTTTTCATTTCTCTCACGTGCAGTGTATAAATCTGCCTTTTTAATACATTCTTCCCCATTTCTGAGGGTGTTTGGTCCCTTTATGCAACTCTTCTTTCCCTTCCTTTTTATCACTATTTGAAGATCTGAACATTAATGAATTCCTGCAGTAATCAAGACCCTGGGACTTTTGGCATCAACATTCACTAATTGTCCAGATTGCTCAGAAATCCATTTGCTTTGAATTGTGCCACTAACTTTTAGGCAAAAATCAATCCAACCCATGTGAAGGTTAACACCCACAAAAACTCTGCATGGCTTTTGCAGTTGCTATAAGAGTGAACAGCCAAAGCTTTCAGTAGAAAGAGTCCACTTATGTACATTAACTTGGTCTTGTCCCCTTCTCCACCCAGGCCACATGGTTCAGAGTGCAGCCCCAGAACCAGCAGGAGACCAATGCAGCAACTTCAACCACTCAACACATTCCTCTGTCCTAGGTCTTAGCTGATTCCCAGCAGACCTGAGCCCTGAAGAGACTTTGTGGACACGTTCCCAACCGCTAGGCCCTGTTCCTGGTAGAAAGTCAAGGGCATAAAGGACCCAAATTAGGAATTAAGATGGAAACATGTCTCCTCGCAGCTGCTACTCTGCCTTTGTCTCCCTCAGGTTCCCTTGCTAGCTGGCAAACTACTACTGAGTCCTTCCACCATCAGGTATGAGACCCATGAGATCACCCATTGGCCCCCAACCTCTTGCATCAGTGCATAGGAAGTCTTCATACCTACTCCTAGCTCATTCTCCAATTACCGCCCCTCCAAGCATTTTTGGGGGGCAAAGCAGTGCTGTGTTGCACAATTACACCAATACTGAGAACAAACATGACTGAGCTATCATCTCCCGTTGTCAACAGCTCAGCAGCACCAACACACACCTAACTGCCACTGCAACGGTTGAGCGAAGGGAACACAGGTACTCTTGAAGGCTGGTGAAGCAAGACCTGTTTCCCAGCTGAGGAAGATAAAGCCAGATAATCCTAAAAGCAGGATTAACACAGCAGCAGCATTTGCAGGAACAGGCAGGTCACTCACCCAGTACCACTGCTAATATGTTTCTGCATCTTGTGAAATGAGATCTCACACAGCATGGCCATTGGAGTTGCTCCTAAGCACCCAAAGAGTCCATTCCCATTAAAGGAAACCCAGGATTTGCCTAATGAATCCCACTCAAACACCACTCCTAGCACCTTTGGCTTTTCAAGGTGACGACCATTCCCCTCAAGGGCTTTGGGAATGCTTCCTGTCATTAGGATTTCAGGAGCAATTAACTTGGGAGGACAGTCAAAGGTTTGCTGTCAACATTAGACGAAAATGTGCAGGCCGTGCATTAAAACACTACACTGCTTCAGTTCAGACCCCACCAAGCGCAAAAGGAGGCAAGGGTTGAGCCACGAGGCCACTGAGTGCCGAAGTGTCAGCTCCTCTCACTAGAGATGCATCTCCCAGCAAAAGCTTTTAAAAAGTGTTTTAAATCCAAAATTTTCCAGGTGAAAAAATTAAACCTTAGCACACTTAAATATGACGCAAACATACAACCTACAGTATCACAGACTAAAAATATTTGAGATTGATCTACTCTTCCCTGTTAAGAAAGAAATCACTACTCATGGACAGCATGGGGCTATACCCATCACATCTTCATTTCTTCCTTGCACTGTTACATCACATTCTGCTCATGTTCTTTAAAATGGTCTCACTTTCTTTTTCAGTTACACCTAAACAATAAAAATTCCTCCTCATGGCCTTAAATATATATCTCACTTGAAGCCACTTCATTTTCTGTTTGTTTTTAATTCCCCATAATTGCTTGTCTAATCAAATTACTAGCTGTGTTTAATTTAGTCAACAGATCCCAGCCTCTCCATTTCTGGTGGCAAACAGGCTGATTTTTAATGAATTGCTTGATTATCCAGCAGATTATTCAGAACTGGCTCTTCTGAATATATCAATTACCAGCAGCGTGCAATCACATCTTCCCACCACAGGGCATCAGGTTAGCTCAGTGGACATTGGGTTGGTTCACTTCTCCTAACAAGGGGTGGGAACCCAACTGCTGAGCTCTTCCTACCTCTCCAAGCCTCCAGACCCTCAAACAACCTGAAGAATGTTGATCCACCCCTGCCAATGACTCCTTAGGCTGTGCTTTTTGCAAAAAAGCTGTCGAAACCATCAGTCTGTCATAAGTGTGACAGCTCAAGTGTATATATATTTTGAACTTAAGTCAAAAATCAATTTCCAGACAAGTATCTAAAGTCCTGGACAAATCCTAGAAGCCTAAGCTGACACCTCCGTATATTTGGAGCATTATGAGACAAAATTAAGGCAGAAAACCCAAGCTAAAACACAAGCGTCAGCCTCAATTTCACATAGTCTTCTATTACCCTGTCACTACACAGCAATATAACCTTCTCTTCATTTTATCAATTGTGACAGTGTTTACTTTTTAAATGCATGTTATACATGTTCACAAAGGTTTTCACTTCTTCATAAATCCCATGTTTGGGATTGGGCTCTTGCCGGGTTAGCTCTACACATGCATATAGGTCTCTGTAGGATAGATCGCCTTCACTGCTACCCTTATTTCTCCAGCTAGCCCAAAGATCCTACATTGCACCAAAAAACATCACTCTATAAATAATATTTACAAGCATGCATACACCCAGAGGTCCAGGAAATATTCTAGATCATGGAACTGAAGTCAATGGATTCCATACTTTCCAGAGAGCAGGAAAAGTAAAAAAGGGGGTCTGGTGTCATAACTGTAACCGGGCCAAATTGCCCTTGGAGGGCAGAAATCATGTTTTTGCCCATCACAGCACTAAACATGGTCTTGTGGCTACACAGCAGGAGATGACGGTTGCCCACAACAAATGAGCTGAAAGCATCAGTCACTTACTGCCCACCACGGTGCACGTCAGGGGCATCCGCCCTATCCGCCTGCAGTTTTCTACCCATGGGCTGCTTAACAGCCCACTAGATGGATTGATTTTTTGAAAAAAAAGAATTAAACTAAACCCAACAGCGTGGGCCAGAGTACAAAACAATTCAGCTTTGGCCCGAGCACTGCCGGGGCTACAAGCAGGCCTGCAGACAAGGGCAAGTTGAACAGCGGCTCCACGGGCCCAGTCTATTTTCTGCCCTCATACCAGGCATTTCTTGTCCTTAAACCCAAGCCTGCAGCAACAAGCTGTGACTTCTGACAGGCTGGTGCCCCGCTGAGCAGCCTGCTCTGATGGGCCCCCAAACACTTCTGCAACATCTGTTAATGGCTTGGAGAACAAACAAGAAGATCACTGCCCCACAGAGTGCCCATGGAGACCACTTGATTTCTAGGCTTCAAAGAACACATCTTAAAGGTTTTTGGTGGACACAACTCCAGCAAGGCAATTCTAAACCGTGTTTCTTGACGGAAGAACGTCCCTCACACCAGAGGCTTCCCAGCACAGGCCGGTGCTCACGGCCCCTGCCCGTGAAAGCCCAGCTGCACTTCCCCAGCTTCAACCGTCCCAGATGCTTCGGCAAATAATTAATTCTGCTGCATGTCTGCAACTCGGGGAGATCAGAACCGGCTCCAAATTCAAGCAGAACTCACCTGGTTGCAGTACCTGCAAACCACCAGGGAAAGGGTCAGAAATTAAAGCAAGTGAACATCAAAACACTGGCATACTTTTGCTAGGAAAGCGCACACGTAGGAAACGCTGAAGTGCTCCTCTTACAGCATTTGCTAGAAGAGCAGTTCACCCAGGCATTTCCCCCCCACTACAAAAAATAACAAGCATCAGAGAAAATAATAAAAAATAATAAGAATAATAAAGGATTTGGGAACTGCAAAGCAAAACTCCGAAGTACTTAGAGTCAAAGGGAGCTTGCTGGTTGCTCACGACTGAAAGATCAAAGATCAGGGGGGCAGAAAGGTGGAAGAGAAGTAGGAGCTAGGGGCGCGCTCAGGATCGGCTAAAACCCAAGCACCAGCACTAAAAACCCTTGGAAACTCCCTTCAGTACAACCAAGCATGTCTTCTCCAGCCAGGGGCTTTCTGCAACCAGGCCCGAAACTCTAAACAACCCATACAACTCTATGAATTTCCAGTACCCGACTGCTGGCCAAGCATCCTCTCCTCTTTCAGGGCTCCCTGAGAAAGGAGACCATGAAGTTCATTGCACCCGGCTCTTCAGAGGGTCATGAAGACTCTGCCTAGACTCAGCTCCTCATCCGAGCACCTCGTGCCGCTGCCTTTCCTGCGCACCGCGTGCCAGGTCCCACAGCACCCCGGCAGGCACACACACGGCAGCAGGGCTGACTTTGGTCCTTCGGCCTCTATGAGGCCCCCCATCCCTGCCACGTTCCGATGGGGGTGCTGCTGAGACACTGCGGGGCAGCACGGAGCCCCCGGAAAGCTCCGCCACGCACAGCGTTGGCTCTCCCCCAGCCCAAAGCCCCGCGGCAGCTTCCAGGGCTTCTCCTGGGAGAGGCAGAGGTGTCTACCTGGGGACTCGGAGGGGATTTCACTGGGAAATTCTACCCCCCTTCAAACCAACCCCTGCTGAATGATCCCACGTGGCTTCTTCCTTGGAGGCTCAACCTGCTTTTCCACTCGCACCCCTGCTTTGCTTGCCCCGAGTGTACTGCTGGAGGGAGGCCCTACGGACGAGCAGCCCGTGTCCACTTTCTCTGCCAGCAGAGACAACAGCAACAACAAAAATCTCTTTACGACAGCGCTGATCCCTCCGTGGCCTTTTACTGAAGCGATGAGCTTGTTCCTTTGCCCTGGGACTGCACGAGGGACAAACCAATCCTCCTGTAAGGAGCGACAGCCACCCGCCGCTTCCCTTTCCTGCCGCCTCGATCCATGGCCCGAGACACCATCAATCCTGCCGCAGCCCAGCGGTGTTTGGGACGGAGCAGCGGCCTTGGTGCACAGAGAGGCTCGGGAGCACAGGGATGATAAAGGGACATCCCCGTAGTCCACAGCTTTACACCACCTACGCTGCCTAGCGCAACAGGGATCAGGTCAGGTGTGTCTGCTAAACTGGGATGAGCTGGTTGTGCAGGGAAGTTGAAGCTAGTGAGGACACAAAACAGGCAGAGGCACCAGAGGAAGCGACACCGGCCCCACTGGAAGGAAACCCACACCTGCTCAACGGGGGGACAGCCCCAGCAGCCCCCTCCTTCTGCTACTCCTGCCTGCAGCCAAGGACTCTTTCCCCCCCCCCCAGAAAAGAAGATTGGTACCGTTTTGGGTTGCAACCCCAAAAAAGCAACACACATGAAAAAAGCATTTCCAGGGCAGCCTGGATCATTATGCCAGGTCATCTTGCCCCAAGCATGCAATGCTGGTGTTACCACAAGGAAAACACTAACAGGATCCTGTCCCAAAGGGATTGAGCATCCTCCTTAGGACATGGATGTAGAGAGACCAGCAAAGGCACCTCTTCATTCTCCCCACATTGCTCTGCAAGCAACAAGGTCAGAAAACCCCCAAAACACCCACAAGAGTCAGTGAGGAAATTGCAGTAGGTGCTTTGAGCACCTGCCATCATGCAGGATTTATTTATAGATAATTCTGTAAAAAAAAGAAAAGTCATCCAGGGCACGCACCTTCTGGATATGCTTCCAGGTACAGAAACCTGAGGCCATGTTATGCCATGACACTTGCAATGAGAATTCCCTGCTCTTTCTCCCTGGGGCTTTTGGATAGAAGCTCTGACACTGGCAGCAGCCACTGGACAGGTACCAAATGCTCCTTGCATCACTGCTCAATACTAGAGCAGTCAGGCTGGGGCTTTTTTCCTTCCTCCCTCTCTTCACAACCACCTAAGGGGCTCTCCCTGCCCTCCTGGCAGACTTTTCTTCATGCTTTCTAGCTCCTCCTAGGCAGGACTTGCAAAAGCTCATGTTCTGCATGGGCAGATGCATGACAGATTGGGACGACCACTTTCAGCCGCTGTTGTGTCAAGGCAAGCTCAATTAAGCTGTTTTGGGGGACTCCAGAGGACACCAGACCTGTCCTTTATTTCCTGAGGGGGGAAAAAAAAAAATGAAAGAGCTGATAACAGCCCAAGACTGCTATAAAAATGCAGTGAGGACTCACAGGACACTCCTGCAGACAAAGGTGCTGAGCCTAGCTTGCTTTCAAGCTACCCACCACTGCATCTTTGAGGTTTGTTAGTTACTTGAAGCTGGGCTTCTATAAAATAATCATTAGTGCTTGTAGCATAAGCAAACATAAGCAGTGCCCTTGATTCCCTGCCCAGCTGTGCAAGGTTCACTAAGCAGATACTGGTAATTAGCTCTGATTTTTACTACAGTTAAAACATGGTAATTATTTAATGAGCTTTGAAGTGCCTAACTGGGCTGCCTTCTCAGTGAGAAATTCATGCCATAGGGCAAGCAAGAGTTTCTTCCCCATCCTGTCAATAAGAAGGCTTATTGATACAGAACATACCTTGAAGCCACAGAGGGGTACTAAGCATGCACAGCAGGGATGTCTCATTTGCTTCGGGTTCAAATTAAAAAAAAATGCATTTGGGAACTGCTGAAATGCAAAATTCAGAGCTGAGGCCTGAGGAACAGGCCACAAACCTGGGGTGCTGGTTCAAGGGTAATCAGACAAGTCCCAGCTAGGAGGATCCACCAAGGCCATCAAATGCAGAGGCACCACACCTGGGTGCCAAGACCCTCGGCAAGGAGGCTGTACCAGGGACACACCATAACACTGTGTTTCATTCCTCTGCTCTTTCTTGGGTATCTGCTTTTAGCAGCAGTTACACAGAGCACGATGAGCTGGCCCAGCATGGCTGTCACCCCCTTCTAACACATTGCTGGGAAGAAGCCTGGCCATCCAAATGCCAATCCCATCCAAGACACCGCTGTGAAAAAGACACTCTGATTACCAAATTGCTGAAGACTTTCAAGCAGCCAGCAAATCCACATTAAGAAACTCCAGTTTAGTAAGTAACTGGAAGTTTCTCATCAAAAACACCACTCAGTTTTCATAGTGCTCATCCCTAGAGCAGGCAAGATACCTAGGGTCTAATTCACATATGCACACATGCAGATTTTTGTTAAATATCCCTGATTCAGTGCACTGCTGCCACTTTCAATTTCCACTTGTCCAAGAAGCAGAGGTTCTAACTTTCTTTTAAAAATGAAGTTTTATTAACCTGGAACTTTTACCCAGAAGAGCTGTGCAGTAAAAATGAAGACACAAATAGATCACTCATTTACTCAAAGCTAAAACAGTTTATCCTGCAGTTCCTCATCATATACAATCCTTGCTAGACAGAGAACACAGCCAAGACACTCAAAAACCTTATGCAGAAAGGTTTCCAATTTTAGAAGACTGTATGTGTGTATATAAGTATGCAATATTTATATTTACCAGTGCTAAACACAGCAGATGAAGGGTTTCAGCATCACACACGGCAAGGAGGAGGCCTGTGGGAAACAGCCCCATATCAGAGCTGCTGCACTTGGAAATGTGGATGAGCAGAATGAAGACAGAGGCAGCCTGGCCGTGTCAATATGGACACGCAAAGCCCAGGAAAGGGAGAACACCACAGTTCACTTTACTCCTTCCTCTGTGCTCTTAAACCACCTTTTTAAGTCTAGCCTGGGAGATGCAGCATACAGGCATAGGAAAAATGCTTTTCATCAGGGCTTTTTCTTCCAGAGGTCATCTCAAAATTGCAATTCTGCCTCTATTAAATCAAAACTCACAGTTGTCTCCATGGAGAGAGGAAAAATATATCTTTTATATCTGATACCATCTGCATCAGTCCCTTGGGCTGCAGAACACTCCCAGAAGCCCCAACAACAGCTCCAACAACCCTCCTCATTCCCAGCCCTACCCAGTTACTTGAGCAGTCTTGCCAGCAGGAGGTGAGGTGGGGCTGGACCTCTGGAAAACCCCGAGTGCTTCACCCCAAGACAAATAGTCAAAATTGCCCATTCTGCAATGCAGCCAGACTGGTAATCTAACTAGGTCAAGGGAACAGGCACTGGCAGCAAAGATCTAGCGAGATCTTCCTGGGTCAAACAGAAATCCCCAGGAGGATGAAAGCATCATCATCATCATCATCAAGCACTGCATCCCTAGTTGTTACATAAGCTCGCTATGAAAGTCAACAAAGCTGCAATTATAGCTAGCAGTAACCACACTCCGGCAGAAAAGCTCTCAGCTTCATGTTACTGTAAACTCATTTTGAGCAGTAACAGGTTTTGCTTACTAGACAATCGGCCTTGATGCTGTAAATGTTATTTTCATTAGCTGAAAGCTGAAGACCCCCATGAAGAAACATTTCAGCCTTCCTGTTCCTTGAGTGGCAGCTGCCCAGACAACCCAAAGGAATAAGGAACAGCTCTAAAATAAGGCAGCACGCACAACAGCCTTGATGCTTTGTGCCATTTTGCAAGGACAGCACTGCAGATTTACAGTAATTAGCTCCAACTTGACTGTCATTGAAAAATGTTAATTATTTAATGAGTTCTGAAGAGCTCAGCTGCCTTTTCACACAAAAAGTCAGCATCCCTTTGCTGAGGGGCAGCCTCCCTTTGTCTAGAAAGGAACCAAGAAACAAACTGTATTAAGAAATTTAAAACAGTGAATATTTAATGAATTAAAACAAACTTGGATTTTTTTTAGCTGGTTATGAAGACAGCAAGTTATTTGCAAGAGCACTCAAGGGACAGAAAAATGAAAGAGCTAGACCCACTTGACAAGTCATGATCTGCTAAGGGTAAGGAGGACTCATGGATTTGGGCAAATTCCCCAGGTGCCAATACTAAAGACAAAAGGCTCCTCAACACAATTAACCACAGCCACAAGGAGAGTAATTCATTATCAGTGTTACCAGTATCAATGTGCTGGCTGCAAGGGAGCTTGGAGCACAGGTGGCTCATTAAAAAAGCTGCCCTGTAAAGCTGATGGTTTCCCTTGCTTTTAAGCTGATGTCTAGAAAAAGACCAAAAAAATGAAGACCCCAGTTACTATAGTGGAGAAACAAGTCAGTAGAGCTTGCTGCCCTCAATCTTTGAGCTAGCACCTGGCTCCACACACAAAACTCTCCTTCCTAACCTGATTCTTCAGGTGCAACATTTGTGGCAGTGCCCAAGGTTAGGAGAAGATCCATAGAGGACTTCAAGAGCTCACCTAGATTGTCCCTTTCACTCCATGGCTCAACTAACTCTACCTGGGTTTGCTGAAAGGTTTGTTTAAACTCATTTTAGAGGTTCCCACCACCATGGTCCCAACCATTAGAGTTCCCACCACTTCCCTAGGTGTCACCTAGCAGTTCTAGGAGGAAGGTTTTTCCTATTAGCCAACCTCATTTTCTGTGCTGGAAATTAATCCAGCTGCTACTTATCTCACCTTCGAAAAAGCTAAACTAATTGGGAAGAGACACTCTGCAAGGAAATCCCAACTCCAAAACATCCATCATTAACCCAAAACAGAGCAAAAAGTCAGCACTTTCCTTTCAAGTAAAAGGGTCTAATCTTGAATTAGAATGACCAAATTATTTTCAAGAACACAAGCCATTCTTCCAGTTACCTTTTCATATAATCATCAAGACAAAAAACCTAATTGTGAGCATCTCAAAAAAAAATTTTAACATTATCTAAACAGAAAGAGAACACAGAAATGACGCATTTCTTGATTCAGCCAAAATTGCTAGAGAAACTTCTACATGCCTGTGGCTTGCCTGTGTTTCAAAGAAAGAGCATTCACTGTTGAAATACTTCTTCTAACCCACGTTCCAGTCAATAGCTTGCTTAATGCTTTCCTTGCTTGCAAGGGCAGTGATAGCAGCTGATAGCTCTCCTGTTACACACAATGAAAGCCAGTTTTAAAATACGATATATGAAAGCCCTTACAGAATAGGCTTTTTTAAACTGATATCAGAGATCTCTGACATTTTCCTCCAGTTTAGGCATGAGTTGGACATAGGGATAGGATAGTGCTGGAGCTGAGATTAGGGCTGGGCATAAGAGATTCCTAAGAAACACTCTCAAGGTCACTTATATTACACTTTTTGCTGAGCTGCTTGAATTGCAGCATGTTGGGAACAGCAAAACTAGTCTCTTCCCTTGGAATTACAAGCTGGGCACTCTTTGCTCCTCCTGGGTATGCCTAGCATTGCATATAGCAGTGCACTGCTAGCCAAGGAGAGGACCTTTTCCCAGGAAAACCCTCAAACCTCTGCAAATGAAACTCATGGAGAGCCAAAACACTTTTTGGTGAACTTTCAGTTTGGGACAGCCAACTAGTGAAAATATTTTGCAGCATATAAAAAGAGCATAGTATCTATTTTCCAGCTATGTTTCCCATGATAAAAGCTGCAAGTTAAGTGCAGCAGGATTTAATAGACTCTGATCCTACAAATGTCACCATTGAAGGGGACTCCAACAGTGCTCATCAACAGATGTGACTAACTTAAGCTTGCTGCTTTTCTTTTACCAAAAAAGACACTGGACTTAGGGACAGACAGAAATGCCCATTGGATCTGCTGTTCCTTGCTGCAGCTACATCTCCCAGGCTTAACCTGCAACTTACTTGCTACCCTTAGAGCCAAGCACAACTTCTTGGTCCTTGACATAAGATCAGCATCACACCCCATGACTAGTCTACATGAGATACAGGACCACTGCTTTACCACCCTACCATGAAAAAAAAAAAAAGAAAAAAAAA
>WBNA01000172.1:1561404-1619475 GCA_013398345.1 Nothocercus nigrocapillus | reverse complement strand
AAAAAAAAATAATACCTATTTTCCTAATACATCCTAATACAAAGAGGTTTCCAACAGCATCATACACTGCACCTATGTGCACCAGCTTTTACTACATTTTTCCATATGCCACTGAAACATTTGCTACTGCTCCTAAACCCTCCTTTGCAAGGGTCACTTCTCTATTTAGGAAGGGGGAATGACCATCTAAGCAAACACATAATACATTAAGCATAGTACACAACTGACTTACTGCCTTGGAGGTGCCAGCAGCCTTCCCAGCTAGGAAAAATCCATCATCCAGAGAAGAGTTGCACAAGAAACAGAAGAACCCACCAGAGCTGCAAAATCTTCTTAACCCTCTCCCAGCATCCACCTGAAATAGTCATTGCTCAGGTGGCTTTAATTGCAGGCAATTAATGACGGGAGCTCCGAGCCTGCCTGGGCCAGCAAGGACACTCATTGCTGCAATTTGCCATTCAATGTTATTTAAAAATACGGGAATAGCCCAAATTAGTCACAGCTGGGAGTGCCTGGCAGCCTTCAGGGCACTCGCGAAGCCGACGTGCACCTGCCTCCACTGAGCATCAACCACCAGCTTCTCATGAAGGCCTCAGAAACCGTCTCCTGTGGTTGACTTCCAGTCCATGGAAATCTGGGCCTGAGCCATTACTTTATTGAAATGCAGTTGTTTAAAATGCATTAAAATGCTTTTTTTTTTTTTTTCTCTGGCCAGGCCTTGTTTCCTTTGGTGCAGCTGAAAGCACGTGCCATGATTTAGGGTGCACTAAGGCCACACGCTCATTTTTCACGGTTGTGAAGAGGGGCTCATTCCTCCTTCCAGGGAAATACTAAATTATGTGTGAAATGAAATACTAAACTATTATGTCTACAAAGAAAATGAATCCCTCCTGGCCTCGTGTTCCTTTCTTGCGCTATATTCGCAGCCATGTAGCGTGAGCACACATACAGCTTCCTCTGCAGCTAAACAATTTCATCCTCTACTTAAAATTCTCCGTATTAAATGAAATGACTGGAAATCTACCCCACTTACAAAAAAAAAAAAAAAAAAATCCCAGACTAGTCTGTTCTTTACATTGCAACTAGAAGCAAAAAAGCAGCTAAATAAGGGAAAGATGTTGAGCTTATTTTGGATTTTCTTAATTTTCTCCTTTTAACACAGGACATTAATTTTTGTTTTACCTGCAGTTTTATCACAAGGGACATCACCTGGCATCCTCTCAAAGATGAGCACCTCACTCATCCCACAGGGACGCGAGCTTCCTTTTAAGTAAAAGCACCTTCCAACCAATTCTTTAAGACTCAGAAGTTTGATTTTAACTGAAGAATCGAGGTATATGTCAAGAAATGAATCTTTTAGCCTCAAAACTCAGAAATGTCCTCAAACTCCCTTACATATGTATGTCTTTATGCAAGTATGCACGTATAATGAGTATACAAACACACACAAACATATATATGTGTATATAGAGAAAGATTTAGTCCAAAAGTCCATTTAATTATAACTAAGCTACGAATTCTGCTCTAAGGCGTTTAATGTATGGATCCTCATGACTTGAAACCACTTAACTTTTCTGATGCTCTGGCTTAACAGCTGAACTGTCTTCAGCAGCTTTACTTGAAAAAAAAAAAGTAAATCTCAGGTGCTGCAACCTCACTGGCAAATGTTTATTTATTAAAGGCTGTAGATGCAGCTCACTCCTCTTCCCTGCATAAGTAATTTTCCATAAAAATCAGCCCTGTGAAAGATGGGAGAAGAAAAAGCCTTTGGCTTTTTATCGAGAGGAAAAAATATTTTTAATTTCTTATTCAAATATTGTCAAGAATGAACCAGAAAAAAAAAAAAACCTGCTCAACAACCTGTATTCTCTCTTCTCCCTCCAGCCTCCACAAATTGATGTATTCTTTTCCTGCATCTTTTTTATATACCCATTATGTTAATTACAATAGACCCACTATTCACATCCTTTGTCTCTAAGCCATTCGGCACCTATTTTAATGGCTATGAGATATGTTATTTCAGCTAAATGTGCTCTGTATTTTACACTACCATCTCTGAGTACCGAAACGGCGAAGGACTGCTGCTGCTGCTGCGGCGGAGGAAATAAATAGCTTAATGATTCCTGATGTCTGGTGCCCAATTAGATCTGCCAAGCTCACATAACGTATTGAGCACAACTTGGTGTGACCATGCGTTCCCACCTTCTCTCTGCCCTGAACAGTAGCGCTGCTGAGTGATTCGCGTAGCTCCTCCAACGCGCTCCGTCAAGGCGGCCCTTGGCCAACCTCCACATCGCTCCTCGGCTTCCCCTTCCTCACGTCTTCCAGCGCGGCGGCAGGGGCACAGCAGAGGAGGCATGGGGCAGAGGGGCCGCAGGACCCAACCGCCTGCGCGTGACGGGCAAAGTGAGCAGCACAGTCAACGCTACCGGCCACCTCCTGCCTGTTCACTGGTGGTCGTCTGCACGGTTGAGGCCTAAACCCATCAGCAGGCACGCACCTTAAGGAGAACAGGGATAAGAAGAGGGAGGAGACAGGAGAAATCCGTCGTACACCTGCTGGATCCTACGGCTAAGGAGACAGTTGATTCAAGCTCGTATGCAGAGGTGAAACATGATGCCCAACCTTGCTCATCTGGGCAAAACCCTTCAGGTTGCTAAATCCCCGTTTGTTCTTGGTATCCCCCGGAGCTTCTGCAGACGGTCCCGCCAGCTGCCAGGCGGTGCATGGCTTCCAGCGGAGAAGCTCCCCTTGCCCACGGCTCCGCAAGGGCCGTAGCTCTCTCCTCAGGGACAGGCTGGCTTCCCGGCGGGCTTCTCCCTGCCAGGGGAAGCCGAGCTCCTCCCTCCTTGCTCTTTGGTAGCCGTGAGTGACTCTGCTCTGTCCTTATCTGCCTCCCGGTTCTGTGTTCTCCATTGGGCTGTAGTTCCATTAAGTGCCTATTCCCAAGACAGAACAGAAGTGACTTTCCACACAGGCTGCTCTGCAATCTCTTAAACTATCATTATTCTTCAACAAACCCCGTAGGAAAGAGAATCTAAACCTTTTCGATGTAACAGTTGCTCTTGAGCTTTAAAAATATTCCCAATTTCAACTCTTGGCAGCCGTGGGGTTTTAACGAAGGGGTCCACCGCTGATGTCTTCTCACCATGGCACATACCCAAGCCGGCCATCTCCAGAGGCCACGGATTGCTGGGGAAGATGTGGCTGGACTTCTGCATGTCCCACTCTGAACCCCTCTGCCATCGAAGGCTACCAAGCCTCCCTTGCAAATGGTTACACTCAGCATGGTTGACCTGTACTTTATGTCCAGGTAAGCAGTAACCATTGCTTCCTCGTTTGAGAAGGTCAAGAGGTGCTCCTAGCCCAAGAGTGGCCACAACTGGCCAAGCAAGGACCTGAGCCCACTTTGTTTTCTGTTTTCTTTTAATGAGGCTATTCAGACTGGGAGGAATTCTCGAGATTTCCTGTTACAACCATGCACAGTCTTTTACTGACTCCTTGTTAGTGATTAGCAGACCTGTTGGCAGCACAAATTATTTTCTTACAAAAGCTCTGTAATGGGAGGCCCTAGATAAAGAGATTTTCATGCATGAAGGATTATAAGTTCATTGCTCTTTTATAGGGAGACCAAGTGCCTCATTGCAACAAAACGTTTCCACGGCTATTATGTGAAACTGTATTTACAAGGCAGGTGCCCTGTCTCCTTCGCAATAGTTATTACCAGCTCTGTCTAGAGCTTTTGTAGACTACTGGCACCAAAACTGAATTCTAAATAGCAACAAGTTGAAGAAAGACATTGGCTTTGGTTCCAGAAACCTTTCTATGCAAAACAAAACAAAACAAAACAATCTTTTGAGCAGATCATATCTGTCTACTGGATGCAATTGGTGCTGAAGTTCGGTGTTTCCCAAATCTACAGTGGAATTGAGCAATGGGACTGGACCACTAGTTCTTCTCTCTCCATTATGAATTTGGTCCAGGCTACAGGTATGTTGTTGGCATGGTGCATAATATCCCCATCAGACACACGAGGTTTTACAAACAGTGGAGAATTATCTCATCGGTGCATCTCTCCTGAAGCACCTTCACTCAGTTCCTTTCTTTTGCTCTTCCTCTGTCTTTTGGTAAAGACCTAAGCCCAAAAGCATGGTTTTTGACATGTTCAAAATGGGAGCAGCCTTCTCCTAGAATCAAGAGAAGTTTGTAGAATTAAGCCCAAGCTGCCCTAAAACGCAAGAATCTTAGAGTTAAAAACAGTTCATAACCACGTGTGTTCAGGGTCTAGAATACTGCATAACTCTGAGAAAGCCAAAACTGGCCAGATGAATTTCAACATTAGTTTGCTGAAGCTCATGGGCACAACTACAGCAGTAAAGAACTTGAATTAGAAGCATATATATTAATGTAGAGATCATCTCTCTACCTGCCACCTACCTGTCTCTAGCAGATGGTATGTTTTTGTGTGTCAAGTATGGAGCCATAATATAGTCCTGTCATTACTGCCAATTGATCCCTACAAGTATAAGTAGCTGTATATGAAACTGTTTCACCGTAAGTGTTGTTTCTCTATGACAAGCCTAAATAAATGCTGCTGGCCTAATACAGGGAAGGGCCAAGAGGTCAGCACGACCGTAGCTCTCCATAATATCCTGAGACAGGGAGACATGTCAGGGAGGTTTACCTGTTGTTGGAAGTGTTAATGGACCTGGGAAGAAAAATTGCAGGGAAATTACTCGATCCACTCGATTCCCGACCAAAGGCGGGAACAACCTGACCTAACTCAAACCTGGCAGATATTAAATTCTTTTTTTTTTTTTCATATAAACCTCAGATCTACAGCTTCTCTAGGCAAGTGGTCCAGCACTTCACTGTCTCCATCAGTTCTCGAGTCCTTCTGCCGTGTTTAACTGCCCTAGTTTGACAGCAGACAAAAACTTGTGCAGTCTGTCTACCAAAACCTTCCCGTTTGTGCTGGGACTCCACTGCACTGTGGGTGTGAAATTAATGCCCCTTTTGCTCATTTAGAAACACTGAGTGTGGCTGATGTAATTAATAAGGCCAGAGCACTTTGATTCAATCACGCAAGAAGCTGTGCAATGCCTACGAAAACCTTACACAAGGACTATGGATAGAAAACTACAGAACGCTCGGCAGCTAGCAAGCAAAATCAGGAAAAGTCTCAGTGCAGGATCTGTCTCCTCTGAGCTAAAGGACAGAGGCTGCTCAGTACGGTGAGTCACCCTGGATTAACTCAGGAGATGCTGAACACTTGTCATGAGCCATTCTCAGACGACTCATAACTCCCTCCGTTGCCTGAAGAGGGTATCTAACACCTAACTTAAGGTTTTGGACCTTACGTGAGATACTTTTCCCTGCTTAAAGCGGAGACGAATCCCTTGCCCAGCTTAGCTCGAGGAGGGCGAGAGCAAGGAGCAGGGTAGACCTTCCCAACGTCCTGCTCCAGCTCCTGCCTTCTCGGCTCTGGAGCTCCTGACCACCCTGGGAGCAGCATTAAAGCGCGGGCACAAAAACAGTGCCAGTCACTCACCCAGGCGGGAGCCCTCCAAAGGGAGCCCTCGCCACCGACACAGATGCCAGCGCTGACAAACGAACGAGAGCCTGGGTTTTATTTTCAGCCGCTGTCAAGCAGCAGGAGTAGCTGTAGTTGATAATGGAGAGGAGGATGACAACGTGTCACTCAAGATTTTCTATAGCCCCCAGTAGAGGAGCGGGAGGAATAACAACTGAAACGAAGGGCAAACGCAAGTTTTCTACTTTAAAGGTTTTTTTTTTTTTATGAGTCAATTTTGATGGGGCTTAATGATCCAAATGTGGACAGCATACGGGCAGAGAGCTACTTGCGCTAGTATTTTTTTTTTTATTACTATTTTCTTTGACTGCTCAGTGAAAACCACACACGCTCGCTCCCTGTCCCTGGCACCTGCTGCTGCTTTTAGAGCAGTTCTGTAAAATACAGCAGGATCGACAGCACACAGAGCCTGCTCTGACGCAGCCAGTACTGCCCCTCAACCACGTATCTGTGGATAGGAAAAGGTGATTTGGAGTCTATTTTCATGTAAGCCCTTTCCCTGTTGAGCCCACAGTTTTTGGCAGCAGATCACTATTTATTAGGTCACCTAAGACTATTTATCAGGTCATCTAACACTCCTTATTAGGCCATCTGCTCCCCCAAATTAGTATTTTCTATGGATTTTCTGGACTTCTGGTGGCCTAGCCATTATGTTAGTCAGCCCTGGGCAGGAAGATATCCCTACATAGTAGAGAGATAGTCACTAAGCATGCACAGGTCAGCCTGCATTATGTATATAGCAAGACCGACGTACCTATATTAGATGGTACTTATGCTTCGAGATCACTATGCTGCCAGAAGCAGAGATTTTGGGCTCCTACCTTCTTTTCCATTTGATCTAGGGTCAGGAGTGGCTGTGATGCAAAAAACTAGAAGGGATGAATGTGCATGCAGAAAACACCTTTTTTTCCATCCAAACTCCACTTCTCTTGCCCTCTTCCTGTACTACCCTCCACTCCACGGCAAGAGGGTAGGGGCCCCTCGGGTGCATTTGGGGTGCTCCCCCAGCGCAATTCCCGGGACGGCTGCAGGGTGCAGCTCCACCGGTCTAGCTGTTTCTCGCGTTCTCCGATGCTCCTCAGCCTTTCCACCTCCTCCTCCAGTTCCCCACGAGGCTGAGCAGCTCATCCACCTGTCACACCTAAGGCAGGTGGCCCTCGCGAGGGCCTCGCTGGGCACTGGGGCTGCCGCTCCCTCCCTGCCCTTTCCCATGGGTTTGCTCCTCTAGGCAAGGTCTCCTCCGAGATGCTCGGAGGCCTCCCGCTATGTTTTTACCCAACTCCCTTCTTCAGCGCTGCTGCTGCCTGGCTCGGCAGTCACAATACGGGTTTGGGTACCGTTGAGCGAATGCAACCTGCAGCAATTCGCTTTCGGCACTGTGCGCCGGCAACGGCATCGTGATCCCGCTCACTGGATTCCTCTTAGCGCTTTAAGAGGATGCCACTAAAACCTGACGCCACCATAAATATTGCTGCCATGTTTCCATATGCTCCAGTGGAGGGAGAGTCGCAGAAAAGCGGCTGCACGTAGGAATCTAATGATAGAGAGATGCACAGGCTCAAAGCGCCAGCTGCCCATTCAGACCTGACCCTTTTGTGTTGGCCTTGTGCTTTTAATGCAACGGCACGCGACAGATGGGCATCCCTAGCCAGGGTCTCCTGGCTGACAGCGCCCAGGAATGAAGCGGTCCCTGGCGTATTGGCCAGTCTATAATGAAAGTGACACTTTGAGGTTTTATAATCTCTTATAATCTTTATAATTTTTTTTTTTTTGGTAAATTAGTAAATCCCTGCAGGTGTGCTCGGTGCATGCGATGCAAACTGCACCACTTAATAGCAAAGCAGTAACCTGTGGTTGCATCTGCCTTGCTAGTGTTAGGTAATGTAAGACCAGCTCGGTGCTTGTAGCCTTCCCTCTCTTGGGCCCTCAACTGGAGCAACTTCTACCTGGTGCAGAAAGACTTCACAAGTGGACTAATTAGGACTAATATTCTGTAAAATAGACGTAATAATGCTCGTCTACTGAAGCAGATGAGCAATATTTATAAATCGCTCTGAATATTTAAATGGCAAAAATCCTTTCCATTCCAATGTACATAGACGTATTTATCCTCCTGCATTTGGTGACTGTGAGTCATGGTATTTTTTGTGGAAAAGAGAAAGTTATATGAATCACTAAAGTAAGAGTTCCACTAAATATGTGCTTAAGTCACGCTGACACCGTATTCCAGGGTGCTGTCTTAGGAACAGACCTGAGCACCTGCTTTCTTGCCTTAGGGACTCTGTGCCCGTTCCCGTCCTAAACGGTTCATCAGGACAAAAACGGTGCTTTTGCTTGAAGACGAAATAATTTCTTAGGCCGAGGAGGAGGTTTGGGGATGTTCTCCTCTCAGCTGCTGTTACTTAGAAGATTCAGGATGCTCTTGAAGGCACCTGCTAAAAGCATTTACATGGAAGGCCCGTAACTACAAAGGAATGAGGAAAAGAATAACTGATAAATCCTTGAGAGGAAGTGCCTGAAAATTTTCTTTCTTTCCTTCTTTTTTTAAAAAAATGATTGGCTAGGGTTATCTATTACACAAGGCACTCATGGCCCATAAAGAGCCTGGATCTCTTTGGAACATTCCAGGTGACTCCTTCCTCATTTGTCTCGCACCGAGCAAAAAAAACAAAGAGGTAGGGAGAGCGCACAGACCTTGCAAGGGCAATATCAGCCGTCCTCAGGCTGCCTGCAGAACACACGCAGTCCAATTGCAAGATTGTCTTCTCTGCGCGCGGCGTGGAAGGCTGTCCTTGAAACGCGCTTCAGTTCCCTACCCACTGACGGGTTTCTCACGTGCATCTGCACTGTCATTTCAAAAGGAGCAAGCATTCGGTCATTTTTTTGGAGCCCTCCTAATAAATATATATATATATATTTTTTTTTTTTTCCCGCACAGAGCTGCAACCTGAATAGGTAGTGACAGGCGGAGTTGAGGAAAGATGGGGTCATTTGTTTGGCTTGTGTTGTAAAGGATTTGGAAAAGTGAAGGGAAGAAGACGGGCTATCACACGTATAGCTCTTCTATAATCAGGCAAAGTATTTTTATAGGGGTATAAAACAAGGAGATTGCTGAATCAGACCTGTCTTGGAAGACAGAATATTAATCTCAAACTTATCACAGATATCTGGAATTGGTTTTTATGCTCCAGCTGCTTTTGAATTTTACTTTAGGGTGTAGGATAAAGCCATAGAAATCTATGCACTTGCAGGAGTTTGATGTTACAGGACTTTCTTTCTCTGAGTAATGTTCAAAAATGGAAATACAATTATAAAACATAAAATCCAAACATTTTCTGTTTAATTAAGAGCACTGTGATGATAGGCTTATAAACACTATCTATTACTGGCCATTCCCGGCATAACCTGAGACACTATGTGCAACCTGAATTTGAATTTGTATATGCATAGGATTGCAGTTCTGAAGATAGCAAGTGAAGGATAACTCCTGTCCAAGTGACAAACAAATGTAAGGCTTATGACCAGAAAAGATGCAGCTAACAACAGACACCAAGAAAAGGAAATACTTCCAAAACTGCAGACATTGGTAAATACCTTGCTCTGAAGTGCACCGTGTGTTTTCTGACTGCATGCCCTCCTTCAGACTGCAACGCCACTTGGTCTTATGCAAGTGCCATATTCCTGTTGATCTGTATTAACTAATCTTATCTAAACACCTTGTTTTAATTAAAATTATGGGACGCAGTAGAAATAAACAAGTCATGGTATAACAAGACTCTGTAGCAGCATCCTGCCTTACATGCTACAATACCAATTTTGACTGCAAATATACTGTAGAAAACTGCTTTATTTATCACACTCCAGGAAAAAAAAAAAAGAAAGGTTGGTCATCGCAAGCCACAGCTGAGCTGTGGTAATAAGCACCCACAATCTCGTGGTGGTAAAGGACACACGCTGTGTGGATCTTCGTCACGACCACTCGAAGCGGTGGAAGGACACAACTTGCCTATTTGCTTTCGGAGCAGACCGTGGAGCAGGACGGCCCCTGACCGCCGACCGAGGAGCTGCCGTGCACGTGACACATGGATGTAATAGCAAATCCCTTACCGCCTCAGCACTCAAAGCTTTTCCGTGATGCAAATATTAAAGAGGACGCCTTGGGTCCCGCCCTACGGGGACGTAAATGAGTTGGGTGGCCCACGCGGCCTCTTTTCACCCACTGCCTGGAGTGAAGCTGGGGTCTCCTCACCCCATAGCGAGAGCTCAGCTACCACAGAGGTCTCCTAATGGTTTCGTTCCCACTCTCTACCTCCTCCCCCTTGTGCTATTTCCTCCCCAGTTTATTTTGCCCACAAGCCACAAGTAAGTCCCCGTTGTGAGAGAAAGAATTTTGGGAAGAATCTTTGCCACAACTGGCTAGCCCAAGGGATGCGAGAAGCGACTGTTCCTATTTAAGCACAGGGATTTAGAAGGATCACGTTAACGCTCTTGGAGTGTAATCTCGTTTATCTTCTGATCAGCTCCTGGTTTTAGCTGATCGTTTCCATGTCCCCGCTTTCTCAGCATTGAGAGAAACATAGGAGGAATGTGAAAGAAAAGGGCAAGCACGAATATTAAAATCCGGAATTTTTGCAACAGGGCACGTTTGGGCTTACGGATTCCCAGTTAAGGATTTGATTACAACCAAACAACACAACACAAAACATAAACCTTAAGCCTTCTGCGGTCTCGGTGTTGTACGACTTCGGCAGCTGTATCTGCACACAGCACCGCGCTTGTAAGACTGCAAATAATGAACTTCTGAAGGTTCATTTCCTCTTGGACAGATGCCTCCAGGCAAAATCAGGCTGATTTGTGCATATTTTAGCATACCAAGTTGCTTTATAAAATATGCATGTTGTAATTTGCTAGAGGAGGTTTTTTTTTTTCGGAGTGCTGTAAAAAAGAAAAAGAAAAGAAACTAATGCTGGATCAGAAGGGAAACAGGCTGCAATAGGAGATTATCAAGGCATCTGCCACAATAATTCTAGCACAGTCAAATGCAGAGGGCAGGCACATTAAGGAAGGGAAAGACGGGCTGTTAAAACCTATTTGCTCTAGCAGCATCTGCAGTAACTTAGGCACGAACGTTGTACTGTCTGTAAGGCTTCCCTGTGATCATGTTGAGGTGCTTTTATTCTTTTTCTGCAGTGATTTGTACTATGCAACAGGAAGCTACGCTGGCCTACACCTGTACACCAGGGTGGAAGCGACTGCAGCATCTCTGTCACTTCACCAGTTGAAACACCAATGCTTAATATACTTCCATTTCTCACTGGCGCCTCTTACCTTTTGCCTAAGCTTAGACGCACGAGGCATTTTAAGCCACGGCTGTATCGGTTTCTGTGTCGTTTAACCTGCCAGATCTTTTAGCTGTCAATTAGGTCAAGGCTTTCTGCTGGAGGAGAGAGGCTCCTTCTTGGACCCTTTGCCACGCGCTCTTGGGAGGGAGATAGTCCATATGGCTCCAACTGAGCCAAATAACCAGAAGACTTTTTTTTTTTTTGAGTCATAACCAGCTTGTTGGCTGACTTTAGCAAGGACGTGGTTCCCACCATTTGTGCTGTTAACCACAGCGATCCCACCAAGCGGCACATAAAGGAAAGGAAAAAGGAGAGAGGAGGGCGCGAAAGACAGAAGGCGGGGGGAAGGCGACCAAATTCTGCCCTCCATCCCAGCGAAGTCAGGGAGTATTTGGCAGTAGTTCACAGGGAGGAGAATTCATCCGAAAGGACAGTCAGCAGAAATGGAGCAGTAACGAACAAAAAGCCTCTTGCCTCCAAATTGCCCCCGTGTCTCATTTTTCCATGTTTATACCCCTTAAGCTACAAGTTCCTTGGGGTGACAACTGTTTGCAGCAGACGCCTCTTCTGTGGCGCTTAATCAATTCATAGATGGCTAATTGCAGTTACGCTGGTTGACAGTCAAGAAAACGCAGCAGTGTTTTCTTGTACAGAATGATCATTCAGCCGTTTTATCACCCAAATATTGCAGGAAAGATGGCATTAAATATTGCAATTAACCAGATTTTAAGTCTGTTTACTATGAACATCAATTTAGGCTTGCTCCCCAACTTACTACCTTTGATTTCAATAAGAGGATCTGAATTACACAAGTGCTGGGCAGAGGAGACAACAGCTGTGTTTGGTTTGGGGTAGCTGTGACATTTGGGTATAAAAAAGACCATTTTTCACTAAGTATTATCCAGTGCTCATGCAATGGATTTAAGATTAAGATCAGACTTTCAAAGCCACTCAGCACAATAATTTTGGCAAGACTTTCAGGATTTTAGCAACTCTCCCCAAAACCAGCTGTTGTTCGCTGGACATTTCATTTCACTCCCTAAGCAGGAGGTGTTAGAGGAGGAATTCTTTCTTTTGAAAATCTGAACCATAAAAAAGAAAAAAAAAATCAAAATTTTCATAAGCAGATGCACGTCCAGGAAATTACTTCAGCATGTGGCTGGTTTTAAAGCAGAGCATTTCTCTTTTCTTAAGCAGAGCACTGCAGCTTCACTGAGACTGTTCACATATTTGAAGTGGAGCATCTGCTGATTTAAGTGTTTTTCTGGATTATAGTCATTAAAGAGCAGGTCTCTGAGAAAGTTTCATTAGTATTTTCCCTACTACAAACATGTATATATGAGAAACAGAAGAGAGAGGAGTATCCAGCAACTTAAACTAAAAAGGAAGTGTCTCTTCACTGTATTAGAAGTGGTGGAAAGGCAAAGGATGCCAGGCTCACATTCACGCCATTTAACCAGAGAACAGACACATAATTTAATGAAATTCATTCTCCGGGTATCAAAACCAAGGATAAACTCATCTTTTTGACAAACACTTTCTGCAAGATCGATGGGACAGGCGAACACTTAACCCTGTGCTTAAACTCTGCTTAAATTCAAGAATAACCTGAGAGGTAAGCATTTATGCAAACTCTCTGCTGCACCAAGGCCTATATATGTAATTCACGGGGATATTTATGAAGCGCAGCAAGGCACGGGTGGAAGAAGTGGAGCCTGGTTTCTTGGAGATATTACAGAGCCACCCTGCAAGATTCACAGGGTTCACACTTGGCTTCCACCTTGCGTTTATCACCTTGGGGCTGCCCCGTTTCCAGCAAGCAGGTTCCCATCCCAGCGCTGGTCGAAATCAGCGCTCCTGCCTCGTCTTCCGCCAGATCTCCGTGCGGACGAGACCCGTCTCTCATCTCCTGACCCCTCCTGCTTTGCACCCGGAGTTAATTTATACCTATTGACAGAGCATCTGCCTTCCCAAGCAACCCCAGAAAATCGTTAAACCCAGCAGCCTGCTGACGTATTTCCCCACTGCTGATGGTTAATCGCTCTTTGGTCCCCCGGGGCCTCCCACAGACCAAAAATTAACTACCTAGGGTGCAGACTTCCCCTTTGCTTTGCAGCAAGAGTTGATTGCACAAAGAGGTCCTTAAGTGCCTCTGGGGTGAAAAAAAAAAGAAAAACGGCCAAGGTATTTCAACATTTTCTGCCACATGCCCTTCAAGGCAGGTAAAAAGTGAGGTCTGCTGTGCATTAAATACCTTTTTCCGCATGAAGACTATGGCATCCGTCATCCAGGGGCTTGCCAAAGTGCGGATGAAATGCAGGCAGCAGAGATAGACAGAGGAGTCTATTTCCTGGGAATTTGCCACCAGGGAGAAACCTCCTCGGTTATGCGGAGAGTTCTGTATTATCTTATGGAAGAACTCTGAATTAGGCTTGTCCAGAATTGAACAGGATCACCTCTTGGTATTCATCTATTGCTCCAGGCTCGAAAATACTTCCATGCATTTATTTTTCTTCCTTTTCTTCCTTCTCTCTCATGATCCTGCTGAGCAGAATGGCTGAGCAGATGGTTTCTCATACTCCTCTGGGAATTGTTTTGCCACGTTGCTACTGAAGTTAATTTCCACTTTTATGGCCGTGGCACAATCCTTTTATCACGGTTTGGGGCTGGGACTTTCTTTCTACCGTGGAAAGGAATGCAGTATACGGGAAGACAAAACGTATCTCTAGCATATGCATTTGACATATTAGTACTTTGCTAACGTGTGGATATGCTAGAGCTATAAACATTAGTCCTGACAGCACCACACTAACATAAAATACAATAAGCCCTTGCCTGACCGAGATGCAGAAACAGAAATCTTGCTTTTTTTTAAAAAATCTACCCTGTGCCCTTTAGGCTGCCCTGTCTTCTCCTCTTGTCTAACGCAAGCTATCAGGTGAAATGATAAATTCCTCGCTGCAAAGGCTCAAGTATTTTCTCCTGTGCAAATTGCTGCATGGTTTAAATAACATCTGTCTCCAAGGCTGGCCAGGAAGAAGTGGCCTCTGCAATGAGATGGCCCTTAGCTTGGCCTCTACCACTGGTTGAGGAATTCAGATGTTGCATGGCACGTTAATTCCAACGGCAAAACCACGCAGGAGTTGCTAACCGAGACCCTCATGTGCTCCGAGAATGAACTGAAGATCAGAGGGTTAGGATTTTTTGGATTTCTAAACCTTGCTGCTAATTTTTCAAGCATGTAAAAAAAAAAATAAATAAATCCACTCACAGGAAAAAAAGAAAAAATGTTTCCACCGTTTTCTGATTCGGGAAATTGATTGTTGTTGCGAAAGAAGCTGGAATAGCGACAAGATCAACAGCTCTGGCAAACTTGTGCACCACAGCCGCTATAAACCACTGCAATTCCTAATTAGTCTTTTGTCTGCTACATGAATGCGGGTTGGGCGGGTTTCACTCCAGCAGAATAATAATTCTCCAGGCTCGAAATCAGCGGTGTTTTTCCTTGAGGGATAGAGACCAATTACTATTTTATTTGTTCCTATGACATCGCATATGGGCGTAATAAATTACGCCCCTCCTCAGCTCCTGGTATCCGAATAGTCTGATACAAGAGACTATTTTTCTTTTTTGTTGTTTTTTTCCCCCTTTTTCTCCGCATGCGAGGAGGAAGGTTTCCCCTTCCCCCCTGAGAAACCCTGCCAAGCAATTTCTTGCTCAGAAATAAAACTACCCAGCAAGAGAGATGCATCTATAACAGAGGAGAACTTCTTGCACCTCACTGGTAGGCGGCTGCCAGTGGAACCTGAAATAAATGTCACGGATCAGCTTAGAGATCCGCAGCGCGTTTCGGTAGCCGCCCCGCGGAGCGGGTTGCCCTTCTTTATCGTGCAGAAAAGGCTTTCCGTGCTGCGTCGCGCTCTGGAAGGGGATGGGGAAATGGGGAAACTCCGGTTGCAGCGGTCGTCCTGCGCGCACGGCACGGGGCAGGGCATGGTATCCCATGGGAGAGCAAGCTTGGAACAACACTGCTTTGTATCCCTGGATTCAGACGATGGCTTCTTCCAGTTGACCACTTCCAATGGGTACGGGCCCGGGGCTTGCGTGGGTCCAGGGAGAAGTGGAGGATTTGGGAGAATCAAAAATCAATGCCCAAGAGCGCCAGGCTGAAGAAGCGGGTTCAGCTCGACGGGATGACTTAGCCAGATGGGCTTAGCCAGACGGGATGAAATGCTAAAAGTCCCGCGGGAGATGGAGCGCTTGGGTGGCTGTGCTGCATGGATGCAACAGGACCATCCTGGAAGAAGGTGAAGATGCCTGGGAAGACGGAGCTCAGTAGATGGGAGTTTTTGTGCTCTGCAAAGAGCACGGGACAGCTTGAACTGCAAACCGCAGCCCATATGCTCTTCCTGCAGCGGAGTTTTCTCCCTTTCATCGTCAGCAGTTGACATGTGCCGCTGTGATCCACAAAGGCTTCAAAGAAAGCTAATGAACAAGAACATTTGCAGTTGTCCTGGGGAGTCCTACAGCGTCCAAGGCCGAGACAGCCTGAAAGAGAATCACAACGCGCTGCCACAGATTGCACTTTCATTGCTAACATTGGATCTTTTTTTTATTATTATTTTCTAGAATATAGTAATTATAAAAGAATAAAAAAAAAGCAGGGGGAATTATCACTCATAATAGCCTGCAATATTCAGACACATTTGTGGGATAGTTTAAAATCAGTCATTTTGCTACAGGTTCCTCTCCATCACCACGAGAGCTGGCCAAATGGTGAATAACTTATTGAGTGTCAATTTTGGAATAAAAAACACGCTTTTCTCGTTTGAAACACAACTGGTAGAACTGCCCTAACCATTCACAGATTTGATTCAGCTATTTGTCAGATTTTCACCAAATGTTTGGAATAAAATAGTCAGGGAGCAGCACATTAAGGTGATATCCTTGGCTACAGAGCTGGCACGGGTGTTGCAGTTGGTTGTAGTAGTTGCATGTTGACCATGGCCTCTGCCAAGCTGCTCATTTACTTACTCCTCATGGCCAAGCAAGTTCATGATGGAAGTTTAACCCCGGAGGGGACCATGGCAAAAGGATATTCACCATGTAGACCCGTGAAAGAAATAACTGCAAGAAAACCATGAGATTAAAACAGAGGGATTTTTTGCAGGACTAAGATACCCATATGTAGAGACAGAAGCAGCAAGGACCTTTCAACAAATACAAGCTAAAATTAGAGCTAAATGAGTAGCTGATGGGATTAACAAGGCAGACAAGGTATTTGTTTATGTACTATTGATCTGCAAGAGACACCAGCCAAGCGCTCGCTGCAAAGAGTGCAGACCCAGCAAGAAGTAAAAAATGAAGGCATGTCTTGCAAGCCTGAGCCTGGCTCCACATTCTGAAGCCTCTTAAAGCTGAAGGAATTTTATGAGCTAGCTTTTTGGGGCTTAACATTCCTCTGTGCTTTTGCTACTTGTTAAGGAAGGAAAAAGGGAACTGCTCAAAGAAAAAGGAAAATTCTTAAGATTTTTTTTTTTTTCCCCCTGTGTTCAAATGGTGCTATTCGATATCTATCTACTGTGCCACCAGTTGGTTCTTTGGGGAAGTTTCGGAGCTGCAAACAGGCTCACAACTGCCACACTTGCTTTGCTCCATCTGCTCTCTCATCTGAACCATCCTGGCTAATCTCTGGCTCTGCATCTCTCTCCCGCCTCTTTCCTTTTCTCTGAACCCTCGGCCTCCTTTGGATTTAACATATTCCTTGCACTCCACTCCCAGCAGCATCTCGCTCCTGTTCTCATGAAGGCGGTTAAGATTTCCAAGCACCCTCACCTCTCCTCACCCTCTCTTTTAATTCTGCACATCTTGCAGGATTTTGCCACTTATTCTATCTATGCAGTAGAATTATGTAGTGGTCTGGGGATAAAAAAATACAAAAACCCCCCAAAGAAAACAAAACCAACTTACAGAAAATCCTCCAGCCTCTACTGCAATCTTCGAGGTTTTTATTTTGTTGGAGCAATAAGGGTGATGGATCTCTACTAGTAACCTGCTGCTCCCTTTTTTTTTTTTTTTCTCCCTGATTAAATTGGAGAATAACTTTCTACACAATTCGCAGAAATATTGTATCTGGATCCAAATGGATCTTTTTGCTTCTAACCGCATTTCTGTGGGAAATTTTCAGCACTGAGCGCCTTATCCGACGAGGTAGCTGAGACATATTTTGTTTCCCACCAATAAATTCCCCCCCACTTTCATAAATAAAGGCCATAAACAAGCACAGTTATTCTGCAGGACTAAGCATGCAGCAGCCCTTACACTTTGGGCCAAATCAGCGAATTTTGCCATCATCCTGCCTTCCTTGTGCAATGTTCAGAAAAGGTGGGAAAAGGGAGCATTTCTGTTCTGCAAAGCAAGCGGCGCCCCAGGGGCCAAGGCCACGTGAGCACCAGGAATAGGCTGGGGCTGAAACTTAACAGAGTTTCTCTGCCCTTTGTGTTTCTATCATGTCATTTATTTTTATAAAGCCTGAGGATTCAGTTTCCCGTGAGCAAATACTTTTGCCTCGAAACCTTTCTATTTTATCATTGACTTAGCACTTCTGCCTTTATAGCTGCACTGACACTGTATAAATATTTGTGGCTAGTAAGAGCTCACTTGCACCAAATGTCTCTCAAAACTATGCTGTTTGAGAAGGGATTAGTGAAGGCTCTTTTGCATAAATCATTTCTGATTTTTTTAAAGGGCTCCATATTATGCCCCCGTTATCTACTGCGGTTCTGCAACCCTCTGCAAGGCAAAAGGCTTCAGCTCTTAAAAAGAGCCTTGAAGGCTTGAGTATGTTTGTATTTCCACAAGACCTCTGAATTAACGCCTACGGGTATATTTGATGAGAGAGTCAAGACTTAAAGGACAGGACTAAAACTCACTAGAAGCATATACAGAACATTTTGCAGGAAGACACCAGGAGCTTAGGAGGTGGACACGGCTTTCTAAATAAAATTTTGCAAGCGGGAGTGAAGGAAGGATTAGCATCCCCAAGGATTAGCATCTCCAAGGATCAGCATTCCCAAGGATCAGCATCCCCAAGGATCAGCATCCCCAAGGATTAGCATCGCCAGGATCAGCATCCCCAAGGATCACCATCCCCAAAGATCAGCATCCCTAAGATCAGCATCCCCAAGGATCAGCATCCCCAAGGATTAGCATCGCCAGGATCAGCATCCCCAGGATCAGCATCCCTAAGATCACATCCCCAAGGATTAGCCTCCCCAAGGATTAGCATCCCCAGGATCAGCATCCCCAAGGATCACCATCCCCAAGGATCAGCATCCCTAAGATCAGCATCCCCGAGGATCAGCATCCCCAAGGATTAGCATCCCTAAAATCAGCATTCCTGAGGATTAGCCTCCCCAAGGATCAGCATCCCCAGGATCAGCATCCCTGAGGATCACCATCCCCGAGGATCAGCATCCCTAAGATCAGCATCCCCAAGGATCAGCATCCACAAGGATCAGCATCCACAAGGATCAGCATCCCCAAGGAACAGCATCTACAAGGATCAGCATCCACAAGGATCAACATCCACAAGGATTAGCATCCCCAAGATCAGCATCTGCAAGGATCAGCATCCCCAAGGAACAGCATCCGCAAGGATCATCATCCCCAAGGATCAGCATCCGCAAGGATTAGCATCCCCAAGATCAGCATCTGCAAGGATCGGCATCCCCAAGGATTAGCATCCCCAAGATCAGCATCCACAAGGATCAGCATGCCCATGGATCAGCATCCCCAAGATCAGCATCCCTCAGGATGGACTTCTAGGGAAATCCTAGAAATCTGGGCAAAACATTCCAGCAGAAACAAATCTTTCCAATGCTGTGCAGTGGGGTGAAGGGGGATTGTACTTTGCTGTAGCTCAGAGACCCTGCTTTGCAGATAAATCAAGGATTGTGTCCGCCGATACAGAAATACATTTGCACAAGAGATAACTGAAGCCTCATGTTTGAGCTGAGCAGAAGCAGGACCAGGACTTGGGAGGCGATCTGCATCGCCCGGCTCCACGTGCCCACAGGTTAGCATCGCGTATAAAATCTCACTTCTATTTACCAAAAAGAAAAGAAAAAGATGAGAGATCAGTATATCACCAGCACGACTTAACCCACGTGTATCAGATACATATCTGAAGACAGGAAGAAACACTGCACGAGGAACATATCTCCCCCTCGCTGACGAGTGGGGTCCTATATCACCGCCAGAGATTGCGTTGAGTTAGACGAGCCCGACTGCGCAGGTAGAGTGGAAGGCAGCAAATCCTCACGCTGCGTCCTGCAGCTTGACAAAAAGCTCTCTCTGTTTGATAAGAGCAGATGAATGCGCGAACGGGGAAGTGGGTAAGAGAGGAAATCTTTGTCAAGAGACTCTGTTAATACAAACGCAGGTGGTTTGCAGCAAGGACAAGACACAGCAAACCCTTCCTTGGGTGGACACGGCTTTCCAGTGCCGGCTATGGGACCCCCCAAATAAACACCTGCATCCATGAATAAAAAAAAATAATTGAAACGGCCCTTAAAGGCTACAGTCATAAAGCACCAAACTTTCTGTGCTTGCTCACGTGTTCTTGTAACTACTGCCCTGTGCAACCTGTCGTGCTCTCCCGAGATGTCAGGACATCACGGAGGAGGGCAGCAGATTTCTGCTAGCTGAAATTTCTGGTCTTTTTGAGCAACGTTGTTTCTAAGAAATTGGGGAAATCCTCTGCCATTTTATTTCGCTGTAGAACAACGGAATTGCTCTGTCCCTGCAGAATTATTTCCCTGAGAACATTCCTGCTGGCAGCTTGCTCACTGCCTTTGGCTAGAGCAATGCCTTGAAATGTTTAGGCTGGAAGGCAGGACAAGTTTCCTTCACAGTCGTTTGTGAGAACTTGCACGTTTTTCTGTTGACCAGGTCCAGTTGCCACCAGCAGCATTTGGATGATTAGAAAAAGTTTTTCATAGAATCACTGATCTTTTTTTTCCCAGAAACTTTAGAGATGATTCATGGATTTTTTTTTTATTTCTTTTTTTTTGGAACAGGTTGCCCAGAGAGGCTGTGGAGCCTCCATCCTTGGGAGATGTTCAAAAGCCATCAGCTCTAGGCGACCCTACTTGAGCAAGCAGGTTGGACTAGAAGATCTCCAGAGGTCCTTCCAACTTCTTCAAGGTTCACCTACATCTTCAAGTCAGAGCTCGCTTAGATATAAGCTTAGCTAAGCTTAACGAAGCTTCTGGGGAGGTTAGTGTTGCTCATAACCGGTAACCATCCGGCACGGCCCTTTCTCTGAATGCGCTCACTAGAGTTTTTGCAGGAATTACAAATATTTTCCCTTTTGTGGCAGTCATTCTGTGCCAATCTCCGCCTCCCCCTTCACGATCTGATGACACTGAATTTTTGACACGGTGGTAAAGTCCCAAACCAGTGTGGCCGATGCCACACGCTGCTCTGACAATGTTTCCTCTTAATATATTAAATTAGTTCTGCACTGTGAAGGCTTTGAAAGCCAGTTACTCAAAATCTGGCAGCAGCTAAGGAGAATCAAGTGATTTCCGTAATGTATTTTAAATGAAAGTCATAAAGAAAAATCTCTTTTATTAAGTGCTTGAAGGGTGCTTGTTCCCAGTGCCAGTTCCTTTGCAACGGTACATGCTGACTGTACAGCCATACATTTTCCTAAGGAAGCCCTGTCATATGCTATTTAGGTAAATTTGTTTGCAGTGCCGTGGAGGCGAGGTGGTCACATTATTTGTTTCAAGTAAATTATACAATAAATCTTGTTTTTATGAACATTTTTTTTTTTTTTCTGAATAAGATCTATCATTAAGTGACTGCTTCTAAGGTAGGCAAAATGCACTTCAGTGAATCGTGGGGGTTTTTCCACCTTCCTCTCTCTATTCCTTCTTCATCAGCTCTCAAACAAATCAGCTGACACATTGTACGGGGTTATTTACTTTTGCTGTTCAAGGGACTTTAAGAAATACATCAACACAAAGTAGAGCAGGTTAAATCTTACTCTGTGAAGCATTCTCCTTTACTTGGGTAAAGGAAACACAAATAATGTGTTACCTTTTGTCGCACACTGCTTCAAATTTCTGTTCACTGCCTTCAAACCTGGATGGGTTTTCAGCCAGCAGTTCCTCTTTGTCCCAGCTATGGGTCATTTTGGATATTTAAAGCATGTTTTCTTAAACAATATCCAAATTTCATTCCCCCTTTTTTACTCTCCCAGTCAATTTGGATACAGAATTTCCTCACCTTTGACAAACTAGATTTTTTTAGAGCACAATTTTTTTTTTAGGACATTTTTTTTTTGTCCCCAGTAAATGCAGCGAGCTGTCCCTAAGCAACTACTGCTGTCTGCTCTGGGACACATTCATAATCATCCATCAGGCCAAAAAGAAAGTGCAAATGCACCGTCCCCGTGTTGGATTGCAATACTGTGTGGCACAGAAAGTTCTCACATTTGGATTTCAGCCTCTGCAAGATAGAGCAGATAATAAATGATAAATCAATATAGAAACATAGTGCCTTCTGCACTCAGTATGCCCAAAAAGGGGCCAGAGGGGCATTTTGCAATTGGCACCCTCTGCTATTAACATCACTCTTTTCCAGACTATAATTTCCTCCCTTATCTCTGCCCTCCCATTTTGTTTCCTTGCTGAGGACTGTTGCGTCCTCGTACCGCACACAAGTGCAATCCCGCTGCCCCTTTCGGAGCAGAGCCCTCAGTATATTTAGGTAAACGTGCCGACAGCTTTGTGGGTCAGCCGGGGTGCCAAGAGACTCACCTGATCCCTCCTCTTTTGATTCCCCGGACCAAACGAATTTTTAAGGTTGCCCCTATAAAAAAATAAGCACTCACTGAGCCTTTGCTATGTATTACGTTTTGTAGCCTCCTCGCCAGCAGTTTAGCGTTCTTTTCTCTGTGGTTTAGCAGAACGTAAAAGCTCCAACCCGCCAGAAGTTCCAGAGCAGAGCACTTCATAGGGAACCGCATATGCATTCACGTGTATATAGGTACCCTTCAAACAGTACTGTCTATAATGCAAAACCAGAATGCTTCGAACTCTTCCACTGCAGAATATCGCACTACCCTCCCGGGCCCACACACATCACAGTCTTTCTACCGTTTTCTTTGCTTTCTTCCTCCCTGCATTGAGTTAATCCTATTTCAGGGCTCCTCCATTAATTGTTTGGCTTTAACACCTGCATTTTACAATACATTTTCATTAACTCTTCTCTTGACAAGCCCTGGTGCTTGCCTGGGATTACGTGCTACTACACAAGCGAGTGCTGCATGAAAGGGCAAGACCAAGAAATCACCGTTTCCCAGGAAATCACTCTTTCCCAGGCTTCCACTGCCTCTGCTATTTCTCCAGTTGGTGGAGAACGTTGCTCTTATTTGCTCTTTCTTTGAGGAAAATGGTCGCGGTGTTTCACATGCCTGTCCTCTCCCAAACAAAACGCAACAATATTAGGGGCTCCTTATGCTCTGCTCTTTCTCTCTGATGCTCCCAAGTGCAGAAATATAAATTCCTATGCAAAAGGATATCGTTCGGGAGACAGTCACTTAATCTAGCTGATGAAAGTCTTAACAAGACCCGGTGGAAGGATGTCGAAGCCAAAAAGTAGCCAGACTAAAATTAAAGATGTAGGCTGTTTTTGTTTTTAAAGAGGATAATTAACCTTTTAACTAAACCCCGTTATTTTAGGTGTGTAATCCAAGCGCCTGTACTAAGGGATTAGTCTCTCTAGGTCCCTCTAAAGGCAGTGGAGAGAGAGGGCCCTGCAAGACAAGGATGACGCAGGCAGAAACCTAATTTAGCTGATCTTAGCCGTGTGTCTCCCCTTGGCAGGTACACGAAGGATGGAGACAGGACCAAACCTCTACTCCTGCTGCTGGATGGACATCCTGGATGACAGCAAATAGTGAAAATCTCTTTGGATGGACGTCCTAGATCACAGCAAAGAATGAAAATCTCTTTGGATGGACCATGGCAGTAGTGAAAGAGGGTAGGTCTTCCTTCTACTTGCTGCCCCAAACTCAGCCTGCTCTTCTGGAAACAGTCCCCGTTCCCGTCCATGGCCACTGTCACAGCATGCGTGACACTGGTCCGCTGGTGACCAGCCTGAAGCTAGGACATTCCCAAGCATTAGGGATAGGTGAAAGAGGGAACCTCTGTCCATAGTGTGAGCTTTGGCCACTGCATGGTCTGGGAGGTCCCAGCGGATGGGGAGTAGCAGGAATACAACGTTCTAAAAACTGCAGGCGTCGGCGGCCTCGAGCCCCTTGCCCTGCCTTGCCACGCGCCCGCGCCGCCCCGGCACGGCACAGCACGGGAGGGATGCCACCACGCGCCCATCTTTGGATGCCTGACAGGCTGCTTAGATGCTCTCCGTCGGCTTTGCAAAGGGCCGCGTGGCGCCAAATGGCTCTAGCAACTCGTTGCTGCCAACCGTTTGAGTGACAAATGCCACTCCATGGAAAACAAGGGCGTGTGCAGGTGGCACTGATGTGTCTTAGTGAAAATGGCCATCACTGTGGATGGAGTTGTCTTCTGCCGCTTCCACAGGGGAGAAACCATCTCCCCATCCCTGCCCTACGAGTCTTGCTTCCCTAAAGGGCTTGCTAGTGCCCTAATGAGGAATAAAACCCGATGAACTTTCCAAGATGACAGACGAAAGCACTTCCACTCAAATGTTTCTCTTGTGGATGTTGCCGAAGGAAAGACTTTCACTGTTTTCTTGCAAAGCAAGTCTTGCAAGCTCCCGACAAGGTCCAGCGGGTAACAATCTCCCTTTTCCCCCGCATGGTGGAATTATGCAGCTCACACGGGCTCGTCTCAGCATTTTGCAGCTGAGGCTCGTGCCATGGGCTGATGCCACGGAGATGCCTGGGTTTAAAACGCAGCTCCAGAGAAGGCAAGCGCCTAAGGGAGAGCAGGGAGTAAAGAAGGGGCAAAGGGGGATGGCAGAGAAAACAGTGGGAATAAAACAACATTATTTTAGATGTTGTTTTGGTAAATAATGCGGCCATTGTCAAAGCACAGGTTGCAGACAATCGAGCTCATGGAAAACACAGCAGCTGTATTAAAAACAAATTAAAAAAAAAAAAAAACAGAAAAAAATAATGATTTGAGCAGCGACAGTCTTGTAAGTTTGGCCTCGATGGCATGCACAGCTTTAGCACAAATGTTAGCAGAAAGAAACATTAACTACACGGAGATAAATGGAAAATGCAATGAAATGTAACACAGGATTATCAAAGGGCAATTGTATCGGAGTAACCTGATTTCTCTCTCATGAATATCATTCTCTATGCGCAGAAAATGGAGTAATCTAATTGATTGGGACTTTTGTGAAGCCCTTGATAGGTGCCACATGGGAGACTTAACTAGGCTGGAGAAGATGGGAATTAATGTAAGGACAGCGAGGTGAGGGAGGCACCGCACAGCCGTATTTTGTGTTGAAAGGGGAAGGCTGAGGCTGAAGGGAAGCTCCTAATGAGGCTCCTCAGGAACACTTTTTAGGGCCAATTTCCATTAATGACTCCCCTAAAAAAGTAAAAGGCCTTTAATGAAAAGCTGGGCGGCTTTGTCAGCGCAGAGCAGGAGCGCGGCATCAAGGCGGAAGGACTGGGTAACCTTGAGGACAGGCAACGAAAGGGAGGATGAAATGAAATAGCAAAGAGGAGCCGACACAGAAACGGTGCCGTCGCACGCCAGAGGAACAGCCTAAGGGATGCAGTGTGAAAAAGGGAGATGTCACCCCGGGATGGACTGTCAGTCCAGGCGTTTTCCAGGGGCTGAGTAGTTGCACGGCACTGCTGGAGATGAACGGCAGGAGGGAGGTGTTGATGCTGCTCAGGGCAAAGCAAAGCATCCTAAATCCAGAAAATTGGTCTCCCTTTCCCCCGCGGGAGAAGGGTGCTGCCCTGAATGGAAGCCAGGCAGAGCATCCTTTCAGGTCAACAGACACAGCAGTGCGAGGAGCACAGGTCTCCATCAAAATGCAACCTCAGGGCCTCCAAATGCCTGTCCCAGGAGCTCCAAAAACACCTCCTGAGTGCCCTTCCACCTTACAGATACGCCGAATCCCTCCTGCCTAACACAACCATCAGGTCAGCGTGAACCACGACGCCGTCTCAACTATCGCATGGCATCGCACTACCTTGCAGGGAGGGTTTCATGAACTGCGTTTTTGCATCTCCCATGCATCTCACCCCAGAAGTTCATCGGGAAAGCAGTTCGGAGCTGCTGCGTGGCAAGCTGAAGCTCGCAGGCGCTGGCAAGTGGATTTGCAAGAACAGGGCAGATCCGAAAAATAGCTGCCTGCTCATACGATGAAAATGTTGGCTAACCTCAAAGAAAACGCACGCATCGTTTTAGGCTCCTTCCGTAGCTGAGAGGGTAAAAATTATTTTTGAAATTTTTTCCAGGAAAAAACAGTGGGCTGAAAGCCGAGATAAATAGAGCATGTCTACTAGCTAAATTAAGATGGGGGAAAAAATACCAGCTTAAAGGGCTGTTAGAAGCCATTAAAACCACATAAAAATCAAATATTCACTTCTTGCTTTCTGGTTTTTTAAAACGACACTATAACCATATATTAGAAGGTCACTACTATAAGCAATACTATTTTTAATATGAATTCTACTAAGTCCAGAAGTGCAATTATTAAAGGTCATTTGGGGGATAAAATTAAAAGAGCTATACAACGTTGGCTGGCTATACAACGTTGAATGGAAATAGAGTTGAAAGAACTCTCTTATTTGACCTCATGCTGGACTTGGGCTCCTGTTGCCTTAAAAAAGACATGTTTTGGTCATTACTGCCGCAGTGTGGAAGTCCACACTGCTTGTGGCAACGCTGCCATGCTGCTCTACCTGGACACATGGGGTTGATTCTCCAAGCGCTATGGGTCTGCGACGCTGTTTGAACAGGAGGGAGTTGTTGGAGCTCTTTGCCTCTTGCTCCATCCTTCTGTCCCTCTAACCCTTGAAGGATGTAAGGTTGGCCTCAAACAGGGACCAGGCCTTGGTGTTCACCCTGGTGAAATAGGTGTTGGCCCTCACCCTTGTTGGGTGTTGGTTCATCACCCTTGACTTAGTCCTTTTGGACTAAGCTACCATACAAAGCAGGGAGTTTGGGTGGAAACATCCGAGCTGAGAAACCAGGGGGACCAGGAATATCCTTGTAACAACCAGGCTTGTCCCTAGAGCCAGCAGGATCTCCGTGTTACAAAGGGAAATCTTTACGCCACCTTTAGGCTGGGGACAGCCTGCCCAACAGCAGATTGGCATTTCTTCACATCATAAACTGGTGGTCACAGACCTACTTATGAGGGAACTACGAATTGCTGAACTGAGATAAAAATATCTAAAAACACGAGAAGCACTTGGGCCGGCAGTGAGATGAAGGGAGTGACTACATTAAACTATCATAAGGCAAGTCCAGGAGAACTTGAATGCGACTAGCTCCAACCAGAGGAAACACAACAGCTTCAGAGCGCATAAACATGGGTTGGGTAAGTCACTCATGGCATAACGTAGCCAAGGGGCTTGGGTACCAGATTAATTTGGGTACATGTGGTAACGGTGAGCAGGACCATCTCACTGTACTTGTTCTGCTGCTCTGAAGGACCAGCCCTATCTATTTTACTCAAACCTTACCTTTTACATCATTAGCACCTCACTGTCCACCTGTGGACACGTATGCGAAACGCTTTGCAGGCAGAGCACACCTAACTGCTAACTTTAAAATAATAATCTGCCTGGAATTTCTCTTTCCAGCCCACCTCTGTCCGCACTGCCAGCCCTTGAACATCCTCATGGGTACGATGGACCCTCTGAGGAGGCTTCCAGAGCATCCGAGTGTTCCGCACAAGTTAAGGCAGAATATGTAAGGACCAGAACGGTGGTCACAACTGGGGAGGAAAAGGCATGAGAGGCTTTCCAAGCCATGATATACATATATCTACACCTGTACTACAGCTGTTGTCCAAACTCTGTAGACCCTTCCCTGTGGTGGTTATATTGGACCTGGTGTTCAGAAGTTCCCTCTGAAACCAAACCAGCTTTGAAGACGAGGGCAGCTGCTGCCCAGCAGTGTCCACATGCAATCACACTCTGTCCCAGGCTCCCCAGACCCCTTCTTGTCCTTTGTCCACCCCAGTCTGCCTTATTCCTCACTGAGACACCTCACATGCTCCAGCCCTTCCGATAAGGAGTATTAGACTGTCTTCTGCTCATGCACTCATGGACTGGACACTGTGCCAGGAGCATCATCTGATTCCCTGACATTTTTAGGTAGGCTGTGACGTATTCCATAAGCGACTCTCATTTTTCCTGCAAGCACGCCCATCAGCAGCGTGTTGTGGAAACTATAAATTTGCAGCTGGCATCACTAATGGGATGGAAGAGATCCCTCAGGTGCATCTGTTTATTCATACCCTGGGTAAATCCAAGCAGGGTGCAAAATCAAAGTGCATTGCCTTTGCTAAAACATCACACTTAAATTCTGCTTTTACAGTGTAGTCTGAAGCGCCGGGTTGTTGGATACGCTCTGCCTGCATCAGCTGCAGAGTGAAACCCTCAGCTGATGCCTGCGCTTAGCGCGTTCCAGTAACACGCTGCTAAAAATTAGCACCTCCGTTGGCTGCAGCAGAGAAACATTAGTGTAAAACCAGGATACAATCCCACCCCAACCACTGAATTACAGAGCTGCTTTTCAGATATGTTGAGCTACACACTGGGCTAAGACAATGGAGTCTGCAGGCACCTAAAACCTTTGAAAGTTGGGAGCAGAGGGAGAGTTTTCCAAAAAAAATGAAGGGGGGGATGCTGCATTAATGCTAGTGCATGTATTAATGCTAGTAGCACGGCCAGAGTCACTCAAAACCCCAAATAAAATATTCAGTACCTTATAATCCATCAAATACAAAAATGAGTCCCTTATATCATTAAGGAGATGGCGTAAAATGCGTACAGGTATTGCTTTGGTCTCTTCTCTTGGATCTCATTTCCAGTTAACACTGATCCTCCCATTAGTGGTATCTTACCTAACACTGCCCTATAATATAATTTGGTTAATGTTCGATTAAATTTGACATGGCCCTTATTACCGGGCTGCATTTCTATTTCCAGCTTTTTTTTTTTTTTTTTTTTAGCTTTTATCTGCTATTATAACACGAAAATCACAGGAAATTAAGATCCACTTGATTTTCCTGGAGCGTATTTTAATTGTCTGACAGCTGTCATCATCAATGTCATAGCTGTATTGTATTCGTCTGTGAAAATGTATCTGTCACACACAAATACGCGAATGTACGTATGAATACATAAATATTTGAACACATCAGTATTGTTTAAAAGCAGAATTAGGCAGATATGCATGGCCGCCAGCACTAGCTATGATCTGCAGCCGGTTATCTACATAGAAATAATTCGTATCTGAAGTAAAATACTGAATTATTTTAAGCATCCTCAGATTTTTAAACTACACCTGTATTAGCACAGAATTTGGAGCCTTTGGGCTTAGGGATACATCTGAGTCTTTCACCTTCTTCAGGGACAAAAGCTCCTTCTGCTTTTAAAGGTGCGAGGCTGCTGTCCCCTCAGCAGAATAGCAGGTTTTTACCCTGAAGGTCACACCTGGCACACAGGTGCAGAGCAATGTGTTCCTGCCACTTGAGGGTGACAGCAAACCAGATCCTAATAAATGGCACCGACCTAAAGCCAAAGCAAAAGGCACCACCGCGTGCCCAGGAGATTATTAATTAATTACATAATTCCCTTTCCCCAGCGTTTTCATGCCACCACGCTCTCAAAATTCATCAGAGCTCAAGAAATCCTGCTGGGTTGAAGAGGCCATCTGGATTGCACGTCGCTTCTGGAAGCACTCGTCTTTAGCAAGTTACTTTAAGGAGACATAAAATAGCAATCGCTGAGTTTAGGCTGGGCACTTAAGCATGCAGATTGGCTCCTAATGGGGTTTTCAGAGGAAATTGCAAGCCGAAATGTCATTGAAAAACTGCATTTCTGAAAATCCCATTAGGTTTCTATCTGCATCTTTAGGCACCCAAATGCAGATCTAAAATTCCAGCCCTACTAATACACTGCTCCACTGTCCCATAAAAAAGATACTAGGCTAGATTAAGAGGCTGATTACTTTTTTACCATGCCACTGTTTTCTCCATTTCCTTCCTCACTACATCGTCCATAAAACAGTAATCAGTACCTCCGTGGCAGCCCTTGATCAAATCAGAAAGGACAGGGAAAACATCTCAGTGCATCTCGGCTCTAACTTGGGTGCTTCGGCGCTCTGTGCCTGTGCAGAAACTCCAGCAAGCAGCAACTGTCTTTAGAGCATCATTCCATCCTGGGGGATGCACTTAATCTGAATATGTTAGCTAATCTCTGCCGGGAGAAAGACTGCAACTCAACGAATTGCCTACTTTACAGCTTGCTTTATGGCTAAGAACCACCGCCTGTTACTCCCACCCCGAGGAAGCAGTGACAAGGTTTTATGACTCCACAGTTTCGTAAAGGAACAGCCGTGCTGGGTCTTAAATCTTTGCTGAGGATTGCAGCTGCCAGAGGTTGCTGCTGCAGCAGCTGCTGATGCTACCTGCTCTCCCGAGGAGAGAGCCCAGTTGGCAGAGGCCAACGTTAAACAGTTCCGCCAGGCAATGAGAACCTTCCTCCAAACCTTCTTCCACGACATGGAAGCGCAAGGATGATTCTTGCTCTTCCCTAATTCAAGGGCACCCAAGCAGCAGCCAGAGCAGCTCTCCAAGTGGTCATCTGCTCATCAGCAAGAAATACTTGGTCCCTCCCCGACAAATGAAGGACAAGGATCATCCACTCCCATGGCCTGGGTCTCACTGGCTTGTGATGACAAGTGTCTGGAATTATTATGGACCGTGCAAGCATTTCTGCTGACTTTGTAGCCATTTTGAAGCCAAACGGAGACAAAGCAGCTTAAAAACAATGTGGCATTCAAAATAAAGTACAAAGAGGAGCAGTATGGCTCAAAAAGGAGCAATCAAATGACTGGCAATGGGACGTGCTCCCTAGTTTTTAAGATAGGCGTTACACCTTGGTGTTGCCTTGAGTCAAGCCGAAAAGAAGCTCAGCTGACTTGCAGGACAGATTTTTGTCTTGCCTACAAACTGCCTGATTTCAACCCTTTCTGTTTTTCCTGCAAAAACAAGTCCTCAGTCCCTCATCTCTAAATTGTACATAATGGCGCTCTCCAGTTTCCTAAGGGAATCTCTCAATTGTTCAGACATCCTGAAAAGGATGATTGAGAAGCACAAAATCATCTAAAAGAAATTACTGTTCCTTACTCCTAGCAATTAGTAGCAAGTGATCTAGCTCTTCAATTGCAACTCGCCCATTTTAAGAGAACTAAGTAGATACAAGGTGGGATGAGGGGGAAACAAACATTTCGTTCCAAAATATCAACTCAGGTCAAGCATCAGAGATGTAAACGCAGCCTCAGTGCAGAGATGTGAGACAGCTGAGAAAGAGGAGTGTTCCTCAAATGAAACAAAATGACTCAAATTAAAAGTACCTGGCAATATATAAAACATCTTCCTCCCATGCTTGGACCTTTGTTTTAAAGGAAATGATGGGGCAGGAGGAAGCACAACCACTCTTGCTAGGACTGGAAGCTTTTCATGAAATGCTCCAGCTGCAATGCTTCTTCGAATTTTCCATGCAGGGCAGTCTCTTCCACCTGGAGGAGGCTTGTCCTGCTCCCTCACATCTTTTCTTCACACCAAGGCCTTTGTTGAAAGAGATGAAAAGGAATCATAAAGCGACCTCCAGGTAACAAGGATTTTTTTTCTCAGCACAATAAATGAATGAATGAATAAATAAATAAACCCCCAAACCAACCCCTTCCTACCACCTAGTATCTCCTTCAGCCAAGGCTCTGGGTGCCTTCAGACTTCTGAGGACTCACTGAAGTGTCCAAACCTGTCGCTTTTTTTTCCCCCCCCATTTTTCCTGCTCTCAGCAATGATTCCTCAGCCCAGTTCCTGGAGCCAGCTCCATTCCAGACAGTTTGCAGCTAGAGGACTTTTCCTGAGACATCTAGTCCTTCACGTTTCTTTGCATCCCTTTCCATTCCCAGCGTCAGCCTGAACCCACAGCTTCGCTTTTTGAGGCCTCTCCCATAAATTAGTTGCCAGTGTCATTCAAGTGCCTTTCTCTCTTCCTTTCTTTCCTTTAGAGCCAATTTCCTCTCCCTTTTTTTGCTTCTCCTTTTGCACAATTTTGTCATTTTGTCATGCTTCTCAGGGTCCATTAGTATCTCTGCTGCCTTTGAGGTGGTTTTCTCCTCCCGTAGGGAGGAGGTAGGGGAGAATCTTAGGAGATGAACTGGAAAATTAAAGCAACAAAAGCATCACAAACCTTCCCACAGTCGGAGTTGTTTCTTTTTTTTTTTCTCCGCTGCCAAAAAGCAAGTTGCTTTGCTGCTTTGTGCACCTGCCAACTTAGCCATACTCTTAATATACAAATTTCTTTACTCTGTGCAAGCATTTAGACAATCCCCCTTACCTTGGTATTCGGGAGGCTTTTGAAATTTGGCCAGAAGTAACTGTGAACTGACAGAGTTAAATCAGGGCAGAGGAAAGGATAAGGACAAGGGGCTTGGCCAAAAGTAGATTTCATACATGAGGACTTGATAAATAGGTTTCTCGGGAAAAAAAGAAGCAAAGGTGAGCTGGTTACCGTATTAAAAGATGCAAAAGCAAATTCCTCAATGCATAAAGAAGTGTTAGCAAAGCAACCCGTATGGCTGCAATGGAAGTCTTCAGTGGCTTGAAAATAAGAAGACCAGCGTATTCAGATCGGATACTTAATCTGAGCAAGTGAGGGTATTGCAGAGACGCGTGAACTGGGACGGTGCCCAAATCATGGACAGTTACATGTTGATCAAAACCCCACAGGCTACCAGCTCAGGAGATTTGCTAGCTATGGTTCAGCTACCATATCTTGGCCTATTTTACTAACTTAGCCTGAAATGGGGCCAGGAGACAGGATACTTGTTCAGACCCACAACAGCAAAGGAGCAAGACACCTTTAGGTGGGGTGTCCCACAGAGGAGAGAGGGCTGAAACCTCCAAAGGCTCCTTCTACCCTACGTATCTATGCTCTTTGGTCTTTCTTTCTCTTCCTTGGGGAGAAAATAATACGAGCAATGTTTCTTATGCTTTATGTTAGCTTGGTTATGTGTTTCATTATTGATAATAAGGCCTGTGAAGTATATCTTACACCTCCAATGGCCTTTTCTTTCTTTCTTTTTCGTATTTGAAGTCTGGGTTCTCCTCTAGCCATCCCTTCCCAGCATATCGAATTGTTACCAGGGTCTTTCTCACAAGCTAGCTGCAGCATTTCCTACAGCTCAGGCATCTGGTTAAGGAAGATGAATTAACTGTGCAAGTCACTGGATGCATTGGATCTGTAGGTTTTTTATAGGTTTCCAGATGGAGACAGAGACTCACAGCTCAGCCTACCAGTGTTAAAACTATCTGAAGTGCCTTGCACAGATTAAGCACTCACTTACCCCTATTATGCACCCTACACTGCTATTAAGAGTGGCTGAGTAAAATGAAAAGCATGATTATTTCTCCTTTTTGATGATGGATTCCTTAAATACCAGGACTATTTGGCCATTTACCTATTCAGCCACTCCAAAGTGCTGGCTGTTCTCCATGCTGCTAATGTGTGTTTCCTTTCCAAGCCTCTGGATGCTAAGGTACCAATGCCAAGGCTTGTGGCCACTGAGCTAAGCACAACCAGCAGCCACAAGGCCCACGGTGACCACGCTTGCACTGTGCAGAAAAGTAAAGCAACCCAAGGCAAATCAAGTGTCTGGCCTATGAATATCTCTGCTAGATAGACGAGACCTGATCAAGACAACTCGCCTTTACCATGCAGAAGCTTCTCCTGGTCAACACAGTTGATTCAGTGTGGGGATGTGCTAAACACCATCAATCTAAAGCATCACTGAAGGCTTCCTATCTCCACCCTATCTTTGCAACGTGTGTTTATTTAGTAAAGACTCATAGTGTGGCATCTGTGTCCACCCTTTGGTCTTGTAATACAGCATGAAAATCATGGTACTAATCACACTAATCATACCAGTGAATCAAAGCAGTACAAGAACAGAAGGCCCACATTGAACACGGTGAACTTCAGGCACATCCCAAAGGTTCCTGAACGGGAGCCCAGTCATGCTAAAGTCTACCTAGAGAGTTGGCCACCACTGAGGGTAATTTAGCCCACGAAAGAGCTGAACTGTCCCCTGAAGAAACGCGCTGTATATTTAGGACCACATTTCCAAAATACAACCTGATTCAGCAGACCCAGGCCAGCCCTCAGCTCTGCAACCCCAGCAGGGGTCATGGCCAAGGCGAAGAACAGTCTGCAGCCCCTCAGCCGCTTCCTTCCAGAAACTGTGCCAGCCAGGCCGGACATGTCCCAGCCCGCTGATTTCCACAAACACAAATGGACACCTCCCCTGCCTTCCCTTCTCCTTCTTGCTTTGATTGCTTCATTACTTGGGCCTGTTCAGCCGCTCTTAGCGCTCTTTGCAAGATCTCTCCATTTAGCGTGGTCAGTGCTGTGACCGCTATATTTATTACAAGGGGATGCAGTGAACAAATAAATGAGCTTAAACAAGATTGGGCTTCTGACTGGACACCTGCAAATCTCTCACCAGAAAGTGCCGCATAAGAGAATATATTGCAAATTCTTTACTCTACCTTAGTGCGATGATCAATCAGTAATTTTTCAGTCCACCTGGGAGCATTGCTACAGGAATTGATTTTGAAGTGTGAATTATGTAGAAATGGCATCATGACTTTATTAAAATCCACATATATTGGATGCTCTCTCTGCAGCCATTTATCCTGGTGCCTTCTCAGAAAAGCAAAAGCATTCGTTTAAAGTCTGGGGAAATACGTACTTTTTTTGTCAGATGGACAGGTTGAAAGAGTATTTCTTAAGAATGTATTTTTCTATTGGAAAATACAGACACTTGAAAACACTAATTTTTTCCCCCGGAAAAGGTCAGCTTCAGTGATTGTCATTTTGATAAAGAAAAAAAGCTCAAAGTCCAAGTTCCGATAAATTCAAAATCCTGGCACCTTCAAATTGGAAAGTTGGTTGTTTTGTTCTTAACTGTGACAGGCCATGCTGTTTTGAAATGTCTGTTCAACCCGAACAAAGACAATTTCAAAACTACCACAAGACACTTCAGTGGATTTAGGAGGATAAATCAAAGTTTGTACTTCTCCTGAACAAGTTCAGTACCTTGTTGGGCCCTGGAGGTGTCAGGTGCCCAAACTCCAGCAAAAGTGGATGTTGCATGTTCCTATATTCCTGTTCTCTTCTACACCGTCCAAACCTGGAAGAAACGTTGGGGCCTTGCGAATCTCGATGTGGCTTTCTCCTTTTTGTGGCTTCCGACCCAAGAAGAAAATCCAGTGTTTCAAATTTAATCTTGGCCATTCAACATCAAAGCAGGATTTTCTTTGCACCTCCTTCACTAAAATTCCTTTCCCTGTTTCAGAAATCAACACCCATCTGTGCTAATGTCTCAGGTTTGAACCCTGGGTGAGAACAATCTAAATATCCAAACTTTTACTGATATTCCCTGATACAAACCATATAACTACGCTGTGTTGAGGAATACTCTCCAGCATTGCACACTGGTATATAGAGCTTTAGCCTTGATTTCCTTTTATCTTGTCAAATGCCCAGTGATGGCAGACTGTTTGGATCATGTCTGTCCATTAGGGATTGTCTCTGCTCCAACTTCCCTAATGTACAGCTGGGAATTTGGACTGTCTGCTCTTTATGGATGGTGATGTACGTGCCATTACAAAGCCAGATTTGGTTGCTGTTATGGAGCAGCACAGCACCCTCTTATCTTGGTAAGAATGATGAATGGATGCGGCTGTTTGCAATTTTGATCCCTTCAAGGTGACTTCCAGAAGGGAGAAAATAAAGCTGGACTTGTGCCATTTTGACTTTGTTTTTGTATGATAGATAAAGAAGAACTGAAAGCTTTTTTCCTTTGCCTTCGTACAGCTTTTTCCCAGGGATTTGCTCGACGTGTATACAGTGATGCATGCTGACTGAGATGTGCGTGAAATGACAATTTCAGAAGAGCTGTGTAAGGAAGGGAAAGCAGCATCAGGGCTATTTTAATCAGGCTGATTTAGGCTTTATTCTGTTTGCTGCTAGCAACATTATTATTTTTATAAGTGCTTGTTTAGTGTTTTGGACAAAAGCTGAAGATTAAGGGCACTCCATCTTTTCAGACCAAGTCAGGCAATTTGGTTTGGGGTCTTTCTTCTTTCAACTTAATTCAGAAGTACTGCAAAATGTGTGCATTTAGTGATGAAGAGCCAGCCAAATTCAAAGGAATTATTCATACAGCACTGTTCAATACATGAAAATATCTATCATCAAAATACAACCAAAAGGATCGGAATCTTTCACCAGTTGTGTACAATTAAGGACACACAGTTTCAGATAAGGTGCACTGGCATCACGTAATATATGTTTTTTTGGAAAACCTCAGCCTTATCTCTTAAATAAGATTACATGATTAATGAAACATAATAATACTCTAATGCTACCAGAATAATAATACAGAATATTTACTCAGCACATCTGATTTCTTAGGTAACTTTCTTCTCCATTCACATCCTAAAAGAGGAACGATACGACACCAATTTTAGACACTTCCAAAGATCACAGCCTATCATGAAGGTTCCTGGAAGGAAGACAAGGTAGGACCACTTAAGTGCCCCTAGGTACCTACAGGGCTGACTTTCTCCAGCATATCAACCTTACTAGGGGACTACATCAAGGTGACATCAAACTTGTTGGAAATCTCAGCTTAAGGGTCACGTCTGTGGTCTTACTAGGCCAACACACCAGTTTAGGTTTTTGTTTGCAGTCTTTGGAAATTGCCTTCATTTTTCTTCCCTTTGTGTTAGTTTGATTTCTGTTAAAATGCTGCCAGCCCCTCTTTAATGCCACCAGTCTCAAACTATGCCTGATCTCCTCCTGCTCTTCTGGATGCCCATAGGAAATATCTGTAGACGCTGGCTTTAATTCCATGTCACTGCAATTAATGAGTACGGATTTCGTGGATTTCACCCATCAACCAAAGAGTATTTTGAAACCCATCAGCTGGTGTGAGGGAGGTTGAATATACCAGAAAAAAGAAAAAAAACGCATTTTTTTTTTCTGCCAATAACTCTTTCAGCCCAATGAAATTTGTTTTCATCTCCATAGTTTTCAACTGCCCTCTGTCCCCTACAAATCTCCCGCTCACAGACAAGTGTCTCTGCAGAGATGAAAAACAACATGCAGCAAATGGCTTTATTTACTCGCGGCGCCATGAAGCTGTTCTGACTTTAGTCTCCATTTTTTAACGGCAACGAGTAGACACTGTTGACTTTAGGCATCGAACTAAATAATTTAACTGCAATAGCACCACTAAACTTGGTGTAATTATGTCATGTTAAAAATGCAGGGTAATAGTCTGCTGTCAATGTATCGTAATTCAGGCTGTAACGATTTCCCTGCCCAGTGCATAGGAAAAGCCAAAGAAAAATAAAGCAGAATTAATCTAGAAACTCTTTAGAGCACTGAGGGCGCATCACTAGCAGCCCGGACTCTCCATCTTCCCAAAAATGGGATTCTAAGTGAGAGCGTGATGCAGGACGAGGGGTGTTGCTCCAGCAGCTGGAGTACGTGGCTTGGGTGGCACGACTGCCCGTCAACTCAGCGACCCCATGTCAAGGCACAAGGCGTTTTCCATCTCCCCATGCACCCCAAGGATAAACAGCCTCTGCCTGAGTTACAAAGAATGAAGTGGCTGCCTCGAATCTCCCCAGCGGATTTCGCTGCTTGCGATCCTGGTGCCACACGTCACGGATGACTCAGGTGACGGAGCGAAGCTTATACGTTTTAAATGCCTCCCTTGCCCCAAAATATCTGCAGTCCAAATGCTTAAGATAAAAAAAGTAAAAGCACCTTCCTGCTGCCTTTAGGGTGACGGCAGCGATATGACTCAGTGAGAGGCAGCACCGTTTTCTGCATTAACCAGAGCCTTGCCGTTCCCAAACACAGAAGGACAGCAACTGTTTACCTTTAACATTTTTAAACGTATTGGTTGATACAATTAATACGAAGGAAGAGACCGGAACGAAAACCTGCTGCCTCTTCTGCATGCTTGCTTGAGTAATGTGTATAACTCACTTTAAGTGCTGACGCAAAGGGAAGAAAACCAGTCCTCTCCCCCCAAATTTTTTTAAAGAAAGATTAAAAGACGTTGATGAAGGGAGGAGGGCTATAAGCTCTCTTGGTCATGCTGGGCATCCACGCTGCGACTTTCGACAGGCCACACACGGCTCTCGGGGGCAAGATACTCTTAAAGACGCCTTGAACTTTGACCAAGCACCTCCAACATGGGTCCCAGCACCAACCTACACGCCAAGATTAGTCACCCTGAGCAGAGAGCAGTGACAACCGAGGCTGTTAAGGAAACTCCGTGCAGTTTGCGAGGCAGCCTCTGCTCCTGAGACGCAGCAAAAGCAGCTTAAAGCGGAAATCCAAGAGACCAATGCTGAAAACAACCTGAGTTCCTACAAATTCCCGTCTTGTAGATGCTCGAGTGGCTGTGATGGGACTTCCACCGGACCATGTTCATACCTCGGCCACGAATCAACAGAAAGTGTCATATAGAGCCACAGCTGAAGGGTTAGACCCACGAAGGCAGGAGGATTCATTTTTTATTGCTTCAAGGCAAAGCATGTTCACGGAAACAAATGACCTGGAGGAGACTCGGAGTGATTTAACTAAGACTTTGAGTATCCTGCTAATGATCTTTTCTTACAGCATTAAGAATAAATGCGTCCTGGCGTTCGCCTCCATCGGAGAGGGAATGGCAGGAACAACATGAAGGAGGAACACAGGAGGCTCCAGTCTGAGAGGCCGTCCCTGAGTAGCCACCAGCCTGGAGCTATAGGACCAGCCGTGGCACCACAGAGCCCCTGTGTCACTGGTTCTAGGCCCCTGGACGCTCTTCTGTCTAAGTGTCCCGCTCTTTTCCAAGGAGGACGGAGTCTGCCGAAGGGCTGCGCTAATGCCAGGGCGATAACACCGCTCTTGCCACCGCCGTGTAGCTGAGATGCTCTTCTGGGAGACCGGTTGACCCCACAGCAAGACATCTCTTTGCACTCCCTCCGCCGGGATTTGGTGGCAGCGGGGGGCAAAAATCATTTCCTGCTTAGCAGAGCTGGCTGGAAGTTTTTCCCCCAACTCTTTTCTTATCCAGGGCGGTCTTGCCAGGCCTGAAACTTCACAACGAAACTCTTGGATGCTGCGGATATGCCCCAACGAGTGCAAGGCTTCACCTGTCTCCTACCTCTTGTCCCCTGCACCGCTCAAGTTGCAAAGGCCAGTGGCTCTCACAGATTACACGGCCGCTGCTAGAGCAAGTAATATTGTTCCACGATGTCTTATATCAGCGCAGACCAACCTTCACTAACACAATTTGATGGATCCTAATAGGTTTGCTCTGTAATGCCTTTTTTTTTTTTTTTTTTCCCTGCAGTTTGGCTTGTTGGGGCTTTTAATGCCGAAGTCAAGCGCGTTAGATTCTCAATGTCACATCTGACCAAAAACGTACCCAGCGACACAACAGCACCCAGCTTCTGAAAGCTATTATTAATGCAGACAGCGTGTTTCCTCAGATGAAACGATATGCTTTCCCTCCTCCTTTAAACGAAGTATAATCCAGAAGGCATAATTGCATTAGATGCGGAGTAAACTTGGAGCTAAGCGGGTCATAAATCAATAAATAGCTCAGCCTGCAGCCTCATGGTTTATTGATTCGCAAGCTGCTGCCCCCCCCGCCACCCTGCCACATACTCCACGTCAAACACAATTATTGCTTAATTACCCTCCTGGAGCACACACAAAGACCCAGACGCGTCCTCAGACCACGCTACCGCAGTCCCAAGGGGAGGTCCCCAGCCTTGGGTTCAGTTAGGGGGCCTGAGGAGCTGAGCAGCCCCATGCAAGGAGAGGATGCACACGCAGTGAACCCACGTTGACTCAGCGCTGCCGTTCATGGGGACAAGCCCTGTTTCTACAGCTGGTTATTGGGGCTCTGATTTATGCATGACATCGTTCAAAAAAAAGCCTGTTTTTGCAATGTAACTCTATTTCCTTCTAATTAATTTGTTGTAAAGTTTCATTTTATGACCAACATGACGCTAAGTTTATCTCTGCTCGCATTTCCCAGCTGGGGCTGCTTCGCTGCTCTCGTTTGGCTTTGCAAAGTGAAGTGCACCCAAAATTTATCTTTTCTTTCAGACCCAAGTTTTTGTCGTGCCTCCTTTGCTTTTACTGCACAGCAGTGTTTTGGTTTCTTCCTCCGCACTTGAAAATTATGCGATCGTCCTAGTATCTATATTTAACAATCACTAAATTTATCCAGTGTGGATAAATCCAGGAAAGAGGGTCTGAAGGCTGCTACAAATTCAACTTTCAATCCACATGTCAATGCAGAACTGTGAGCAAGCGACTGTGAATCAGGAATATCTCTAAAAAAGGGTGGTATCTTCCTCTCTAATAAACTGAATCCGTTTTTAAACCATCTTATCAGAAAAAAAAAAAATCATATAACTTTACAGAGGACTGGGGATGTAATAAACTTGGCCAGCCAATGATAACCACAGTTCTTCACAGGGAAAAGTAAAATATTTCTCTTGCTCCCAGGCTTTCCTTAAAATCTCATTTTGAAGATGCCTGTATTTGTGATCCAAATGGATGCTTCAGAGGAATAAAAAAAATCTGTTTTGTCGATAAGCAGATTTGAAAGCAAGAAGGGATGTGTTTACAGATACCTCCCTATTGGCTCTTGCTTCCAGCAACCTGTGCCGGTTGCAAACAAATCCAGCCCTCATCATTACTGCTGGAAGGGGAGAGTACTGCCCTTAGAACCAGTTTTACGTTCTTTCATTAAAATAAATCTCTTTTTTGCTCTCCACAGATTTGGTAATTATCTCCTCTGTTTCTTCATCAATTGATGAGGAAAAAATTGACCTGCTCTCCATCAAAAAAAGCCCATTTGCGCGGCAGTAGATGAAGCAATAAAATCCTCTGCTCTAATGCAACTTTGATTTAAACATATACATGTTTATTCCCTCTGAAGAGCTGTTAACGCCTCTCTCCTCAATCACCGTGGTAATTACAATGATTTAGGTGCCAGAATAAAGTTAACACAGGTTGTGAAGAGCCACCATATGCCGCATGGGTACGTTGACCAACGAAAACATGTCCAGCCTTACCAAAATTTAGCTTTGGGGACACAAGTGTCCCAGGTTACAGCTACCTTAAGGGCTTATTCGGACAGATAGGATGGAGAAAAAGGAGGGCAATAACACCGGAACCCCTGAAACCCAAGTTATTCATTGAAGTGCCTATACAGAGAGAAATTAAGGTACATGACTCTACTACAACCTCAGTGAGACAGTTGGTTAACCAATGCAAATAGTTGCAACGCCGTTAACTTCAACACAGCTATGGCAATTTCCACTAACTCAGGGTCAACTGCAGTGTGGTCAAGGGGATCCAGGAGTCCTCTGAAAGACTATCTAAAGCAAATGGGTCCTACGTCACATCAGCAAGGTGCTGTGAGAAAAAGCCCGTTGTCCGGTTTACTAATGGCATCTTCTACCCAAATCCCAGTGATTTCAGCGCCAAAATGTCTAATTTGGGCCTAATATTCTTAATATAATTAGAGGTCATTAGTCGAAAAGCACTAGCCTGGAGCAAAGCACAAATTAATGCATCAACTGTGACTGCAGAAAGTGTGCTGATGTTTTTTCTTTTAATTGCACCTTAGACCTTGGCTTTTCAGTTTTACCCTAATGTTTAACAATTGAATTGGCATTTGTTCTTGCTATGGTTGGTTTTAAACAAAACCATTGCAAAGTGAGGAGGCATAAAAGATAAACACAGCAGAAATCCCGCTGTAATCAGCCCTTTCTTCATACTTGCAGGCTCCCGTCACACCACATTTGCACAGATTTATCTATCGGGATGTGTAATAAGGCTGGTATTTTTCATTACACTGGTATGAAAAATACTAGGGTTTGTGGCCTTTTTTTAACAAACTAAAGCAACACAATAGAGTCAAAGAAGAGGGTGACAACTAATGCGTTCTTTTCTGGGCTGGGCAGGAATTATTCATGGCCTTCCATGCGATCACATAATTTCCATGGCCCGCTGACCTCTGTAATTCATTAGGGACGCATCGAGTCCGCATTAGCTATTTTCAGAAATGTCAGCAGCGATCCCCAGAGTGACACCATAGACCAAAGCTCACTCTGATCAGTTCTGCTGCCTCCTCTGAGCTGAAAACCTGTTCACCGGATGAGGGTTTTTTAAAAAGTTGAGGGAGCTTTTGTGGGAGGTGAAGAACGAGGGTGCTCCGGCCTCAGGTTAGAAACAGTGACTGGTGCTGCAATACCCCGAGATCCTCCCCCAGAACATCAGGGCTCATGTGGCTGCACCCAGTGCTTAGACAAATATATACAAATACAGTCTGGAGCATCAGCAGGTCTAGAAGCAGCTCTCAACGCCCCAAAAAGCTCCACAGGCCTCTTATGGTCCATTTTATGACCTCTTGGAATATGACCACTTTTGTGCTGTTCCTGAAGTAGGTCCTCCTCAAAACCCCTGTCCTTCATATGGGAGCACTCGTAAGAGAGACTCATTCTGTCACGGACCTGGTGGAGGTTCCACCCTTGAGCATTTAGCAGCATCAAGTGCACTAGTAGGAATGGACTGGGGAAAGCCAGACCACAGCCCTTATCATTTATGATCTTCTCTCACCTCTTCTCTGCGTCCCATCAATACATTGGATGTGGTGGGTCAATCTGCACCTACTCTCCCCAGAAGGGCAGACCAGGCGGTGGCCTGGCCAGTGCAATCCAAGCAGCTTGAAAACAAGGGGCTACAAACTGAGTTAGTAGAAGATTTACCCAAGTTTTCTGCAAAACATCTGACTTCCTCCTCTGGTTTATCAAAAAAATTAGCCTAAGAATCTACTTTTCCTTACATTCATGGCTGAGGTGTAGGGAGACACTGCCACATATTGGTGCAACGTGTCACTACCAGTGAGTGCACGATCGCGGGCTCGCCAGGACTTGCAACAGCTCAGTATGGTAGGAATAAAAAAAAAAAATAATAATAAAAAAGATGGTCAATAGTGATCACTAATTGACTTACTGTGATGCTAAAAAAATTGGCTCTCATCTTTCAGGAAACGAGCAGTAGCCCAAATTGAGGCAAATCTTCCTGGACAGTGCTTTGGAGCAGGTAATGAGGCCACTCTTTAGTTGCTTGGGATGGTGAAAATTTCTTCACACCTGCTCTGTTGCATCTGTTTTTCAAGCTTTAGCAATGGTTTCAGAATACAAAGTTCATACTGCAAAAAAGCTGGGGTCAAACAGTAATTGAGGAACTTTGAAAGTTCTCAGATAGTTCAACAGTTCCAGCTGAGGTGCTTCCCTAATAATCTGTGTTGGCAACATGTAAGAATATCATCATTAAATCACCATCCAGATGTATATGATAGACACTTTCCTGGGTTATTATAGGTGTTGAAAGCTTCATGATGCAATTCCTAGACATAACGCAGCCGTATGTGAAACCACTGCAGAGTGTCCTGGTTCAGAGAGGCTGGATAACGTTGAGAGAAGGCTACAAGGACTTACCTCAGGTCACGGTTGGTCTACATGATGCATGGGTAACAGCGCGCCTAACAACACAGCTGATCTGCACGTTGACACGTTTGCACATACCACTGATAAACCAGAGAAACAGGGATTTGTTGCCCAGCATGTATGTGAAATTTCACACGTTGCCTGTACGCTTATATCTCTGGAGGTAGGGTTTAGTCGATATCGTGCACACATCAAAACACATACATATGCACACACCCCAAGCGAGCGTAGGTCCCTAATGATAACATCTGTGATGGGAAAGATGCACACGCACTCTTCATCACGAGCTTTGATATAAATAAAGGAAAATAAAGAGTGCACATTTTTCTTTCTCTAATTTATCTCCCCCCAAATTAATTTATCACCATCGGAAAACAATAGTATACATAACAAAAAGCCCCGTTGCTCCTCCAGAACCAAATTTATGAATTTCTGGGCTCTTATGTCTGCAGAAAACTTCTCCTATGTCACAGAAAAAAATACTGAAATCTAAAACAGGCATAAGCCTGAAAGCTCTCGCGGTTCTGACTGTATAAATAAGAGATTTCATTTAGCATTTGAGTGGCATCCAGTAATGATAACGAGGACTAACAGATTTACAGACAAGAGAGTGTGATAGATACTGTAACTTCTAGTTTGTCATCTTGACAATGCACGGTAACGAGAGCAGCTGTTATTGTACTATAATGCATCGCCTGCCATGTCTTATTTAATTATAAACCATGCACAAATGTCTCCACTTTTACAGATACAAACACTCCCATTTATGAAAACTGCATGACAGCCCGTGGCAGTGGGCCGAGCCCAAGGAGCAGCAGGTGCTCTACCTGTTGCAACTTCTTTTGATGGATTGGAGACATCTAAGGGAATGAAAGAGCAGGTGCCGAAGAGGCTCTTCGTGCTGTCTGCTCAGCCTTGTGAAGGAGGAATGAGAAGGAGGACAGAGCAGGTACAGAAGATGCTCCACGGAAAGGGGAAGAAAACAATAAAAAGGGGAAAGCACAAGCTCAAGGGTAGAGCTACAAAAGAAACCGGCCCGAGCGAGCATCACCTTGAGGAGCAAAGCTGCCGGTCATCTTCAAGCGTGGCCACGCCGGTGACAAGCCTGGGGGGCCAAGGGAGCAGAGGAAGGAGTGACCCAGCAGTGGCTTCGCGTGAGGAAGAACTGCTGTGAAAGCAGAAAATCGATAGCCTGAATACATCATACTAAATCCATATTGAGGTCAATGAACTTTATTAAAAAATTGGTTATGCTCGCTACTTTCTCAATTAATTTCTCTGCACTTTGCACCTGCGTTTGAGATTTCTTTCTCTCTTTCTTTCTTTTTTTAATAATGTTTAAGGAGTAACACTCCGTGCAACCAGATCGCAACCTCTTAGGCAGATCTGCGCTATTGACTTATTTTATTAACCCCCCGGGCCTCCACTATTGATTGTCATGCTTCATTCGAAGTATTGACTCCATTTGCTCAATGTCATCTGCACTATGAAATGATCAAACATTTAAATAAAAGGTCGTTTTATTGCAAGGGCTTCAGCATGTTTCTCTGAGCTCAAAACATGACCATGTGTCAGCGGTCAGCTCCCAGTTCTTCACACAAGCAGTCGCAGCTCTGAAAAAATTGCTTTGTGAGGTTGTTCTCACTGAGTTTTGTGCCTGTCCCCAGCATCCCCAGCATGGAGGAGGGAAGAAAAGGGCAAGTAAGGAAGGAGAAAAAATGAACTAAATAATAAATGAACATGAGACTGATAATTCTGCAATACTCAACAGCGTTCATCTGAAACTGAGATGGGTTTGCACCCAATTCTGATACGGATATATATATATATACACATACACACACACACATATATATATATATTATTTTTGAGTATATATTCACATCATCTGGAAAAATTGCCTATGAGACACCTTCCAAAAAAAAAAAAAAATAAATCACCAGACTCTGTACAGGAACAGTTCGGCCAAGTCCTCTGAACCTCGTCCGGTCCTCCCTAAGTCATCCTCTGCTGCCAAAGGAAAATGCCAGGCTGCCTTTACACATCATTCTCCATAGGTACCCGGCTCCAAATGCTTTTAAAAACACTACCTCAAGCTTACACACACCACGTGAAGCTTATTAGAGCCACGTTCCAGCTGTGCTGTGCTGATCCACGGAGAGGGTAAAGAGGAACAACAGACCAAAACAAAATAGTGTCCAAGCTTTTAATTTTCTCTCTGTGATGAACTGAGAGGGCTTCCTATAGAGAGGCAGCTACTGATAAAAGCTGCTGCAGTCCTGCAGGGTCAACAGAGGCCAGCAGAGATGGTACCATTATGGCCTTCCTGGAGGCTCAAACCTCCTCCTTCAAGGCTCCAGTTGGGACCGGTTGGAACAGCAGTTCTCCAAGAGGGCAATGTTTAACCTCTCGGAAATTTCCATGCTCCCAAAATAGCTGGAAAACAGAAGAAAAAGGCAGCAGGACCGACGGGCAAAGAAATGGGACAAGGGCCTCATTTTATGGCAGGGTTCGGAGCACTGCGCGTACAACCCTCGGTGGGAGCAGGAGGTATCATCACTGACGGTCACCGTGCTGGGAATATCGGGCCGTGCCGAGGCTGATCTCAACCTGGGGGTCAAGCTTTCCAGCACATGAGCACCTGCACCCTGCAGAAAACCCTCCACGGAGCAACGAGGCCGAGACATTAAAGCGATGTGGAGTCCCTGGAGGTGAAATGCAGTACATTAAATGCCAGCAGCGCCCAGGCGCTTTATGTACAGCCATCCCTGTTTAAGCGGGTACTTTGTGGAGATCTCTTCTGGTCTAATTTATTGTCCTGATTTATACGAACACAGAGAAGAGAGAGGTACGAAGGCGCTCCAAGGAGATGTGACTCACAGGACTACCTTGCTAGCATGGATTATCAAAGACAGACACGGGAGAAAGCTGTTATTGATGGAGTCTGGATTGGCTCTTCTTTTTTTTTTTTTCACTAGCTGAAGCATCACTTGGAGTCATTGAAAGAATTTAAATAATAATTGCAAATATGAATCACAATCAAAACTCAATTCCTTATAAAGAAAAACAGCTTTATGCGCTGTAATAAGACATGGGTAAGATAATCACCTAAGAACCAGTAAAACAATAACCCGTAAAGCTGTACAGCTAGAGAAACATAAAGATTGAATACCATTTTATGAGCTTTAGCAAAGGGTGATTCAATGTCTGGCACACCGCACGTGACTGCAGGAAAAAAAAGCCCAAAGTGCTACAGAGAATTTGTGGGTGCCATCCAAAAAGTGCTGCGTGTGTTATGGGGAAAGACATCATAAGTTATTTCGCTGACACAGCCCTGGGAAATCTGCAGAGATTCGCATAGCGCCGCAGCTCCAAGTCATGGCAAGTAACTATTTTGAAACCCATCTTCCTCCTGTCATCATCATTTACTCTTCCATTAGCTCCGTAACAGCACGAAATGAAGGAAGAGCTCAAGAAGATGCCCAAAGCTGCGCTCTCAAACTGGGATAGCTATAAATAATAAGCATAGGATGCGCAGTTACGTGGCAGCTTCCTTCCAACGCATGCAAAGCATCCTTTCTATAGGAGCCACAACCAATTCATACACCACCGCAGCGCCCGAGGCCAGCCTTGCTGTAGAGCCTACCGCAAAGGCCACCCTACTCCATGGGAGGCACAGCGTCCTCATCAGAAGGTAGGCAGAGCCTTTCAAAATCGCGAGCGCCATCGCCCAGCAACGCTGGCTTGGCCAAGTCAATGGGAGGGTTGAGCAGCCGTGTGGACCAAGGTGATTATCACAGCCTCAATCGAGGCCAATCCTTGGCCATGCTCTGGAGAACCTTTCCTCTCCAGCAAGCATGCATCCCCACCAGCACGTAACAGGGAAGCCCCTGATTCCTCAGGAAAATCCCATGGAAAATCCACGGCAGACCAAGGGGGTGGTCTTCCTTCACGGTAAAACCCTCCTCCACACATCCTCCCTTCTTCACACTGAAGCAGGAGAAAAGATGGCAAACGCATCCTTTGGACTTCGTTGACTGTTGAAATAAACGTTTGAGCTAAAAAGAAAGCAGAAGTACCGATCTCCAACTCCTCTGTCCAATACCACTGTGGGACAGATGGCGACAGCGCTAGCGCAAACTTATCACACGGCTTTATTAGTAAATTGCAGGCATTTGGATGGCAACCGCCACCATCAGCATTTTCCCAGGCCCCAGAAATGGCAAGAAGCTTTCGGAGAGCAATTGGCACCGCATTCTCATCGAGGATGGACGTGCCTCGCTCACCCACCCCAAAGGCAGGAGGCTCCGTCACTGACTCCGCGGGCATTACGGATAACCAGGCCTTCCCCAACGGACGATCATTCAGAGATAAGGCGCCCTCGCGTTCCCCCGCACGGCCCTGAGGTGAGCAGCACCTCCCGAATAATTTTACTGAGCTCTCAGTTAAGAAAAAAAAAAAAAAAAACAAAGAAAAAAGGTCTTTTTTGTTTGTTTGTGTTAATCCTGATAGCAGTTTTGCAGGCCCAAAGCCCACTATCTCATCCCAAAGAACAGCCCCTCCCTCTGCCTGCATTTTAATTAAATTTAATTCTGGAACTAGAGAGCTTATTCTGACCATTCCTTCTGATACGCTACAACTTCCTTCCACAAGCCACTATTTACGGGACATAAGCTACATTCTCCTCCTGTTTAACACCTCCCTCTTCCATTTTGACCAACGCTTGCAGGAGTTCTCCTCCTCTTTTTTAATTTTTTTTTTCTTTTTTTTGCATTCCTGCTTTGGAGGTTGCCTTTGCGACACGAGTGAACGCGACAGAGTTTTCCCCACAAAAAAGCCCGAGCAACGTCACCCATGGCCGCGAACCAGCAGATGGAGCCCCCGGAGCTCCCTGCCCGGCATCTCTGCGGCAGCGCAGCCGTTCTCCTCCACCCGGCTGCTTTTGAAGGGGATCAGGCCTTCGTGGCGTGCGTGCATTCTGCAGCCGGACAAAGAGCAGCTGCCTTTTGCTGCAGACCCGGCCGCTGCATCTCCCTGTGACCACAGTGCCTGCATTTTGCTGCGGCGGAAAGGCCTTTCTGCAGGAAAGCGCCTCGATCTGACAAATCCGTCAAATCCCCAGCTGAGCGCTCACAGGCAGGACTGCACCCCCAGCCTGCTCGAACGGGCACAGCCCCAGACCAAGCCGCAGCCCCACGGGATTCAAAAGCCATGGAGGGACAAGGTTTTCCACACATACGCCTTGCCCACGTGCCCTTTGCATTTGGCTTGCTCGGACGTCCTCTTCTCCCAGGCCTTGCGAGCGCTGGTCACCTCCAAGCAGGTGCCCAAGTGAGGGGACCAGCACCTGCAACGCGCTCCTCCAAAGGGCAGGACAAGCATCGGATGTGGGCAAGCTGGGGATCCGGATGAGGTACCCCTTGGGCCATCTGTGCTAGGAACAGAGAGATTTCTGCCCCAAGGGGAGAACGCAGGGGTGGCTCCTCAATGCTACCCCAACCGCAGGGATCAAGAGCGCAGCTGCACGGCCTTGGCACGTGGCTTCAAGCACAGGCTGGGGGAAGGACGGATCGGAGTGCGGGAACGGTGCCATCCATGCCAGCACTAAGAGCACCTATGGATGTTCCTACTTACGGGACCAACATGGCACGATGGAGAAGCAAACCAGGGGAGGAAAGCACTTGCATGTCCGATTAGGAAACCAGCTCTGCACAGTCGTCCCCCTTCACTTCAGCTCTTCTCGCAGTTAGGGTCTAGAGCTGCTGGGGCAGCGGTCACCATTCGGACAAGTCAACCATTCCGGAGTGTCCAGGCAGGGACAGGCAAAGCAAAGGACATGGGCGACGGGGTGACCACTCAAGAGGAACTGGATGGAGGCCACAGGCTCATTGCACTTGGCCCTGTAAGAAGTTGTCAGGTCAGGACTGCTTCTGCCTTTGGTCTCAAACCTATCAGCGGGTGCCACCAGCCCGTCATTGACTTCCTGGTCTAACTCCACTCATGTCCCTGGAGCTCAAGAAACCTGCTAAAAAACCTAAGGCAGAGTTGGTAGATTCGGAGCATCCCACAGCATGGAGAGCTGTGGAGGGGTGATGCTGAGCTCAAGGACAGGGCATGACGCAAAGCAAAACTTGACTTTTCAAGGGAACTTGAGTTATAGCCTCTAATTCTGCTTGGATTTCTTCAGATAACCTCTGAAGGGGATAAAACACTGACATCTGCTAACCCTGGATCAAACTCAAGGCCGACGCAAGGCTTTGTCCTGTCTGCGAATTCCTACGAGCCGCGGTGTGATAACCCAGCTCTGCTCCCGGGCACGCAGCAGGAAAATCAAGACCTTTCTCCTGATGTTAGTGACAAAACTCCTTGTTATTATGATGAAATACGTTAAACCTCCACAAGGCTTTTGCAGCACTGGAGAGAAACCCACAGATTAAACACCAAATCTCTGAGCCAGAGGGTCCCCACCACAGCCACCTTACTAACTCAACAGCGTGCTGGATCCCAAGGCCTGGAAAATTTGCTTACTTTTCTATTCCTCAGACACATGGTAATGTAATTCTTCGGGCAACATGTCAATACCAAATCAAATTCTTTCCCCTGACTGTGCCATAGGGCATGCTGCTGACTGACAGACAGCAAGACAGATGCACCTTTCCATTCCCACCAGCCACCATCTACTTTTTATTTGCGCGTGATTACGGAATAAAAAGCAGTGGATCTTCCAGCTGATCTTAAAATACAGCAGGCCAAACTTGGCTGTGATTCCAAACTCCAATCTTCAAAGAAATTTGTGATGAGGATAATAAAAGAGGCAGAGTGAAAACAGCAATCCAAATCTTTGGTTCTGGCCCACTTCCTGAAGCCCTGAAAAATAAGGAGACTAAATAGGAATCACTCTACTCACTATAACGGGTTACTTACCCGCTAATTCATCTTCCGCATGGATGAGATGATATATGGGAGCTAGCTGGAAAAAGGCTTGAGAGGAAGATGTCATAAACTAATAACCTGAGTATGCTGCATTTTTCAGGTATTTTTTGCTTCTTCCTCCCATCATATCTATAGGTAATAATAAAAAAGCCACCTTCAAATACTGCCCCACGGCTCTGCTATATATGCCAAATCACAGATGCTCACACTCTTCAGTATGATGCAAATCGTCAATTTAGGACATGGTTGGTCCTACCCAAAGAGAAGGAGATGAGGGGCAAAGCCAGCAGGTAGATTTGGGTATTTCCCTAGAGTATCTTGTAATCTGTCTTCTTCTGACACGCTAATAACAAAGCCATACCAGTTCCTACTCCACTTTACCTCTCAGATTCAAGCCCCAGTGAAAACATAAGCCTGTTCTGGTGCTAAAATATCTTCTTGTTCCAGTTCCCTATTCTACCTACCATTACATACTTTGACCAACGGCATGAGTCTGTAAGACCAGCTCATTTTTCTACAAGAGCCAAACTGTTATATATTTTTAAGCATGCAGAATTCACAGGCATACAGCTATTTGACCTCCTATGTGTCACGGAGCTGCTAAACTCTCTTACACATCACGGCTGATGCCAGTTGATAACATTCTGATTCATTACAAAGGTCGACCCTTCAAATCTACTTCTTCTCCAGCTCTGCCCAGACCATGGCATTCTCATTAACTAAATGCAGAGCTTTCTCTCCTAGTTCTCATTAGGGATAACAAAACCAAAGAGCATCCCCATTAGAACTGATTTCAGAGACAGTGCAGGGCACGATGCTGAGACCACAGGACCAAACGCTCATCAGCATCTCCAGAGGAACAGTCTAGGTAGGGTGATGGGAAGGACGGGCAATTCTTTGATGTCCTGGGGGTACAAAACAACAAAACTCATTGCTGGATGACAAGGCTGCACGACATTTAATAAAACTAGCATCAGATAAAAATAATTTATTAATGGCAGCAGAACTACATATCTTCTATATTAAGTACCAACTCACACTGCTATTCAGCTTCTTCCACTTGACAACAGCACACGGACTTTATAAGAGAGAAATAGTTTATCACCAAGCTGTAGAACCTCCTAAGGGACTTATTTTTTGCCTGTACTTTTTTATCCCCGTTATATACCAATTTGAAATGACATCTGTTTATATTTTCAATTTGCACTTGTCAATCACAACAGATAACCATTTTTAGTAATCTTAAAATATAACACCAGAAGAAGTAGGAGCTTGGATAGACCAAAAGCCAGGCTAGGAAAATAAACTGATCAAAAAACATAAAATAGTGTTCTCCCAGACAGATAAAAGCAAATGTTGTAAGCTATAAATTTAATCACAGAACCCAGTATTGGCATCTAACAGATGGAAGAGAGGAATCGCAAAATACAGACATTTAGTAAGGAAGTGATTTCAGCCCAACAGATCAGCAATTGATAAACCTTTGGTCCTAAGTTACATATTAAACAAGAGCAGCAAAAGGGAAGACGATTTAATTACCATCTATGACAAAAGGGGTTACTCCAATTCCCTCTTGAAAGTGCACAGGAGAAACTGTACTAGGAAACTGCTTTTAAAAATATCTACATTTTATACAGATCTTTAAAAAAAAAGGGATGCATATTTTTGCATGCATAAAATATTTGTATGGAAATGTGGTTACTGGAGAACCAGTCGTATTCTCTCTCTTTGCTTCCCTTCATTATAAGGTGCTTTGATATTTGGAGGGTCTCCTCGAACAATTGCAACTGCTCTTCCCTTTGCAGGCGCTGGAGAGCTGGAGTGTTAAAACACAGGTTAAGTGTCTGATGGCAGCGGTGCGAGATTAGTGACGTTTTGGGCCTATTTGCCTCTATCTGAAGTGCCATCGTAAGAGACAGTAAGTGCAATGACGCTTAGCTGCTCGTACGTCTCCAGGAGCATCCTGGAGAGTCCCATGACCAGCCCTCTTTTCAGACAGGGAAACTGGGAACAGGGAAGATGATTTGCCTTTTCTCTCTGATACTAAAATTGAATGCAAAGTGCTTGAATTTAACGCAAAGTTGGTTGTTGTCACCTTGCTGCAACGAAACCTCTTGAATCAAGAGCTGCTCAACTATTGCCTGAGCAGACTCAGCTCTTCATGACACTTTCACGTGACACCAAGTGGGTGCTGGTGGCAAGCAGGCACGAGCAATTTTGAGCGTGGATGCAGGGGAGGAAGAGGATGCAAGCAGTGCACCCAACATCACGAAGCCAGGTGGGCTTCCGGGCACCTGCTGCACATCCAGCCCCTGCATCTCCTCCTGCCTTGCGGAGGCATGCCCCTTTGCTTTGAAGCAATGGGAACAAATTCCGTTTTGCAAAAAGAAAAAAAATACAGAGAGAACCACCTATTAACATTTCATCACTCTTTGATTGCCTCAGCATGCCAAACACAGCTCAGCTCTACAGACAAACTTGCATTTGACCACAAAGCCCTTCAAGATATCGAGCACCGGTCATTACGGGCCAGCAAGACAAACAACTTTCCAAGCTATTGCTTGTAATGATGATGATTCAGGCTAGACAAAGAAAAAGCAATCACTGTCATAAATTCCCTTGCAATTCCTCTCCATGTCTGTCATAGGGACACTTTGGTAAACAGTCCTCAAAGAGAATTTTTATGTCTTGAGTTGGGAACACAGTGCTGGAGCAACTGTTACACTCTAATGCTAACTTGAGGGAAGCAACGGGATGAAGGAATCTGTCCTTGCAACCAAGAGTAGGGCTCAGTTTAGTGCACAACACCCAACTCTGGATATTGGGTGCAAGGTCTGGCCTCCTCCAGGCCATGTCTCCAGGCTTACGTCTTGCTCTGTTTGTTGCCCCAAGTGTGTGCTACCAGCAATGACGCTGGAGTAGCAGACAACCCAGCAGCGTCATATTTTGACTGTGGAAATAAAATATAGCAAATGACAATTTTCAGATTCTGACGGTAGTTTGGCCCCAGGATTGATGCAGCGCTACAGGCTCCCAGCTTCTTTTCTGGAACTAATCAATGCTGAGAGGCTTACGGAACAGCTTGCCTGCAGTTTTTAGGAAAACGTGGAGCCTGCCATTGAAGAGTTTCCATGAAGCTTTACAAGAAGGGCCAACTTTGGCCCTGCATGAAGTTCAGAGAAGCAAAGATCACCAGAAATATAATTCTGCAACAGGACAGAGGGGTATCTAATGAAGCATTCTGTTTCTTGAAAAGGCTTGTACTAGCTACCACAAAAAAAATGGGCAAAATCCTCAAAAACAAAAATACAGCTTGCCTAAAAGGTGATGTTTCCTTCAAGCCCCTAGTTTCTACAGCAGTCCTATATTCTTAAGTGTGAATGAGTCTACTTGTTATTCTCAGAGCCTCTCTGACATCATTGTGAATGTTCTCAACACCTGCAAAATAGCCACTCCTAATATGTTATTGATTCAATAATTTCTTGTTCCACTAGTTACCTCCTTAACAGTCAAGTCATCTGATTAGCTCTAAATGGTTGGCCTTGCAATTTAACACCAATTTTTCTGATTGCATAAAAGAGAGTAAGTTTAAGTCTCTGGCCCCTTTCTCTGAGCTAGTATTTTATAAAATGCTTTTCCATCCCCTCTGATTCCTCTTCAGCTGAAATGTCTTAATTTCCGCTTACTTTTCAAGCACTGGGATCACAGCAGTCCAGGCAGGACATACCTTGATCACGCTCACACTTCCTTACACATAGTCACCACCTCAGATAGTCCATGCAAAGTCAGGGGAGTGCTAAGGCAGCTCCAAGGAAGACTATGAGAAGAGCAGGTGAAGAGGAGGGAAACAAAAGTCGGGAAATATTAATTAATAAGGGCAGGCTCAGGAGTAAACTTCTCACTGCATTGCCCCCCCAAACCTGCACGGCTATGGAACCAAAGGACACGTCGCCTGCTTGCCTCCCTACCATACAAGACTGTCACACAGCAGGGCTTCTTTTTGTCATTCTGCAGTGATTGCTCAGGAATATGTGTGCGCTTGCTCTCCAGGCTGCTCTGTGTAGACAACCTCCACGCAGTTCTGATTTAAATCAATTTTAGCTGTGGGCAGTCATTGACTTACATATCCACAGACAGATGAAAATTCCCTTGCAAAGTTGACAGTCACTCTGCAAGCTTTTAATATGAGCCTTCGCCTGAAGCCATTTAGATTGAGCTGATTCTGCCATCGGGCTGGGGGATGGACTACGTGACCTACCAGCTCTGAGGGGTGAAATCTCAGCTCTGCTGAAATTGGTGTCAAGCAACACCCTGAGCTCATCCACTGAGCTCAGCTCCTTCCCGTCCTCTCACCCCAGCCAGGCCTTTGTAGAGGCTTCGCTTCCATGATTTCTCAGGAGACACCAACCTTTCTACTTCCATAAGGAAAGCTGAGGGCTTCATGGTGTGGAAAATCATTCCTTCCTCCATATTCAAGGACACTAATGTTGACCACTTAATGCCATCACTGCCTCAGGATCTTGTGACCCTTTCAAATTCACTCACGGAATCCTCAAGTGTTGTGTTTTTATGCAGGAGTTTCCAAATCCAGCTCTTTTTTTCCCCTAAGTTTTTAGAAAAACAAACATGGGATACTTTCCCCTCAATAGCTGGGGACAAATAAAATAAAAAATAAAATTAAAAATGAAATACTTGACAAGGATTGGGAACAAAGGGGTCTCATTAAGCACAGCATGGAGAAAGAAGGGCAGAGGAAATGGTGAGGAAACTTTGTCGCAGTGTTGGGGTCCTTCAGCCAGATTCTGCTCCTCATCCTCCAGTCAAACAGTAGTTTGAACTTCCGAAGCAAGACAGTCTCCTTCGTCAAGAGGAAGCATTAACAAGCCCTGTATCAAGGGTGCTCTTTTAATCTTGTGAGCACACACATTTCTCCTTCCAAGTCTGGACAAGAGGGAAATAGATCTCCGATCCCAAATGCAGACCCAACATGTGACTGGCATAGCAACAAATCGCCATCGTGAATGGATTCTGCTCCTCTTGTGAACTCCCGTAGCCCAGCAGATCCTGCAGGCCCAGCTTCTGATCTAGGTGGGCTCAAGGGCAGAATCATCTTTTTTAGGTCCTTTCCTCAGTAGCACAGATCATCAGGGACTATCCTGGGGGGACACGGGAGGAATATCTGCTCTGAAAGGAATTTAAGTCTAAAATTACTTCCCTTTCAAATATGACAAAGCTGATCGCTGTTATTTTGGGAGATGTTCCAAAAGCCATCCTTTTGCAGGCACATTTGTAAGAGAGGGACATTGGAAAGGGACAGAGCTATTTTCCCATACGCAGGTCAGCTTGGTTAGCATGACAGTGTATTGTAAAACCACAGGAAGCAAAAGCCAAGAGACAAACACGGCTATGTTAATGCTCTTAAAAAAAAATCACACGCACAATCCTACAGTTTTGCCCCTTGCATTCTTAGGATAAATCTCTACACAGACAGCAGCTAACCTATTTTGATGGGGGCAGACAGCACGCTAGTTACTGTTTGATTAGTCATACGTTAAACCGCTACTAAGAGGTAGGGGAAGAAGAGAGAAATCAAAATCTCATCAACTAATTGAATAGGTTTATTCAAGGGGAAGGAAAGAGCCTTGATCTGAACAAGTTGCAGGGATGTGGAAGTTCATTCTTAACCCGGCTGAGCACTCAGCTTAAGCAAGCCATTCTGAATACTTGTTTATTGATTCTTAAACAATGCACCGAAATTTTAATGACCTTGTCAGCAAAACACTTTCCATCTCAGATGTCATTGACATAACTACTGAGCTAAGAGATTCTTGCAAAAGCGTGAGGCTGAAATACCCCGTTTACTAAGGAAATGCTAGTGCTGCCCATCTCCCACTGCTTATCCATGCTGGACTGGCAGTGCAGCTGCTCTAAAGCTCCACAGCACCATTTTTCTACTACTAGTGTGAATGTTTTCAGTACTAAGAACAATTTAAGCTACAATAATACACAAGGTGAGCAAGCAAAATACCACGTCTTGGACACCCGCCTTCTGCAACGAGCACAGTTTCCTTTAAGCCCCTTAGAAAATACTGTTGTGTCCTGTAATTAAAACAGCCTCCCTGCAAAGAGCTGGATTCCCCCCTGCTTTGCCTCAGTTTTGTACAGCCGCGACTCAAATCAATGGAAATCAATGGAATCATTGGAACAGAAAAACAGAGCTACTGGATTTTGAGAAAAGCTTTTTCAGTAAAGATCAAGCACTCTGACCTCAGCCATCTGCCGTGGAAAGAGAAGAAAATTCCAGGCCCAGGATGGTCCAGCACTAGCTGTGGGAGACAGCATCACCTTTCTGAAATTCACTGACTTATACTGCTGTCACATTGCTTTAACCATAACACGCAGAAAATTCAGATTATCGTACCCAGGCAGCCCTGCTGACTCGAGCAGAGCGTGAACTGCCCTGCGTTTCAACGGTGAAATCCGTATTCCCAGCCTTGGAAAATATTTCTATTGATTCATTTGGCTCGCGCGCTGGGTTAGTTTCAGTGCATGGTTGGTTGGGTTGCATTTGGAAAGCCACAGATGCACGGTACCCTGGAAAGGAGATTTTAGCCCTGGAAAGGAGATTTTTTTCACCAAAAAATACCCTCTCCTGGATATTGTCTCTGGCCACAGTCCTGGGCCCTCGGGGAGCAGTGGCCCTTCGCACACAAAATCCCTTGCGTTGCTACATGAGCGCTCAGGCACATATAAAAGCACAGGCTGTCAAGCACAGTGATGGGAAGGCCAATGGCAGCCCCTCTTTCACCACTGGAATTTCTCCGCCGGTCGAAACGGATGTTCTTCAGTCTTTTGAGACAGATATCCTGGTAAAAATAGCCACATAGGCTGTATCGCTCTGGCTGTCTTTTTAAGGTATTTTGGAGCTCTCACACGTAACTTATCTAACTTCAAATTTGCAGGGAAAAAGCAGTCAAACAACAAATGTCTGAAATTCTTTAAAACGTCCTCCCAATCTGCATGCTAAGGTGCGTGCAGGACAGAGGGAGTCAGAGAGGCTGTTCAAGTGAACCCTTGATCTGGGTGAAATCAAAGAAGCTGTTTTTCCTTTGCACATACATCTGACTTTCACGTCCCCTTCCTGTTACTGGAATTCTGGTTACTTCCCATTTTCCAGTCTGCAATCACTGCGGTTCAAGCTGAACCCTTTGTCAGACCCTTAACATTATATCCAAGGGGAATATCCCAAAATAACTGACTCTCTGTACTTGGTACAGGAATAAATATGCTTAGAACTTACCTCTGGATTTGTAACCAGTTTTAAAAGAAAATCTTAGTAAGGCACAGCAAAGACCTCTCTATTCAGAGGCACATGAACAAAATCATGTAAGAGTCCTAAAGCCCTGGAAAATTTGGAAAGGTCTCAGTTGTTAATGCTTCGTCCTTGTAAGACGAATCCAAAGCCCATAGGCAACTTTGTTGGCTTGGCAGCCCCAACCTCACGTGGCAGATGGAAGCTCCACCACCTCCCTCATGGAACCCGAGTTTGCTGCTGTGTTGATGCACGTACAAAATGTGCTTTTCTCGCCGAGCCTTCTGCTCCACGGAAACCATGGCAGTGTGTCACCGTCCGCATCTGAAGGCGGCGAGGGCTCTGATGCTCTGGTGCCAACGCAAGCAGACAGCCTAGCGGCACGCTCAGCTCACCCGGAGCTGAAAAATCTCAGAAAACAAACGGATGTGGAGCTGTGATTATGTTTGTTTGCTCCTTACAGGGCTGGAAGGATCTTGCAAAGGTCCTTGACAATCCTAGCTGATAGAATGAGACACTAGGTTTGTTTTCACGGCCTCTCACAGTTCCTGACTCCCGCAAAACAGCCCGTCTAAAAATACGTTGGGGGTCACACTGTGCACAGTATTTGTATACTACATGTTACATCCTTGTGTAGCTCGCGAGCCAGCTTGGAACAACGCAAACAGATTTCCTTTGGCCGTCCTTACTTGGTACAGAAAAAGACTGAAATGCTCCTGTACCCAGCTGTATAACAGCAAAACCCAGAGCTTTCTCCAGCGTCTTGATAAGACTCAATAAGGCTTTGGTTGCAGGGTGGCTGCCTCCCGGACCAACAAGACCTGTACGATCTCTTTTTAGGCAAGGGAGACTAAGGAGCTACCCAAGGCAAACACCAAGTGACAGAGGCATGGCCAGTTGCTTAAATGTCTGCTAGAAGTTCACAGGAAAAGTGGCCACAGCCCTTCACGTCCCAGAAATGGTAGAACAGAAATATCTACTATAGAACTGAAACCCCTCTCAGCCAAGGGAAAAAA
>WBNA01000172.1:1548443-1560847 GCA_013398345.1 Nothocercus nigrocapillus | reverse complement strand
AGCCCTCATATATACAAAGCCTAATGGAGACCAACGGTTCACCGCAAGGAGAGGGCGCAAGCCCATGCGAAGCCGCAGAAGGTCACCCCTTTCCCCCGAGATCAGCCCTCCCCGTAGGCCACAGAGGCTCAAACCAGAGTGCCAGAGAGAGGGCCAAGTATCACTGCAATCAGTAGCCATGTGGAGGGAGCACCAGGAGGGAGCCAGGGCAGCAGAGGCAGCCCTGAGGATGAAACGTGTTGGCTGTGATAACTGGCTCTGTTGCACACGACATGAGCAATCCTCAAGCTGGAAAGGGAACGGCCAGCTTAGTGTTGCTCGGGTTTTGTGCTTGGGTCTACAGAACGGACAAGCTGAGATATCAGTGATGGGGAAAAAGAGGTTAAACTGCAGTAATGGGCTGCTTCTCAAGCTAAGCAAAGAAGGTTTCATCACAGGAATCAAGCTAGGGATGTTCTCTGTAGTCTGCTTGAATGTCCACAGCGTGTGGTGGGGTCTCTGGGGTCTCTCTTGTTTTGGCTTCACCTTCGCTAGGTCTCAACATCCCACCGAGCAGCGAAGTCTTAACTTCCCTCCTTCCAAGGAGGATGGTACCGCCTCTCCCAGGGCATCCAAGTGAGCGTTTGCATTTGGAGTCGCTCACGCAGACCTCTGCATCCCTCCTCCTCTCCAGGCTTCACCGAGCGAGGAAGCAGCTAGTGCTGTTGACATTTGAAGTGTCATCGCTGGCATCCGAGTTAATATGCGAAGCTGAAAGGGGCTATTTATTCTCACAGCCAGCGCTCCAGGCTCTTGGCATACTCGAGCATGTGTAATTGCATTGGCTACCTTCGGGTCATGTTTTCAAGGGTTCCTTTACAATTACATCAGCTAGAAAGACCTTATTTAAAACAAACAAACAAAAAACACACCAAAATATTTGAGAGGCCCAGAAGCTGACTCTGCTAGCACGCTCCTCCTTCGTGCATCTCCCTTTACAAGCCTTAAAAGACGGACAGTCTTCACTAAAGCTCAAGTAGCAGAACCATTTATTTTCCAGAACCAGAGGCGGTTAACATAGTCTCCAGATCATTCATGTGCAGTATGTCTGGCAACTAATGTCAATATATGTAGCTGAAGAGTCACTGCCAAGACCTATCTGGATTCACAGTACACGAATTGCCTCCTGCCCTCGATCTCCTGCAGTCGTCTGATAATATCAAGGCTGGCTGAATATTTCACTCAGGCTTATGGCTGTAGGTCTGCAAAACATTAGCTTGATGCCAAAACTATTTCAGTGGGTAGCTCTTGGTATTATTTGCACCTAAACTGTTTTTTTTCCCCCCTAATGAGACAAAATTTTTAATTGCACAATATCCATCTCTTGGGGTGGACGCAGATCCTGCTGCCAGCCTAAAGAACTCAACTCCTTCACACCAGACCAGAAATCCGGGGCATCAAATCTAGACCTGACTCTGGATATCCATATTAATCTCAAAGCAAAGCAGCACCACTAGCTTCAGAAGAAGAAATGGAACTTTTTAGCCTTAAAATACCTCAGGATTGTATCAGGGACTAAATTGTACAGAGAGGGCCTCTCTTAATTAACTTGATCTTGCAAGGAAAGGAAAACTAAGGTGGCTAATGTAAGAGCACAACATCTAAAACATATACGGGCGAGCTTTATGACGCGCCTGTCAGACGGTTTTAAAATCAATAGATTACGCATATTTCTGTCAATGCATACTTTCTTATTTTTAAGAAAGTTAATTATGAAGAATAAATTGACTTTTTATGAATTGAGGCATAAAAAGATACTGCTTTTAGCTTTATTATATTCATCAAATTTTAAAATACGCACTGTATAAAATTGAGGCAAATAGATTTGGTCTAAAAGCAGATATCATTTTCCAAGGAGAGGCTTATAATCGTAAAATACTTCCTCCCTACCACGGGCTTCGCAGAGACTCCCAAGTGATGCTACAAAACCCCACTTTCGCTCTACTTTGTGCAAGTGCTGTGTGAGGTTTCAAATAAGCCCCGTGTTTCCTTCAGAGGTGCTGACGCTCCTTAGCAAGTCCTCTGTCCTTCAGTTCTAAGGGCAAGGAACCCTCGGGATGCAGAGGGTTGGCCCGGAGCTTCTTGGGTCTCCTGCAGGTTTAATCAGCACCTGCAGCAGACTCCTCATGTGGGCTTTGGTTTATGTTTTCCCCACGCTGCACGTGCAAGGGTATCACTCATCCCTGCGCCTCAAAGCAGAAAATGATCATCTGCCTCCCTTCTACTGCCTCTGCTGCTGGACAGGCGCAACTTACCTGGGCCTTTGGGTACCCCTTTTACTGGATTTATGATGAAGAGTTGCAAGTCAGCAGAAAATTTGCATGCAAGGCAAGAATTTCCCTTGAAATTCCAGAGCATGACCTGCCCCTAGGTGGGTGCACGACTGGAAAGGCCACAGCTGGACAGTTAGGAAAAGCAAATGCGGCTGTTTATGTCTCAACCCGAGGAAGGGCCAAGGGCACCTCCTTGTTCCCTCTCTGGTGTTAAAACCTAACGAGACGCAGGCTCATGGACTGCAAGGGTGAGCCTGCCCCTCGTGTTTGCATATTAGCACCGTAAAAAGGCACCCAGCCCATGCATTTGCCTGTTTATTTGCAGCATTAATACCAATGCCTGACAGCGTTATTCGTACTGTTTATACGACTATAAAATAGCTTTATAGTGATACAATTAGTAATGCTGAGCTTAGATAGTATAAACGGTAGTACTGATTGTACCACTGTAAAGTTAAGTTTATAGTGACATAAATGAGCAATATTTGTGTCATTGTGTTTTATGGCATCAGGTAGTCTCAGGCCCAAGAGCATAACACGGGGGTCCTGCACACTTCCATCTCACAGCTAAGATACAGTGAAAAAACACCATCCTAATTCAATCTTATGATGCTCAGCCCTGCACTAATTTCCACTCACTTTAAGTTGTAGGGACATCATTTTTCCTCAGCTATAAAATAATTGCACTTTCCTGAAGCTGTGGGGTTGCAAGGGGTCTCAGCAACTCTCCCACTGGCAGGGCCAACAGGATGGAGGTGAGAGAGGGCAAAAATTGGGACAAAAATCTCTGCTTGGACTCCATCCCCTTCCTTTCCTATTTCAGACGATGCCTTTTATCCCAAAGGGGCAGATGACGCATGAAAGGCTGATCAGCTGCAGCACCGGTTTCAATTCATTTCACGGTTTTGCCTCATGCACTTCCTAGCTGACATATAAATGACTTGGAAGGACTGTTTGCCTGCCATTCCCACAGCAGCACTAGCAGAAGTGGGGGGAAAAAAAGGAAAAAAAGGAAAAAAAAAAAAAAAAAAAAAAAAAAAAAAAAAAAAAAGACCTCTGATATTACACTGTGTTCTTTGAAAAATGCCTCTTGGGCTGCCCGTTACTGGAATGGATCTGTCCCAAGTTAAGGTTTTATGCACCCTGGTTAACTATGCAGTATCAATGTCCTCTTCTGGGGCTTTTGTATGAATTGCATTACTGCTTGCAATGCATCCGGACGCACGACACCAATTCCTACTCTCCTCCTTCACTGGAAAACACCTTCCCTAGGACTCGCAGCTCCTTCCCTGCCTCTATCTGATACCGCTGCTGCTGGACTTGTCATTTTGGCTGGCGTGCAAAGGCCATGCGTTGAAAATTGCAATGCAAGGCCAGCAAAGCATCGATACTTTTATCCTTAAAATGGTAATACTGTAGTGAACTGACGGCAAGCACACCAGTGCAAACCCTAAGAAGCCCTGGGGGAATTTGCTCATCCTCCCATAAGCTTGAAGGGGTAATTTACTTAAATAGCACTGGTGTTGTGTGTACCCAGCACGCTGCACCATGCTGAACTGCAGCGAGCCCTCCCACTCCTCTGCTTCAGGGCTACGTAGGCAAGGACACGAACGCACAGTCGGGAGGCTGGGAGCAGATATGGCATCCTGCCAAGACAAAGTTTTGCTCTTTTCTCTGCAGAGAGAATCCCCAGATGGGCGCTAGCACCGTGCACTCAGCAGGCACAACAAAACCCGAAAACAATTGCCTGAAACCAGCTCATCCGTGGTGCAACCTGCATGCATCTGCAGCGCCCTGTGAACACCCACGGTCTCCACGCACCTCCGTCTGCCCCAGCACGTGGCATGACCAGGCTTGGGGACCAAAGAAAGGGAGTCCCCTGTGGGGACCACAAGGAGGGAGAGGAGGAGCGACGAGAGCATCAGAGGTTTCTTTTCAGTTCCCCCTTCCACGCTGTTTTTGGGAAGCACGGAACCGAGAACCTCCTGACGTTACCATATCTGTCTTAGCACACAGCTCACGAAACCCGAGGCAAGTACTGACTGCATCTCATCACGAGGGGGAAAAAAATAAACCATAAAGCCCGAAGAAAAAAGTAACTTTCTGAGATATGCTATCTCCAAAAAATGGCACCCGAGCTTGAGGAGAAACTGCTCAGCTACAGCGGAAAACCGAGATAATCCCAGTTTAAGTAGGAAAAAAAAAAAGCCCAAATCACAGATGCTATCTAAATTAGCCATCGGAAACACATGTCACGCGACTAAACTAACTTTAAATAACCTTTTCGATAATCCTTTTCCAGATCTGAGACATTTCTTGATTTTGCGGAAGGCGGCAACATCTTGGCATCGCCGGCATCTCTTTCCGAGTGCCCAATCCGTGCCATGAAAACAAATCTATCCTCAGTTGTTGATAAAGTTGCCCGTCAAGATATAATTCCAGCAGCTCCACTATTAAGAGCACACTGGTCACTCGCTCACTGTTTTCATGGTGCCCTCTAATTTTATTCTTCTTTTTATGGGAGCTATTAAAAGCTTTGAGGCATTTTCTGGCTTCCTGGAGAGTAATGAATTATCCGTGCTTCCAAACTAATCAAGGATAATAGGCTTTTTCCAACACTTGGACAGGCCGTGCAGGGGGAACTAGGGAAATTCAGGCAGTTACTGCCACACTAACATGCACTTAACCGATAATGGCTACCCAGGTTTGCAAAGCTCCTTGCTATATTTTCATTACATCCATACACTTCTGCTACTGAAATAATAGCGAGAATTAATTGCCTCTAATTGAGTTTGGTGGTGTTAAATCAAAATTAGCGCCCGCAGCATAATATAAACAATGTCAACAACATTGACTCCATTACAGGAGCTGAACAAACTCTAAATACAAGTGCTCCAAATTTCATCCTTTAGGGATCTCTACTACATTAATCCTAGCCATTAAAGAAGAACGAGCCTTTTTAAGAAACATCCTTTGGGTTCCCACCTTCTCCCATGCATTAAATGAGCTGAACCCAATCAACCCCAAATTTTGAAGATTCAAGGAAGGGTGAAAGAACCAGTTTGCATAATTTGTCCTGCAGACGACCGTGAACAACACGTATGATCCCAAGAGCTCCCATCTCTTTTCACTCCCTAGATTTTAAGGTATGTTAAATCCATTTTAAGATGCGTTAAATGCATGCAGTCCATTGCATTGCCATGCAAGGACATCTGTAAAAATGGAAAGTCTTACTAAATCCGTTCCTCCTATGGCCTATTATCATGGCAGCTACAAAGCTCAACAGAGCTCCCACCAGCTCCTGCAGATCACTCAGCAATTCTTCAGTTGCAGATACCATTCTTAAATGGAAGCCACGGCACGTGACAGCAGCCCACTATCACTATTATTACTTAGAGTAATACCGACTCTGTTTGCAACTGAGAAAGAAATAGGAATTTTCCTGGTAAGATATAAATAGAGTCCGACTTTCTACACTATTTCCTAGTAGAAAATGTCACATTATCCTCCATGACTTTGCCATCTCCGACACAACAAGAATGAGCCTCTACCACGACACGCTGGGGGCTGTTGCAGTTAATTGTTTGGCAGCTGTTTAGTAGGACATCCTGCAGTAAACCGCTAGCTTAGGATCACAGCGATGTAGAAGCTTGTCTTTCATTTTTTTAAGTAGAAGAAGCAGATCCAAAAGTGAAGAGATAAGTACACAAAAGTATACTTTTTTTCCTAAAAGGGGATAATTTTTTTTTTTTTTTGACTTCTATCCTGAGCTGAAGCAATCATCCAGAGCACTGGTGATAAACAGCTTGCCAAGATCAGTTCCTTTACATATGGGGAAACAGCAAATGCTTGCCCTTATCCCAGGGTAATTCCACTAAATCTGCTAATCGTTATTTCTGTCCTGAGGAAATCCTCCAGGCATTCAAAAAAGCTAAATATTGAAAAATATCCAATGCACTCTTTTGCAAAATTTCCTTTGCTGGTATTGAGCAAATGAAAATTAAGCAATATTAAGGGCTTACTCTTGACCAAATACAGTACTTCAAAGCATGGAAGAGAGGACACAAAGGCTGTTCATAACGCAGACAGGTCACCTCTATTTTAGTTCTGAATTTCAGTGTAATTAAACCAGAGGAAAAAAGGACTGGGCAGTCCATATGGATGTCTCCTAACCCATCCTTTTTCCCAAGACTATCTCAAACGTTGCTGAAGGACATTTTTTCTAACACCGTTTTTAAAACTCTTCAATGATGGGAGTCAGAAAGCCTCACAAGCTGAACAATCAATTCATTTCAGCGCTCAAAATATTTTCCTAATGCCTACCCTCCTCTCCTGGGCAGTAATGTGAGCATATTGCTGCTAGTCCTCTTCAGAACGAGCAGAGGAAAAGCTGGAGTCCATCTGCTCTTCTAAGCTGTCTTTTAAAGCTGAAGATGAATATACCTGTCTCTTTTTTATTATATCAGATAACTCCAATTCTTCCAGTCTTCCCTCTTAGGAAAGACTTTCTAGACCGCTCTTCATTCTCGCTGTTGTCCCACCAACTGTTTCAAATGTTTCTCCTACTGTGGTGACCCTAAGCAGACACAGCCCTGGTGCTAACAAGGCGACACAAGTGTTTCTGGCCCAAATTTTCTATTTCTACACCGCAGGACGTCATTTGCCGTTTCCCCCACAGCCTCCAAAAGCAAGACAGGGTTGACTTGACACTGCTGACTTGAGCTTATCTCACATCTTTCCCTAAACTATTGCTCTCCATCTCCTGTGTTTTGCTGTAGGTGATGTTTTCAGTGAAAGCTATAGAGCAGATTGAGGGCAAGTATAATAATAATAAGGATAATAATAAATATAACAATAATAATAAAACTAATCTGCTATCCAGCAAACAAATCTAACCAAGGTTGGCTCTCTAATATCAAACTACATAGATGTATCCTTCTAATTAACATTTAGATGAAGACTGTGACGAAATCCATATCTGAAATTCAGAGGAGTTATTTTATGAAAAAAAAAAGACAAAAACAATGGTTTTGTGGACATGTTTTGTCAATATTCTAGGTATCAAAATGAATGTTTTAAAGAGACTGTTAGGAACAGACTTGCAGAGCAAGTACATGGATCAGACTATCAAACAGATGCCACCTCCATCTGTTGAGCCTGAAGAAGGGCCACATGGGACACCTCTAGGCAGCTTAAACTTTGGACCTTAGAGCCCACTCAGTCTTTGTGAGTGAAGATGTCCCATGTCTCAAGGTGCCCCACACTGCCTGCCATAGCAAAGTTGTTCAAGACTGCTTAAAACAAACGAAAATAGTTAGTCGAACACCAAAACCTCCTCTCTCAAGAGATTTGCTATTTCGTTGTCCTTAGTTGCATTTTAGCAATTTAGCATTTTTGTTGTGTTAATGTCAATCTTGCGGATCACTCGCAGATCACTGCTGGACTTGCAGGTACTGACTTTCTAGAGTTATCTTTTAAGTTAAGGCTGCATTAAAATCCAAAATTAAATTAGATACAAGAGTTGCGCGTTCTCCCATGCTTGAAATAACTCCTAGGAATCCAATAGTTTGGCAGTGTTGGGAGCACCAAAAGACATTTACCCTTGATTTCCCTGCAGTGAGCTAAGGTGTTTTTCTATGTGTGCAAAATATTGACATCCTAAAATATTTATGTGTTAAGTAGGCAAAGATGTTTCACATTGAGCTGCTTGGAAATGTCCTGAAGAATATCTTTAAATATTAATGTTTCCCAGTGCAACCCTTAGACAGCCTGTTCACAGTGATGAGACAGTTCAGCTTGTTGTAACTTTGCTATAATTTCACCCCTCCATTTTTATTTCTCCCTACAAATTTTGGGCATAGAAGTAAAGGCATTTTGCCAGGGGAAGGGCAAAATTCATTTGTTATTTCAAGTATTTATTTTTATTTTTTAACAAACAGAAACAATTCAGAGCTACTAAGTACCTTTTAAGCAATTTGCTCTTCAGCTTGTAATTAGACATTATACACACTTTATAGCTAAGGGAACAAATGACCAGACAAAACTGAACATCAGAGTAATGCTTTGATCTGATGCTCTCAGATAACACTGCTGTCTAATGGAAAGGCATAAATACTCCTCATCACGCCAATTTGATGTGTCCAAGGACAAAGTTTTCAAGGAGTCTTTCAGTAATTTCAGAAGTCATTTTTCCCCAAAGAAAAAAAGAATTTGGCATTTGGATATTTGCGTCTAAAAGCAGTGTGACTTCAGATTCTGAGGAATCCGGACTTCCAGGAACAGCTAAAAATATCACCATCCATTTAGGAAAAAAATTTCATTTTGAAAGCTGAATATGAAGTCCTCAGGTTAGGGATGAGATCTTTATCAATGAATTCTGCTATCTCTTGAGCTGCAAATGTCACAAAACCATCTTTTGTCGAAATCTCTGACTTAAGTAATCGCAGAAACACGGGCACTAGGCACTCAAGCTTCCCAAAAGCAGCACATCTAAATGCCGGATTTGCTCAGTGTTTCAGCCAAAACACTATATTGCTTCAGTTTACAAAAATACCAACATTTTGGTAACGACTCACAAAAGATTACAGCTGTGGGCCTCAATGATGTCCGAATGCTGAATTATCTGCATTATTTCATTAACATAACACCCTGATAAAAACATTACATCTGAATGCCGGGTTTAAGAGCATCTCGACTGCAAAATAGCTCAGTTCACCAGTCCAAAAAGTTCACCATTTCTATGTGCACCCCTGCATGTCCCTCGAAGACCTTCTGCAGAACATTTTCTGGACAGGAAATGTGGTGTTGCTGAAGCTGAATTGCATTTTAATCCCCTCTTGATTTTTTCTTCCCTTCCAGGTGAGCCAGAACAAACATAGACTGCAATAACTCAACCCCACATTGCTTTGATCACTGCTGGTCTCCAGTGCCATCTCTGCCAAATGTGCTGCAGAAAGAACATGGAACCCACACGTTCAAGAGGAAAAATAGGTTTTCAAAAGTGAAAATGCATGGAGGAAAAAAAAAAAAAAAAAAAAAAAAAAAAAAAAAAAAGAAAGAAAGGAGTAGCCAAATGATGCCTTTTGAAAGACCAGCCCTTCATTAAACTAATTCAAAAAAAAAAAAGGAAAAGCCTGTTCCTTCAAGCTCAGATCAGTTGGATTGGTTTTACATCAGCTTCGCTTTTTATATCCCATGGAAAATGGAAGCACAAGTTACTCAGACAATGACTCATAATCATAGATAACTTTTTAAGCTGAAAGTGTTATTAAGTTAATCACCCTCCATTTATATTATAGCTGTATGTCAAAACTAAATCCTGTAGTTATCAAGGAAGAGAGAGTCTAAACTCATAGCAGGGTCTTCTGTTTGTTAATCAGTATTTCATTCTATAATGATGCAAGGATGCTTATTAGGTTTCTACAAAAGAAGCTGTTACATGATGGGAAAACTATCATCAAGGAAAACCTGCATCGCACCATTGCTTGTATAAAACCTAAAACTGTACGCAAGTCTTAAAGCCTTAGAATAGGGCAGCCTGAGCTTCCTTCCCGCTAGCCCTTCTGACGTCTTTGCAGTAAATACTGATTTCCCTCAGCTAAAAAAGGGTGAGTTTCTGGGAGGGAATGAAGAATACAGACCGAGTCAGTAAAATAATTGGAGAATAAAGCTTCTCAGCATTAGCATGTGCTAAATGCAAGGCTTCAAGCTGAGGGCAACCCGCAAGACAAATTCCCAGCCCTAGGCATTGATCGCTGCTCCATACTCTAATCCTGGCTGCTCCTCTACTCACAGCTGGGTCTGGTCTTTGCTGGAAACAACACGCGGAGGAGGTGGTAGGTCACGCGAAGGACTAGCGAGCACGGAGACCCTGAGCATTACAGCTGTGTACACAAGCCAACTGGGTTGGTCTGGGAAGGCCTGGAAATGAACCCAGAGCTCCCAGTTTGCACCTAATCCTGTTGTTTCCAGCTACACCAAGCAGCTGGGGCCCCAGCAAGCCCCACTTCATCCACAAAGGACGGCCACAGCTGTAGGCGGCCTGCAGACTATGCAAACGCAACATCAGGTCAACCCAGCGCTGCTGGCAGCCACCTGGAAAAAGCAACGTACAGCAATTAAACGCGATAACCAGCCGTGCCTACAGCTATATCAAAGCACACGGCGGTGCCAGCAGCGGAGGTGCTGCAGTAGGAAGGCGTGAGATAAGGCAGGGAAGCGAGGGCGAGCAGGCACGGAGGGCTGATAAGGAACTTCAGTGCGGAGACCAGGTCAACAGCGGGAGACCACAAAGAGGAGATGGAAAGGGCCGAGGGGAAGAACAGGCAGCCTGGTGTAGCTCAGAGTATTCCAGTAGATAGTTCTGAACTGGGAAAGGAGCACTAGAATAACAAAAAAAGGCTCTGCTGGCATGTGCCTTCATCTGTCAGAAGCCTGTTGAGGGTAAATCCATCGCTAACAGGTTTCTGTCTGGAGCACGTAGGGTGCCCTAGGATGAAAGGAGAGAAAGAGAGTTCAAAGCAGGATGAAGACAATGAAATGCAGTGATAAAAGACATTAGAAAAAAAACAATTAATACTTACTGCAAACCCCAGCACAGCATGGCTAAGCCAACTCACTGCTACTCACTACTGCCTCTATCCACTTAAACCAGCTTGGCTGCTAAGGCAGCGGGTTTTTGAGGTATTCTTAACAAAAAGCCAAAATAAAACAAACAGAAATAGCTAACAATAATAGAAAAGAATAAGAAAGTAGGTGCAAAAGATATAAGAACATATAACACAAACCCTCCTTGGAAATGCAAGAATGCTGCTCTCCTCACATCTACACAGACGGCTGTGATTGCTCAGAATGAGCCTCTTTCACAGGGAAAGGAGATTGCTCACAAGCTTGACTAAGCTCACCTGCTGAATCATTCCTAAATATGCCCTTTTGTGCTCACAAGTGAGGACTGTTGAGAAATGAGGAGTGCTAGATGCTTGCTTAATTGGAAATTGTGGCGCAGAGCATTTAGATGTGGCAGGAATTCAAAACAGAAGCCAAAATTTTGGACGGAAAAACAATTTTTTATCTGTTTTGTGTAAACCACTTCCTCTTCCCCCTCACCTCTCTCCCACATGTGTCACGCTTTCCATCCCCTATCTTCCTGCAACTCCAGGTGCATTTTCACTGAATGCCTGTCTGTGCAATCTGTGGTATGGGAGACCAGGCATTTCCACCAATAGCCTGTGATTTTCCTGCATTGAAAGATGATTTAATTGAACCACTTCCCTATTATTCTCTAGTCTAGGCATAATAATGTCATTTTCTTTTTTCTTTCTTTTTTTTTTTTTTTTTTAATAATCCTGCTGTAGCTACAACATTGAAGGTTCAAGCGGTCGCGTTTTGGAGCTCCCTGGCAAAGCTCCCATCCAAATGCACTTATGTGAAGTGACTCAGTTTTGCCTTCCAAGGGACCATCAGCAACATCGGAGAATTTGGTAACTTCCTGCCAGGACCTCTCTTGTGTCAGCAAAAGGAAAAATAAAAGCAGGATTTCGAGGGCTGGCTACTCTAACTTGGGGCGTATAAGCCATGCTACCCTCTTTGCCCCTGCGTATGCCAATAAATGTGTAGAAAATTACTGTTGTAAATTAGCTTTTGAAAATATGAGATATGGTCTGGAGCTCTAAAATTCAAATTAGTTAATTAATATCAATTAATATTATTCATATTCATTATTCACCCTAGATGTAAGGAATGAGGAATGAACACACATTTCTTAAGATTCTGCAGCAAACCAGCCTTCTCACCCAAGCAGGGATTGAAGGAAGTCATCTCCTGAAATCTAAGTGAATTCTTTTTTGTTATGAGCTTGGCAAAGATGTGAAAGACAACAGACTGAACAAACATAATAGGAAATCCTTTCTTCAGGTCCAGTTGACTGCAGATATCTGAGGTTTGTTTACATTTCATCACTCACACGAACAGCATTTCAAGTGGAGAGATCTGGAAAATGGTTCCCCTGTTCTCCTCAATTCCAACCAAGAAGATTTTCATTTTCTTTTTAAAGATTTTCCTTTTTTTTTTTTTTTTTTTTTTTTTTTTTTTTTT
>WBNA01000172.1:1517926-1541483 GCA_013398345.1 Nothocercus nigrocapillus | reverse complement strand
AGCTATAACTCAAGAGAAAATTGCCTTCTCTTGAAGTCTTGACACCAGCCTTCTCCCTCACGTCAACGTTCTTTATTCTTCATATCTTGCACTGTATCTGCTGCGTGGTTTAGTTCCTGGCCTATCAGTGGGAATAACACCCCCTTCTTTCCAGGGAGTTCATGCTCACTCGGGGCTTAAACACCAGACTGAGGAAGATCATATTGGCATCTAGTCAGACTGCACTTCCACAGCTCCTGCTGCCGCAGTGTTGCTCTGCAAGAAACAGATTACTTGGAAAATACCTTGGGGTGATTGTGCTTTTGCTATTAAAAAGTCAGCACCAACAAATCACTTACCCAAGTAACTACAAATTGTTTCATAAAACATATGAACGCACTAAAACTTGGACCCATTTTAGCCATGTTGGCTCACACTGAGTTGTGCCTCATTTTGCAAAGAGTCCCACTGATCAGATATGGGCTATTAGTAGAATAAAATACTATTCAGCATGACTAAGGATGGCAGAATTGGCCCAGAGGGATATCAAAGTCATTTAAAAGTTACCTCCTCAAACATCCTTGCAATCACTTAGTGAATTGTATCATGCTGTTTTATGATCTCTTTTTGGTTAATCCTACACTTAATAGTCAATTATTGAGTCTTCAAAGCATTGTTTGTAATCAAGCATGTTTCTGTGTCTATCTCAGCAAATAAAGCACACTGATGTGATCACAAAGATTCCCTGTTATGGGCATTAGAAATACACGCAGCTGTAGGTAATACTCATATATGGAAGTATTGTGCTCTCAAGAGTTGCTGACAACTCAGGGAAAAGTTTAAAAGAAGTTTTATTTGGAAACTCTTTAATATAAATTACAGATCTCGGGTACTTTCCTTCTCTCGTTTCTTATTAATCGAAACATCTGCATGAAAAGAGGATCCCTATTCCTTGGCGTTTCTTTGCTGCTGCTGGGGCTGCCTCCCCTTCACCAGGAGTCACAAAGAGCCTCCTCTGTGCCTCCCATTCGGTGCTGTTTATTTAACTAGAAAGTTCATCTAAAATGATTTTCCATTCTAGGTGGGAGTGGATGAGCTAGGGGAAATAAAAACCCTTTATTTGTCCTCATGGCTTCCAAGAAAAAAAAAAAAAAAAAAAAAAAACAAGAAATAAGGGGTAGAGGGAAGATGAAAGCTCTGAGCCGCATCCCTATGAACAGGATGTTTTTCACAGCTTCCCGTAAAACAGCAAGTAGCTTCGACGAGGCTGTAGTGACAATACTCCATTTCCTGGCAATCTGATAGTGAGAAATGAAATGACACTACAATTCATATTTGACTATGTCTAGAAGTCAGGGTTGCAAGGTTAAACTTCACATCATAATGCGCCAGCGCATCCTCCACCGCTCCCCCCACAAACGCTCCTCCGTGAAACCGAATCGCCAAGGGTTATGTGCTTTGCTAAAGCCACGTCGCAACCGTATACGATGTGTTTGGGTCGTAGAAGCAGAAAGCAGCCTCGGCTGTGCTTCTGACACTTGCAAATAACGGGCGTTTGGGTTCGCGCAGCAAAGCCTATGAATCTGACAATTTGTCCCGTCGTACAGAGCGGAAGATGCCGCTCACGTTTCACTCAAATGCTGACTGCTATTTATTATTGCTAACTGCTATTTGCTAATGGTACGGATCCAGACAGCCTGTCCTGCGGTTTCCCAGGACACGGGGTCAAACACGATAAATTCCGCCAGGGCAAAAATAGCCCTGACCCAGAAAGGGTCAGGATCCCCACCGACTTTCCGGGGGCCACAACGATTGTGTTCCTAAAAGCTCAAACAGCTCCGAGCTTTCGGCGGATGGCTGGAGAAAGCAATCGGAGTGGGAAGCGTTCCTGAGCGGATAATAGCGAGCTGTGAATTCAGATAGAAAGAATTTCACCAGAGTTTCCCCAAAACGTTGGAGTCGCTTGGCTTTCAACGTAGGTGACTCCATAGCACCTTCAAAGGAACGAAACCTTGACTCTTCCTACCTTCATCTAGCGCTTTTTGGGCAGCCAGAAAGCAGATAGCAAGTGCTGGTGTGTAGACTCTGGGATTTTTAAGACGTCTTCCCTTCAGCTTGAGTAGTGTCTTTTTACCTGACTCCGGTCCCAATCTCTTTTATCACGCATCAGCTCGCTGAAACCCGATCTCACATAAGCCACTAAATTCTCCCTGCCAATGCTGAATGGAGAAATATATGATCAAAAGTTGTGAAACTGCCAAAGGGATGATAGTCCCTATAATTTACCTGATAAAAGCCAACTCCACGGGGGATATTTTAATAAATGGAGCGTTGGCATGTTCCAAGGGAAATGCTTTCGAATGCTCAAATTGCATTCAGTCTGTAATATCCGCTCAGAAATTAAAAGCAAATTGATTATTATAAGATAATCACTGAACTGAAGCTCGGCATTCAAGAAGTTTCACAACTGCCAGGAAAATTAAGAAAAAAAAATGGAAAAGAGATTCAAAGGTGGCTATCCGTAAGTGTGCAAACATATTGATTCCTCTGTGATTTAGCAGCACAGGTCTCGTGGCTTTTCTGTTCTCTGAGCCCTTTTCAAAACTGCCTTTCCCCAGAAACTGTGCCTGCCACCACCAGCTCGCCTCTCCCCAGGGACAGGTATTTTGCAAATGATTGATGCTCTGAAAAACGTGCGCTGCACATACCAGTGTATTTTAGGCAAAGACCAGGTTTGCCTCCGTCCTCGTGCCATGGGACCTGTGCTAACCAGGATCTTTTTGGCACAGATTTTGATATCTCCCTGACCTCCAGACACCTTCTTTCATTACAATATGTTATGCTGTACATCCTGTTGGGGGCCTCCAGGCAGTGCCACTGCAGCAATGTTAAATAGCTCCAGGTCTTCAACAGAACATCCAGTTCTCCCCGCGCTGGCACAAGACCTGATTTTCCGAAACGCATCATTTGGGCCTAGGGATATATTACCTCTGTCCTAACAGCAAAGACTTGAGATAGCTACAACCAAAAACTGGAGTCTCCTTGCTCTGCCTTGGGATGAAGCTCTCCATCTCTCCTACTGAAATTATCCGTGGCTCAACGGAAGGACAACGAGGCATTGCTGCAGCATTTCTCAGTCTGTTCAGCAATCTATGCTGCTTTACTGTATTTTTCTGTCCCTTAGCACTGCTCTGCTGACCAGGTCTCTCCAGCCCACTAAGGGCACGATGCACCATTTCTTGCCCTAACCCCCATCCGTGAGAGCCAAAGGCAGTCCATCCGCTAGCCTGAATGGGCTTCAGATCAGATCACTTAACTGAAATACATTTTATTACCAAACCTGCTGGCACGTACATGATATGCATAAATATGCATAAATATATGCAAATAAATAAATGGATAAATGCAAAAAATATTGCATTTGCAATTTTTTTTCCTAAAAAAAAAAAAAAAAGAGTTACAGATTTATTATTCAGCTTTCTTCTGAGTAAGCTTGGTCCAATTTACAGTTTAGCACTACTGGATATTTTTCACAATGAGAATTTTCATTTTAATGCTCTCAAAGTGGCTCACTCTGGCTTTCCATAGGAATCACATCATGCCAACTTTTGAAAATCTTTTCACATTTCATTTTAAATGCTTTCCGCATTTAAATGCTTTTGTAGTTTTAAATACTTTATTATTTATTTATTTATTTTTTACAACATAACCAAACAATTATATTAACTCTGAAATGAGACCTTCTGGCCTACCAAAAGAACTCCCAGTGATGGAAAATTCTGTTACCTTTTCTCCGCTATCTGCTTTGGAACAGAAACCATTTGCAAAACACCAGCGTTTCTTGCCAGAAGTCCCCACACCAAGTCAGCTGCAGGCATATAGAAGAACAAAACGCCCTTGAATTCCCTGCGGAACCAGAAGCACCATAGAGAGAACATGAAATTAATCTTGACGTTTACCAAACGAGCAAAATAAAGCATAGCTGGCACATTCTCAGATTTTATGGAAAATGCTGGCAGTCCCACATCAAAACAGAAGTAACCAGAAGCCACAAAACAAAATGATCGTGAGGTGTTCGATTCCTCCCTGAGGTATCAAGCTGGTTCTCTGGTCTTATCAACTCTACTTCCTACTTTGGTGGCACAACCAAAAATAAAGCATTTTGTACAGTAGCTACGTATCATTTTTCATGCTACACTAAATGAACTTTTTTTTTTGCAATATTTTAATATGTTTACATTACAGAATACTGTCTTAATTTGGAAAGCACTCACAGTTCCCTAATTTACATAAATCACATATTCAATTTCCATGTTTCCAGCTTAGGCAGCTAATGCACTTTTCATGAACACTTTGCTTTGTTTGGAATTCAGATTTATTACAAAACCTGCTACTCGAATAGGGTAGATCAGCACTGCGAGAGGGTAGGATCACGATTACGAAGCCGTGGTGATGGTGGTCGCTTACACAGCACCCGTTCTACACCCTCGGTTCAAAGGAAGAGCAATTTAAAGCTACTTGAAATGCTTTCTTAATGCCGCTTTATGACACCTCATGACCATCAGTGGGAGAGCAGTAGCATCTGCATTCAGCAGCGGTTGTAGATAGAGACCTCAAGAGATCAATTACAAAAAGGCCTCGGATATAGTATGACTTTTTATCAAAAAAAAAAACAGTCCAAATGCAGTTTCTTGGGTGAAAAAGCAAAAGGCTTTATAAGTGTGGCATAAATGCACATTGCTCCAGATTTCACGTAAGCACAGCCAGGGTAAATCCATATGGGTTGGACACCACTTCAGCCGCCTACCACTACATACACATGTAAAGGTATTGATACCAAAATTAATGCCAGGTGAGTATGGGCATTCCTTCAAGAGGAAACGCCAATAAGAGAGTACAGCACGCTACAGCGCTTATGCGTTTTTGGTCTACTTGCTTGCAACGCTGACCTGTATTTCTGGATTTGTAATGCAGACAACACAAGCTAGTAGGCTGAAAAGTTTTCAGGAGGAGATTATACGGGAAGATTTTTCAGGAGGAAGAGATTATTCCCAAATGGAGAGTGCTGATAGATTCAACCTGTTATAAAGCACAAGGGAACCAGAAGGAATGCACTCAGTGGGGATATGCAAGGACAGCGAAATAGGAGGGGGGACCAGTGCATCTTTGGGAAGAAACATACTTGATTATAGCATCTAAATCTAAGATATCTTCTTTTTAATCCTGAAACTGTTCAGTAAGAAATAGCCCCTCCGTTTCGGGTAGGTCCTAGGCAAGTTAATTTTAACTTTGTCAAGCTAGTGGATGTGAGTCTTGATGCAGTGTTGGCCAACGGGGTGCCCAATACAGACCGCCAATACTGCTTTTATGGGAGGGTTGTATTATTACACCACACCGTGGGAAGCAATCAAATACAAAAGGGATGGAAGCAGGGGAAAAAAAAAATCCAGCAATTAGAAACCAATAATTAGAACAACCTCAAATTTAAAGTCTTAATTAAAGCTGCCTGTCACCATTGCAAATTGGCTGAGCGAGTGTTTAGAGATGAAGTAAATGGGCATAAGAGATGATAAGATTCTGTTTGTATTTCTAGATGTAATTCTGGCTCTTTGGAGAACTGAGCCTGACCCAACATCTACTTCCTTTCCTGTAAGGCTTCCAGGTGTTTGGCCTCCTTCTGTCAAGGTCGGAAACAACCACTGACTGCAGGTCGACACGAGACCAGGACATTTGCAGGTAGGAAACTTCAGTTTTACACTTTGCCTTGCAAGTATTTTCTTTCACATAGGCACTAAGGTGAAGAGCGAGTGCTCTTTTGTCACCAGAGTAAGCGGGGGACTCTGGCAGAAAGGCTCCGGACCAGCTATGTTAGCACCGAAAACGGGAGATCTCAAATAAAATTTAACTGCCTGGAGGAACTGTCCATTTATCTCCCAAGCTTTAAATTTCCCATACATAAAACCAGCTCATTTGCGACAGAGCGAGAATTTAATCATTAAGGAAAATGGAGAATTTATGAGCAAGAAAACCAGGAAAACAAACTGCTGCCGCCTTTCCTTAAAATCAATTTGGAAGCAAAGGGAGAAAGGCACGGTTTGATTTTCTGCCACACTGTTTTTATACATCTACTTGGACCATTCAGTTCCTTTGACTTTTCACTTAACTTATTATGCCTGCTTTTATTTAAATGAAGCTGCTTATAAGGTTGAGCCATTTGAGGCAAGCTATTTGGAAAACCTTTGGGAAGAAGCCTCCCATTAACAAAATCACTATTGAGGCTGGACTGCGACTAACCAGCAGCTGGAAAGTCGACAGGATACCACCACTCCTGGATACGCTGCCGTTAACCGCCTAGGTGGGACGGGCTGGTAACAAACTGGAGCCAACAAAACATCATGCAACCATCAACTTGCTTTATCCATCCTGAATCCGTTGAGCTAAATACATAACTTTGTCTCTCTCTAGAGTTTTTACGCCCATCTTGCTGCAGCTACATAGAAGTTAAAGCAGCAAAGCATCCGAGACCAGCCAGATGTCAGCAGAGAAAAATCTCGGAAGAAAAAGTATTCATTTCACTGTAATGACAGTTAAAAGTATGGTTTTTTTCCTCCTAGTTTTATTCAGGGCTTTTTAATATGAACACCTTGAGTATTTCTAATCGAAATCTCGTATTGAAGATACTTTGTGTAAGTTACCATTCATTTTTTTGTGATGGTTTATTCATTAAATCAGAGAGAACAATGCTAGACATTATTGTCTCTGAGTATTTTTATAAGTGCAGCTGCTCTCACTTCATTTATGAACTAAAATTGGTTAAATCTAAGCTAAAAAAGACAAGGCAACGGGAACATGAAAGAGAAGCAACTAGCTGGGGGTTTTATGTAGCAGAGCTTGATCCGATGTTGTAACTCGCAGATGTCTTCATTGAAAAAGGTGTTTGCAAGGGATTTCATAACAGTACCTGTTACTTAAGAGAGACTGGGAAAAGAACCAAGAGTTACCTGAAAAGTTCTTGTATCCTGTATCTTTGCTCAGAGAGTTTGAAGATAATTTAAGGCGCTGTCAAGGCAGAATTGTCAAAATAGGAAAAAAAAATTAACAAAGGAAGCTAGAAAACATGATCAGACTTGCTGGGCAGAGCGCTAAGAAAGATGTCAAAGAGAAAAGCTCTTCTCTGCCTTGCGGGAGGAGAAAAGAACCCCGAGCTTTGGCTTGTGTGGCAGCACATGGGTTGGGACCTACGACCAAGCCCGTCTTGCATCTTCTACGATAGATGTCGAGATTAAGGAGCCAGGAGTGGATGAGTTACGGGTGTGGAAGGTCGGCCTGCAGAGCAGCATAACCAGACACATCCCAGTACGTGTGCAGAAACTACGCGACAGCTGATTCTAACATGCCCCTGGGACCTGCCTTTTCCTTAATTATTCATAGATCGTCAAGCTTAAACTCTGACACTGCTATTCCTTTTGCAAGAAACTTTGGAGGCTCCGCTTGAAGCCTGAAGGTACATGGCAGTGCAGAGTTTCCGTTAACTTTTGACAGCAAGAGCCTTCATTAGTTTTGCAAGAGACACCTTGGCTCGGGTGGCAGTGGTACTGCAGCAGGAGAATGAGCTGTTATTCCTTCCCGAATTAGAGCAGACATTCTGCCACTTTTCTGGTCTCTGAATCGCAGAGCGGGTAGACACCAGAGCTGCTTATTAGTCCGGCTTCACGAGCACACGTCCTGCTTTAATTGCCCACTGCCCACCAAGTTCAAAAGTTTGAGATGCAGTTAAGCTCAGAACATGCCCCAGAGCCCGCGTGAGGAAAGGTGTTGTGTAAATAACCCCACGAGGGAAAAAGCATGGAAACACTCCGGTATGCTGCTGTCTCCTGCTGATGAGGGGATGGACGGTCTACAGGAGAGAGACATTCGTGGTTTTAGGAGTTGTAATGAAGGAAGATATTGAGGAGATGAATTTGTGATGAGTCTCCAAGAAAACGAGGCTTCACTCCCTCTCCCCATCCCAGGGCAGCTTTTGATTTTAATCCATCACTTTAGTTCTGGGGTATGTAGTGATAGTGGAAATGACCTCAGGGAGGTGGGAGAAGTGGGGCTGGGGAATTTTCCACGGCAGAACTGGTGCTTCTGCTCCACCCTGGAACCAAAGTCCTCAACACCCAGGTCCTCTTGGCATTTGAGGGTGCCCGTAAGACATGGCAAGGTTATGGTCTCCAGTTATAGTCCAGTTATAGAGTCACAAACTTAATGGACTCGGAGAGAGTGCGGCAGGGCTCGTATGTGGGCCAGGCCGCTCATCATCTTCCATTGCAGCAGTGCCACCACACACGGCTAATACTCACAAATCAATTTCTAGATAAGCCTGCTGGTATTTTTATTTTAAAAAATTATTTCAAGCAGCCTTAAGATTACACAAACATTTTCACAGAGCAGACTTTTAAGCATGCTCAGAAACTGTTTTACAGCCATTAAACATAGATTTCTTTTATGAAATATATTGCCTGTACTTAACTCTCAGCCTGTGCAACTGGCTTATAAAACATCTCCGTCTCCCTCTTCATGTTGCTGTGATGTCTCTGCAGAGCAATGCTGTCTCCGAACTCATCTAAGCATGGATTTAGAGGCAGAGGTTGCTGCTGTCCCTGGCATTCCTAATGCCGATGGAAAAGGTGAAGAATGAAAGCAGTAAGAATGAGATCCTGCAAACGGCTTTTGCTCCCAGGAGGCACCTGCGATCTTGCTCTGTTGTTATAGGAAAGGCACCGGACAGGGAGAAGCCTGGTATACCAGGAGAACATCAGCAAAGGGTCCAGCCTTCCTGATATTGGATGATGCTTTGCTCCTGCAACTCTTGGGCAAGTCAATGGGAGTTACAGGTCTTCCCAGGCACTTCAAGTTTGGTCCTTTGGGAGGATTACTGCTTCCTTCTGCCTATCGATACTGTGCTGGGTTATTTATATTTTGCTGCGGGCTGTTTTTTCAGAAACACTGTGTGAACTCAGCCCCCTGGTAGGCCAACCAAAATCACCAGTGCTGCCAAGTGTGTTTTGTGCAAGGCAGAGGCTTTGAGTTAGTGCAGCTGAACTGCATCAGGATGAAAGCAGCTGAGGATCCTTCTGGACTCAAAGGAAAACTACATCAGTTGCTATCAGCTATAGTCATTATAATCTCACTTTTCCAGCACAGAGTAACAGTGCATATTTTTATGTAGCCAAACAGGTACAAGACACAGACACACGCACAATATTGGCAGTTCCTAAAGAAAATACAACAGGACGCATTACTATTTGTACTACTGTACTATTGCACAATTCATGAAGGCTCTGTATTGTCTTATGCCAATTTAAGTTATTACCAAAGTCAACCCTGTATGGTCAAAATCATAGTTGAAGGCCTATTTATCAAAAAATAAAGGCATTTCAGTGCCAGCATTTTTTATTATTATTTTTTTTTATTTTGACTAGATGGTGTCTGAAGAACAGCTTCTATGTAGCTGCAACGTGGGCAGATCTCAGTACAAAAAAGTGATCTGGTATTTAATCCTCTGAGTGGCTGAATTCAAAGATAGACTCTGGGTCAGGAGAGTGATGCTCAGAACGGGTGAGAACCTATTTCAGAGAGTATGAAAAACAAGTTTCCCTCAGGTCAGTAGTTATCCCAGTGAGACTTCAGAAAGTTCAGAAAGTTCCAGGCCCCATAGATCTACACAAAATTTTGTTTGTTTTCGAAAGAGAGGAAGGCAAGAAACAAAAATCCCCACAACCAAACTTCAAGCTGGAGCATCTCCTGCAAAGCTGCCACGAGCCCTTTAGGTAGTCATCATCCATAAAACACACACATAGAGTGGAGAAGACAAAGCGACAAAATCGCATCTCATCTCATGGGTTAACCTGCGTCTTCTAAGTCCTTCAGGTTCCTGGTGCATAATTTAACAACTGTCCTATGTTTTATGACTCTGCAATCTAGGATTTCCAGGTAGTCCCACCTTTATGCAGCACGAATCCAGACGGAGCCAAGCCCCCTTTTCCAGGGCTCTGCGGTGCACAGCCCCATAGTGTCTCCATCAGTCCCTTGCTCCATGCTGAGCCACCTCCTCTGCTCCTATAGCCCCTATCTAACCTGCACCGAGCACGTCCAACCCTTTTGCTGCTCTATAGACCATTTCCCTTTCCCCACCTGAGGCTAAGGTGTGACCTGTCCTGAAGGACATTTGTCCCTTTCCAGGACCTCTATCTAGGACAGCTCTTTTTGTTCCTTTCACATATTTGCTCCATCAAAGCCAAGGTAACCCGCCTCCATCCTTTATGGCCGTGGTTTTAAATACCTTGCTTAGTGCACAAAACTAGAAGGATGGCCAGGAAAATCAGCCAAGGTAATGATTGTCAATAATACGCCAAATATGTGTCATAAATTAAAAGTATTTAAAGCCATAGCAAGGCTTCATTATTATGATGATAATTTGTGATCCTCATTACAGAATAATTGCTTTTCAGTATGAGTAAAACAAGGGTAATCCTTTCTTCATGTCATTGGAAATGTAAAACCATTTGATTTGATTTCCCCTTGGTACTCTATTGCTTCATTTGGCACTCAGCCTTGCAAACCTGCAGCAACACCCTAAAGCAGGGCTGGGTCTGCACACTGTATAATAATCCGAAGGTTTATATGACCCAGTATCACTGGGTAGGCAAACCAATGACGCAGAGTACAGTATTCCCATTAGAATGCAATAAAATCTAGTTAACTAAGCAATTAGAGCATATCAGCTTGAGTTAGTTATTAGAAGTGAAGAGTTGGCTAATCAAAAGCGACCAGAAAAAAAGAGGCAGCGGAGCAAAGTTAGTGAACCACAACCATCTTGCAGTCTGCATGAGAAAGCACCCAAAAACAGAAAAATTTGTTTTAATTTTTCAGACCAGTATGTGTGGAAATTACTTATGCAGAGAAAACAAGGAAAATTTATGGTTTTCCTTTATGAAGTACCTTTACTACAAGACAGTTTCAACCTATTTTCTCCCTTCTTTGAAAAGACATCAGCTATGATAGATTTGGGCAATAATGAACATGGAAATCTACCAAACCCAGCGCAAAAATGTTTTTCCCCCCGATCAGAAGCAGTTTTTCAGATTATGAACTCTCTCCCACTCTCACAATGAAAAGCAAAAGCCATAATACCTTTTCACACACTGAGATAAACTCTTAGAAGTTGAAGACGTCAAAACTTGTTTAAAAAAATGTATTTTGATTTTGTTCTTTTATATTTTCTCAAACTAAAATGACTGAGCATCAAAAAGGAAAACTCAGTGAAATCTTAGAGACAATTTCTGTTTTCATTTTGAAAATTTCCACCTCTACATGCTTTCAAGGCTCTCTAAAAGTGGGGATTTTGTCAGAAAACCCACCTATTTCCCTTGCAACAAATCCTCATTTTTCAATTAACAAAGAGCCTATTACATCAAGAAATTCCCAGTGTGCAGCAGGAACTGAAACAGGCTATAAAAACAATAAATCAGTGAGTATGTGATCTCGATTTAAGTATAAAATAAAGCAGTGAATCAGTTAAGGTCAGTGGCTTGTCAGTAAAGTTCTGCTTTACAAGCGAATTAGTTTTTTGTGTCATCCCGTTTTACAAATGTTTTACACACAAGAACGAAGGGAGCCAGAGGCGAAGTTCTTCTGCGAGGTGCCAGAGGGAACGAAGGGAAAAACTATCAAGGCAGGTGATGCAGGCTGATACAAAAATACCCAAGAAGATCCAGTTGCATCTTTTCAACTAATGGCGCTTGCATCTATGCCACGAGTGTCTCCATATGGTTAGCAAGGAGTATGGGGAGAGCTCACAAAAAAAGAGCATAATTTTCACAATGCAAAAATAAGAGGCCTTAGTGTGACAGCAACTGCATCTAAAATGCAGCACACCTACATGTCACTGCAAAACTCCTTTGAGCTAGTCCCAGCGGAAAGTTAATATCTCCATTATAACGTAGGTCTTTTCATGCACAGTGCACCAGAGACTAAAATAATTCCATTTTAAGTTTGTAGGGAGAGTAATAAAAGAAACAGCACAACATTTTAGAAGCCCCAGGGATCATAAGTAGGTACCTGGTCTTTAAGGCAAAAGGAAAAGCAAGCAATGCAATGCTAGAAAGCTCCGTTTTCAGACTTTAGGCTATTTTTACAACACTTAACTGCATGTTAGCCTTAGTGCTTGCAAGCAGCTCCTCCCTCGAGTGCAAGCAAGCTGAATTTCAACTGAATATGAAAATAATCCCGAGTGAGGCATGGTTCTCGCTGCCTCAATCTCCCCAAACTAAGGGTGCCAGAAACCCTAACATAGCAAGCCTCCTATTTTAGTGACAGGTCAGTCATTGCTTAAAAAGCAACTGGGCACCACAGCGAAACAAAACGCCGGCAGTTGCACGGCGCTCATTTGGCTCGCCTGTGCGTACAAAAGGCATAAATCGTTTGCAAAGCCCTACGGGGTGAGCGATGGTGTTCCAGAGGCGTCTTCAATCATCCTGGCATGCAGAATAAACTGCTTGCAGAGGATGAGGAGGGATTGCATGGCAGGGATGACATCTGGGAAGCTCCGGAGGCATCTGGCCTCATTCTAAAGTGACGGTGACAGAGCTCCAGCCTCTGCCCCAGACAGGCTGGGGGTGCATGGAACAACACATCCACTTTAGGGAACATCTGGCATGAAGCACCTCGGTGCTGTTGACTATTTGCCTCCAGACCTTCCAAGAAAAGCCCTTCCTCACAAGCCTGCCTGCGCCAGAGATGTTTGCAGAGCTGGAGCCCCAACCCACGGACAGTCAGTCACAGGGTAGACCTGATGTCCCTTCCCGCTCCCAGCCTAGGGCTGGAGGCCGCATTGCAGATTTCCCATATGCTGCTGCCCAAACCAGTATAGATCTGCTTGGGTAACAACATCCTTCCTGCCCCAGCGTGCACAAGCCCCAGCCTCTTGGGAAAACAGTGGCAAAAGGCCACCCTTCCTTGGTGTCCACCAAGTCACGCGCCCATCACTGACATCTCCCAACTGATCCCAACAACGGCGCGGTAGGGAGGACAGAAACAACAAGTGTTGCTTATAAACACATTGATAACGGCACAAAGCAAGGTGCTTTACGGCTACTGGAAAGAAATAATGTGGTTTTGATGTGAATGCTAAGAGAGCCCCGTTTCGCCACCGCAGCACGCCAGATAAAAAAAAAGAGTCTCATCATTTATACGCATAATCAGAGTTTCATTTGCTGCCCTGACAGCTCTATGGTGATAAATGGAGCTCATTGGGGCACATTTCGTGCCCACCTCCCCATCAGCGATGAGGCTGGAGAAATAACTACAGGCTGCTCCTCTGGGATTTGCCTCCAAATTCTCCCCTGGCTTTTTCCCCTCTCTGTTCCCAGCTTGCAGATAGGGACACAGTTTATAAAGTGATGGCCAACATGCTCAGCTGTTTGCAATTATTTTTTGCCCGAATCAGTGCTGTGCTGGACAAGGGAATGGACCTAAAAGAGGTTTTGAACGCAGGCAGAGGGCAGGAAAAGGAGCAGAATCGGTGCGGAAGCAGCAGATTAATGTGCAACTGGGGAAAGCAGAGGGGAGAAGGTGAAAGGAAAACACCAGAGGTAACCCACCTTGGAAAGGTACTTTCTACTGAAAAACAACATCACAACTTTCCATGAAAAATCATGAATTTTGAGATCCTATCCAGATCCAGGAATACTTAGGAACAGCTTTTTCATTATAATTCACATTACTCTGCATTAATTTTGACAGGTTACTGAAAACAGATACTCTCATTAGTGTGATTAACATAGAGGCTCAAAGCAGCAAGGACTTTGAAGACATAAATTGCATTTAGTCCCTTCAACACAACGTTGTGCTGCTAGCTGCAATTCACCCTAGAGGCAACAAGGTTTCATAGGAATCCTGTCTTCAAAAAGCCATCAGCATCACCCGCCCCAACAGCTAAACCATGGATTTGCCTATAACCAAGGCTATGCAAATATATGGTGGTATTTCAACCTGTACAAAGCTAAAAAAAATTGGAAAGAATTGTAAATAAAATTTAAAGAAAAAAAGGAGCAGATATTATTTGAGAACTTTTTAAAAGTATATTTGAAATGCTTTGGAAAATAACTCCTAAGTTTCTGTATGTTACTATTTGTCTTGTCCATCTCCAGGGGTTAGTAGGTATGCGTATACAGCACTGTTATATACTGTATATATATTGTATGGCCTGCTAGATTTCCTGATGTTGCCATTAGCACTGTTATTGTTACTTAAGGCAAATCAAGGTAAACAAACTGCACAGTAAAGTTGAAGATACGACTTAGACATTCCCTTAGTAAGACTTAAATTTAAACATTTTGACAGGCATAGCCTTACACAGAGTTAGATTTCGATTCTGGAGACTAAAAATGAAGCAGCAGCATTTTTGCTGCTTCCCTATTTGTCTCCTAAATTCAGCTCTGAGAAACCTGATCTATCCCAAGGCTCCCTTTTTCTTCCAAAAGGATACAGCGAATATACCAGAAGAGCCAGGAGATAAGTTGAGGCACCTGGGGATCCCACCCCCAGCCACCACCTACACTATTGACAAACCTGATTTCTCATAGCATCACCATGAATTAGACTCCTAAACACCTCAAAGATACCGAAATTTAGGCCTCTGATTTTATCCGTTCCTATTCGGTGTCAAGCACGTTTGTTTTTCCCTGCTTTACTGAGCAGTGGTAAATGCAGATTTGTTTCCAATCCGGCTGCGAGGGTACAGATGTTTTTGGCAGGAGGAGGCATGTAGTAACTTGGGTAATTGCAGCCCCGGCATCATGTATTGAATTTTTTGCCACATTATGTATGGCCTTATAAGCCTTGCTGGATTTGTCGCTTGCTCAAGGTTCTTATTTAACAAGAAGGGACAGCAGCTCTGCTGCAATTCGTACGTCGCACAGTGGCTGGGGGCCTCTTCCTCCGCGCAAGCCTTGCAGGAGGACTTAAGGACACTGTGCTACCCTTAATTCTCTTCAGACTGGTGTCCCACATATGGATTACGACACTGCTGCACTAGGTTTTAGGTGAACGGGAAATGCTTCTGCTCCAATTACACCACAGTTATAACATCCCTGTAGGAACCCCAGCGAAGATACCCCGGCCACCGTCGCCCCCATGCAGGAGGCTCCACGTTCCACCTCCCGCTGCCATCTCAGCCCATTGCAGTGGGCTCAGGAGCTCCAAATGGATCCATAAGCAGCAATTAAAACTCTCAGTCTAGTCTTTCCTCCTTGATGTCATTCGCAGCTCGTAAGGCATAAAATGCTCCAAGCTCTCATTACCCGGGAGCTCACCTGGCACCAGCTCCCGTGGGGACTGCAAACCCGAGGACTCCTGCCAAGAGCTCCGGTATCAAATGCCATCTGCTTTGGTACTTGCTTCCCTTAGAAATAAATAAATACGCAATTAACAAATTAAGAAATAAAATTCCTAGCAGTTATAAAGCACTTCATATTTTCCAAAGCACTCCAGACACATCAAATGCATTAACTAATTAATTCTTGCAGGAGCCAGGCTGGCAAACTTCACAGCATGCTGTGCGCTCAGAGATTGCTGCTTGATTGAGGGTTTATGTTTACCACCCTTTGCTTTCTGTGCTTCTGACCAAAGAGGAGCAGTTTTGTCATACTTTTCATCCTGCGTGACTCTCTGGTTACATAATAAGCACTTAAATGCCACTGAGATAAGCCACAGTCAGTAAAACTAGTAAGAGAGTTTACTGCTGGATTTTTGGGGATGACTCACACTAAGCCTTGCTGTAGTGTGATTAAACAGGGTGTTTGCACTGTTTACCTCTTCGGGATATCCTCTCACCTGATCACCACCACCAAAACGACAAAAAGGCCAAAGATATTTTCTGTTTTCTAAGCCACACAGCAGATATCATGGATAGTCCAGCTATGAGACGCCCCAGACCGCAGCAGCGGATAGACCTGACTGACACTGATAAGTAAATCTCCTGAAATATAAATAAATCTCCAAAACTTTTTTTTTCTCCCCAAGAAAACAGCATTTAACGGAAGCAAAGCACAAAAAGGCTACTGAGTACCAAAAGCACTTGCAATGCATCATCATATGGGGCACTAAGGATGGGTAAAATATGAGGGTCAGCTGTAATGTACAGATGCTGAGCACCTTTAGAGGGGCTCTTGCTATTCCTTTAGAGCTCAGCCTTTGTTTGGAACAAATAAACCATGAAACAAGGGAGCAAGATAGCAATTTGAATACTGCAGTGTTTTTATTAAAAAACACTAAGATATAACTAAAAGGTATTTATCCCTGTGGTTATCAAAGGTAATATAGACTCCTCAAGGCATGTTTATTAGAGTGCAACTGCTTGCATCTCATTTCCTGGGAAACAAAATGCAAAAATGTGACTTGCTATCTGAATTACACTTACATCATAAGAAAAGAAACAAATAGCAAAGGAAAAGTAAATCTGATAAGAACTCGGGATTTTAAGGATGAAAAATGCTTTATTCCAAAGTGCTCAGACCCTGACAATGACTCAAGAGCAGCAAAACTGGCATGAAAACTTAACTGAGTACCAAGAGATAAAGATAAAATTAATTTCAAGGGACAAACTTCAAAGCTCCCCTTGGTAGAAATCAAGTCTGTTTTCCTGTTATTTTTGCTGTTCCTTTTAAAATAAGTTTCATTTCAAACTGGAAATTGCAGACTTGCTAGATGAAAATCTGAAACCTTGAGCTTTCAAGGGTGAAACATTTACTTAGCAAATTTCAAGTTTTGAAGCTGATATGTTGTGGCATTGTCAAAGACAAATGTCAGAGCTCATTTTCCAGCTAAAACCATTATTTACTAAACACACATGGCCATTCCTACACCTACTCATTCCAGTCATGCTATACCTTGATAAAGCAGTACAAAACGCCAATGAAAAATGCAATGATGTTTTACGCCAATTGCCAGCGTGACAGGACTGCCATGACCTGGCACCTAACTGAAAGGATTTTTTTTCTCCTCCTCTTATTTGGTGTCATCACTTACAGCTGCAGGACTCAGAGATGGCGCAACCCCCGATGCAAAGATGCGGGAAATCAAATGATGAGATCGGCTCCAGATATTGCACACTAGTGAACATGGACAGCAAGAGAAAAGTAGGCTTTTTTTTGGTTGTTATAATGTCTTTCCAATCATTATGTTACTTCTGTCCCCTGGAACTTCTTCACGGGGCAAGCTCAGACAACAATTAACTCTTTTGAATTAGTTCCTCCAAGCCATCTGCTTATTTTCTCTCATATCTTGCTGCCTTCAGGCCTTCCAAGACAAGCAGCTGTTAGCTTATTAAAATCACAGGTATTGCATCTATTCATTTCCAGGGCCAGCCTGCATCAAAATTAGTAGTACTTGTAACAGCATCTCAAGAACTTGGCAAGGAATATACATTAATAATATTATCCTTTTCCTTTCTCCAACCAGCTGCTCCTTTTAATCATGGCATTCCCACCACTTAATGAAAACCTGTATGCAATAAATTCTTTAATAAGGACTGGGATATCAACTGCATTATCCATTACCTTTTAGAGTCTCGTGGAATCATACATGCAGTATTCTTCCCACCAGCCTTGCATGAAAATCTTGCTTCTTTTGTAGACCTTTTGCCTTGTAGACCTGTAGAGAACTGTAGAGAGAGAACAAAGAAAGAGATGGTGACCAACCTGTGTCTCATTCAAAGGAAGAAGTCACTGTATCTTTTAGTCTTTTCCTCACCCCTGCGTCCACTGTGACTCCCATGTTGCAGAAGGCTCAGCTTGGGCTGCTCATCTGAGAGCAGGGAAGAGACCGAGCACTGCAGAGCCCTAATGCAACCTCTGTACCTATTGGCAAGGCTTGGGAAGCACAGAAAGCTCTGCCTTAAGAAGAACAAAGTCATTTCCTCCTCTACATAAAATAAAAAAATGAAATCTTCAGAGAACCCCCGGTGTGCTGCCCAGGTAAACATCTCTTCAAGCCACCTCCACCCTGGCAGGAGGGTGAAGCACCTTACTCAGATGCTATCGGATCAGCAAGTTGCATGGGAAGATCAAGTTTCTGCACCCAGCTGGTAAGGATCTAGACTGCTCAAAGCTTCTGTCATTCAGGAATTGTGCAAAATACTGGTCAAATTTCTCAAGAGCTAAGAAAAAGTTATGACATGTGGCATATCTGCATATTTCTTAGCAGAATCATTGGTGGTGGAGCTGGAAGAGGCCCCAGGAGATCCACCAGTGCATCACCATGCCAAAGGAAGGATCAACAAGAGCCAAGCATTTCTGAACAGGCTTTTGCTTAAAGACCTCCCCAGATAAAAGGGGAGGTCTTTAAACAAAAAAACAAAAACAAAAAAACAAACAATCAAAAAAAACACACAATGCTTCAGGTTAAAAACTAATGAAATCAGTTCTTTTCTAGAAAAGTCTTTTGACTTTTCCATTTTGTAAGGCATCCTGACCTCAAGATCCTGCACCTATAGCTTCCTAAAGGAAGTCATCTGGTGCTGAAGACCATCTCTTTCAATACCAAGAATCTATCATTTTCATTTCTCCCATGCAGACTTGAGCAGTTTAGTAAGAAACTTAACTGTCGACAAAGCCTCTTCTTTTTCAGTCTTGCAACGGATTCATTTGGGATCCCAAGTCCTACACCAGACTAGTTAAACCCCTCTCCTCCATGTCCTACCCAGTCTCTTACACAGCAGAAGTTCTTTGCTCAGCCAGGGTTTAAACATATAAATGGGTGCACAGCTAAATTAATTTTTAACTTGGACAGTGTGAAGCCATGTAGAAAACCAAGTATAGCAGCTGATCAGGCCAAACAACCTTCTAATTCCATAATCAATTCCTGATGGTGGCTAATACGGAAATGCATACGTTTATTGCTACTGAACTTAGCTGTACTAACATCGAGGAAATATTTCCTCAATATCCTATCAATTGCAACTAAAGCACAGGGTAAGCCGCAAGGTTGAAAATCATTACTTTAAGATGCTGATGGCTCACATGGGTGAAAAACAAGGAACCTTCCCCTTCACATCCTACGGTGAATATTTAAATCAGGTTGGAGAGTCCTGTCTCTTTGGCTATACATAAGCACACACGTGCATCAAACCTCTACAGCATTGCTGTATGTATATAAAATACACACACGAAAACAGAATCATAGGACCTTCATGGTTTGAAAAGACCTTTAAGATCGAGTCCAAGCATAAACCCTTCAACGCCATACCTGCTAAACCATGTCCTTAAGTGCCTTATCTATGTACCCAAACATCTAGGCAGGGATATATGCACATTACATAACGCGAAGAAACACATTGTGATGGGAAGTAATGTGAAGTGAAGGATCCTGGTAGAGGAGCAAAGCACAGGAAATAAACATTCCTACTTTGGCCAGGACGCTTGACAGTATTGCCCATGGTGAGCAGCAGGCGAATTCCAGGGGCTGCATGCAGCTTGCTACCAGAAGGAAACAGAATATCAGTATTTAAGTGGCCAAGCCTAACTAGGAGGATTTCTGTAGAGACCTTGGTTCTTTTTCTTGCCCTTTTAGGGACAAAATACTTTTTGGAACTTTTCCTCCATTTACTGCTTAGAGTTTTCCTAAAAAGCCTTCCTTAAAAGTTACTAACACTGCCCACGAGCACTCCTCGAGTCCAATTGCACTCGCACAGGGCCAGCAGAATGATCCCTGGCCTTATTATAAGCCAGGTCTGGCAAGATGGAGAGTGTAATTACAGTGCAATAAAGTACGTGCAGACACTATTTAACTGGCAAAATTTGCATTTAAATAGAAGTTTTAAAATGAAAATATGTAAGAATCTGATGGATGCAATCTTCAGTATGCCCTATACTAGCAACCTGAAACTACCTTTCCTAATGCTGCATTGCGTTTCCTCAGTCCACATGGATGTGGCAAATTGACTCAAAAAAACAAAAAAAAAATCCAAAAAAAACCCCCAAAAACCTGCTTTGATACTGAAAGCCTTTCTAAGGCTTTATTGAATTTAGCAGCTTACCTTTCTGACCCACTGCAATTAGTATGGCAAATAAAAAAATGTATTTATTTATAGACACTGAGTGCCAAGATCCTGTGGGCAGGAACTCCCGCTCACTAACACTGTGGTCTGTAATCCATAGGATTCCATACTGTGATTTAAAATGGTTACAGAAATTCATCTTTTTTTTTTTTCCNGCTCACTAATACTGTGGTCTGTAATCCATAGGATTCCATACTGTGATTTAAAATGGTTACAGAAATTCATCTTTTTTTTTCCCCCTTCCTCTTCACAGCAGTGATAAATTGCAAGAAAACCAGAGTTTCCATACACACATTAATACTTACGAAGATACACACCGAAAATTAATCAGGTACCAGCTAATAAGTAGATACGTGGGTACCGTATTTGAACCTTTCGTTTCTCGGAGCAAAAACTCAAGCTCCAATCAAAGCAAACAAAAGTCCCAGGGGACTAAATTACACAGTTTAGTCTTGCAGAGCAGCATGGAGGACACAGATATATTTTTACAATATAGGGGCACGCTACCGAGCGCCGGGCCTCCTGCCCAACACTTACGTCAGCCGAGATCCGTCAACCCGTTCCCCGAACGGCGCGTTCTGTCAAGCCGCATTACCCTGCTGGTCATCAAATCCCATTACGCGACGCCGTCCTCCCTCGGTGGACAAATTAACCGAGAGGATAGCACAGCCTCGTGCTATTTTTAGGGTTTACAGATTGAGAAATGTATAGACATAACAACGAGCACCAAGCTACCTCTACCGCGCAATGTTAAGGAGGTGTTGACAAAGCTTGCAAGTGAATCATGCTGCATCTATCAAAGACAAAGGGACAATTTCAGGCTCACCACTGTTGAGCAGGTGTTCATAAACTTCGTTTTATGTCATCCGTTTTAGTCTGTGTTGCACGACCCAGAGCTAAATGGGGAAAAAGCCACAAAAACAGTTTTAACGTAAGGGGAGCATTGCTCCCCAAAATGTTCCCCAAATTACATGCAACAGGTCACCACAGAGACAACAGATGTTGCACTCTTCTGTAGGAAGTCATGGCCTAAGGGAACAAGGCTGAACTCACACATTGCAAGGACTAGGAGGAACCACCATCCACGCTGTCATGGCAGCTCCAAATCAGTTTTGTTAATAACCAAAGCCCCGCTCATCCACAATTAACTGGGCCATTATTTATTTATTTTTTTAATACTAAGTGAAGAATTTAAGCTACGTGTGGCCCGGTAACAGACTTACTCATATTGGTAAGTTGCTATATAGTCTTTCCTGGAGTGAAGGTATTTCAAATTGCTTTTATTAAATGAAAAAAAAGAATTTAAAAAGGAAAAAAAGAAAATGAAATAAAAGGACCTGGCTACGTTTCAACTCTTGATGGGATAAATGTGATTCAGAAATGCATGGCTTTGCAGACATGGGCAAGGGTGTGTGAAAGAGAAAGGGCAACATGGAGTAAAACCAAAGCATTTAACCTTAATGCTGGTGATGCCATCAGGAGCTCTCCTGTGCTGAGCGCAGTGTCAGTGTCTCACATGGAGCATTCTGCCCATTCTGATAGCTCATTCCCAACCTGAAAATGTTTTCTTTGATAAGTTTTGGCTCCTCCGAGAGATTAGAGTGATTTAAGTTAAGAGAGAGATGAATGCTTTTCTTCCCTTCAGACAGGGAGACGCAAATGCAAAAGGGCTTTAAAGGTCTTTGTCCAAATCAGCTTTTTTCCCCGCCCCCCACCTGCTCTAGGAGAATCAGTCATGTCTGTGCAAATCTCACTTCCATTAACCTTTCAAGTACTGCTGACATTCTTGTACAGTAAGTCCCCAGCACTGGATGTCAAGAACCAGCTGACATATCCTTTAAGAGTCCCTCTTGCTGCACATCTTGACTCTGCTGGCTAGTGGGCAGCTCAGAAGCTTGGAAATATTAAGCTGAAGCCTAATTTACAACCTGAAAAGTAATTCCCAAGCGGAAACTATTGCTTTCTATCTTACTAATCCCATTCACCTCCGGGTGCTCAAAGGTTAGGGAGCAGAGCTAATTTAAGAGCAATAGCAATGGAAAACCCATACAAGGGCCAGAAAGTTACTTGCATTAGTCACAAAGAACACTGGAGGATGGGAGGCACCTTCAGCTTGGTCAGAGCATCGCAGTATTTTAGGGCATGTTTAAATGGTCGCTTTAACCGGGTCTTGCAAAACTTTACTTTGAGCTAAGAACTTCAGCTTTGCCAACCAAAACAGCAACACAGCCTGGTGCTCACCTGCTCAGACTTGTTCCTCCTGATGTGTTTTTTTACAGTATTTTTTACATGCAGGTGCTGACTTACAGGAGAGATGCTGATCTCCCATATACTCGCATTACCCAGGCAGATTTCCAGTTTTTTTACACAGTTGCAAATACAATCAAAATTAACCCAGTGCTTCTGAAGTAAGAACGTTCTTCCCAATTGCTTTAAGTGTCCTGACCACGATCGCAAGCAGGAAGTTGAAGACAGACATGAAACCTTACAGCAGATGCAAGAAAAAGCTCATTAAAGCGAATCTGGTCAAAGGAATCATGGAAAAATTCAGAAGCAGCAAATTACGAGAGTAAAAGACACTCTGTGGTAAAAGGGCAAAAATATACGTCAGTGAACTAGCCAAAATTCACTGGAATTGCTAATCCTCCCTCCTTCCTTTACTGCAAAAAAATAGAGTGATTTATGCAAGTAATATTGTACAAATTGGGTTTAAGACTGATGAGCTTGGAGGGGGGTCGGACACTCTGCATATTTGTAAAGCCTTGACAGGGCTCTAGGTTTTGCTTTAAAGAAGTGAAAACATTTTCAGTGCCTGCTAGGGGCCAACATAACACCCTTCTGTATTAAAGCAAACATAGCTAAAGAACGTGGGGAAAAAAAAAAAAAAAAAAAAAGAGAAGATGTAAAATCATGCCACTTCCCTGTCCGCATCCTCCTATTCATGTAATGAGGACGCAGACGACAGGACTTCACATCAAGACCAACTAAAACAAAATTAATATATGCCTATATATTCATACTGAAACTTCCTAGCATTACAGGTATTAAGAAGTTTCAGTGGAATCCGTTCCCCTCTGGGACTTTCCTTTACGACTATGATCAAAAGCAGTACTGGACAAGGGCTCTGCCTCATCACTCAAAACAACGAGAACCAAAATCTTCACCACAATTTACCCCAGGGCCAAATTTTGCACATCAGCCAGCGGGGCAGCCCAAGAGCTAAGCAAAGGGCATGCAAGCACAAGGGGTGAGATTAGCTGCATCTCATGCATTAGCTGCATGGTTCCCATATGATGCTCCACTGGGATGCAGGTACAGGCATCCTAGGAGCAAAGAGGTGTAAAAAGGGCTTCTGTATCACAGCACTGCTTTCTCTGCAGCTGTGGCAACCCAAACATGCAGGAATCACCTGGAAAAATCAACCCAGAAATCCTGGCCCTGGACCAAAGCAACACACACACACAAGTCCAAGTTTTA
>WBNA01000172.1:1450193-1517731 GCA_013398345.1 Nothocercus nigrocapillus | reverse complement strand
TTATATATATATATATGTTTATATATATATAAAACCCAGTAACAACCTTTAATTCACCTTCAAAAGCCAAGGAGGAGCGGCGGGTAAATAAAAGCCTCCAGGAGAAGATCTCTGGAGCACATTACAGATAATAGAGGTTAAATGGCCTAGCATTTTTAGAGGATTCTCACTCTGAATCAAAAATAGTGAACCGAGGCCACAAAAACAAGCACAAGACAAAACACTTCCTAAGACCGTCCGAGCAGAGGTTCCAGGTGGGATCAAGCAGAGAGCTGTCCACATTGCCCCCCAGCAGGATGCTCTAGTTTCAAAGTCTCTAAGTACACTGGACAGAAATAAAGTAGTTTTTTGTTTTTTTCCTAAAGCAAAAATAGAAGTAAATAAATTCTTAATGCAAGGAGAATTTGGCTCCCCAACAGCCACCAACCAGACAGTCATCCGTAGATAATCTATCATTGACTACTGAGCATCATATCTTGCAGCAGACACATTTTTAGCACATTAGATAGTGTCTTTTTTTTTTTTTTTTTAAAAGGAAACATATCTAAAAATACCGAGGAAAAAATAGTGATTTTTTTTTTCCTTGCTGCTTTTATTGGTTGCCTTTTTCTAAGCTAAATCCTTAGCTGAGGGTCTTTGCAGCACCCGCTGACCTTGATTTCTTGTCGTTTCCAGGCTGGCTGGTGGGAAGCATCGGAGCCAGTGCCAGGGAAGGAGAAGCCCCTTCCAGCCAGCCGGGCAGCCGAGGCTGGAGCAGTTCTATCACCACTGCGCCCTCGGAGAGCCAAGGAATGTCATCAGCTTTCAAACATGACCTCCCGTGGCAATTTTCCAGGCCATCAATTTTATTGGAGATCACATTTTTTGTTATGTATTTCATTACCTCCTTGCAGTCCCGCAGTAGCGGCGTCACTGCTTTTAATCCCACTTGCTGCAGCACCTCTACTGGCATTAAAACCAGGAGGAGCTGGTGTAACCTTTGGTGACTCTCCCTGGCATGGGGTTGCTGTTCCAGAGCCTTCCTCCTTGTCCGTGGTCACCACTTCAACACTACCACGGCGAGTTTTGGTCTCGTCTGGCATCTCACGTCTGCATCTGAAACACCTATCTAAAATAGATGTCTAAAAGGAGTCAGATATATAGGGCTCGAGAACTTTTGGCTCAAGAACTTGGTCTCCACCAAGTGCAAACAGAGTAGAGAGGACTCAACGGAGGCAACAGGAAAGCTCTGTGATGGAAGTAGCGGTGGGTGACGACTCCCAGGCCTTAAGCCACGGGAGATATTTGCCCTCCACCTCAGCCCAGCCAGAAAACAACCCGGAGGCAGAAAAATGCTGCCAAACGTCTCCCACGGGAGCACAAAGACGGTTGAGGGATGAAAGAAGAAGAAAGAATTGCTTAAGCATCTTACAAGTAAGAGGTCTACTGCTTGCTCTCTGCTACGGTTGCTGATGGTAAGTGATCTTTATGGGAAAAGCCTCAGGTGCTGCCAAAGCCAACCCCACAGCTTTAAGGAAAAGCCTTTAAAGAACATTTCCAGGGAAGCCTGCTCTTCCGATTCGAGGCTGCCAGGACGCAGCTATTCCGGAGCACCGACAGCCCTTGTGCCTTGCGCTGATGGACTTCTGCGTGTCCCAACGCGGTAGGGAACGGATCCGAACCTCACGATCCCTGGGACAAGCATCTGGCAGCGTGAATAATGATGCTCTGTGGCAACTGAATTAGATGGGCTCTAAATGGCCGATAACTGAGGGAAGCCCCAGGCCAGTTAGTTGCTGACTTTTCCGAGATCGTTTCCATTGATTTTTTCCTCCTGCTTTGAAACGCCAGCTAAAGAACTGAATACGACCCAAGGAAAGAAGCCACAGGATCATTTAGAGTAACTTTGCTAAAAGATGCACAACAAACTGCCAGGCGTAGGGCAGGAACTCATATCTAAGCAGAGTGGGAATCGCCACCTGACTAGCGACTGAGTTCAGAGTGCTCAAACCATTGAGAAAAGCATAGAAACCATTAATATTAAAGCCAGCAGCTTCCTTATAATCTATATACAAGCATAAAAGCAGACTTTAACCTACCGCGTCTCAGCCAGAAGCAGGAGTCTGGTTTATAGCGCCCCATTCATTCCAATCACAAGCTTGCAAAATGCTCTCTTTTTCTCCCTGCTATACAGAATACAGAATTGGGGCCAATACCTATGAGATTTGGTTTCAGGAAGCTAATATCCCCCTCGAATGCAAGCATTTACCAAGTGTATAAAGTCCATTTTGGAGAGCAAGGAGTGCTAAGGTACATCATTCCTCCCCTTCTATCAGACAGGCACTCATTTTTTTTTGCATAATGCAAATTTAAATTCACATCCAAATAATTTTTTTTTTTCATTATAATTTCAATTAATATAATGGCTCATCCTATCTGTGCCTTCTAAGTGCTACATGACTTAAAAACAGCAATAAAGGGGACTACAGAAGAGTAAGAGTAAAAATTAGCATCTCATAGACTTCACTTCTGTCATTAGTAAGTTAGAGAAGCTCATATAGAAGAAAATAGGTTACAGCACACTTAGAGGATATCAGCACTGACACCTCAGCCTCTTTTTTGTTATTACAAGCAAATTGGGCAATGCAAACTTGACTGCATTTTTAGACAGAATTACTAAATCTGGAAAAGCAGAAACTGCAGTAATGGTGTACATGTTAAACTCTAGTGCATCATTCCCATAAAACAGTTAAATGGTTATGAAAAGTAGGCTAGAAAGCTGTAAGAGACATTTCCGGCAGGATTTGCTGTCGGGAATTAGAGGTAAATAAGCAATCGTGTTAATTATGAGAAATATTAGTAAAACGCTACACTCATTCGGGCAGATTTGCATTACACAACTTCTCCCTTTGTTAAGTGCATGAGTAAAATAAATCCAATTACTTGCTTTCCCGTGCCTCAGTTTCCCACTTTTAGGATGGCTGGATCAACATCTCCTCCTTGCTAACGGTGGCCTATGCACATTATGAACTCCAGATTTAAAACTGCCTGTTCCCCTGACACTGGTTTTTGTGCAGGTCTATCTGCAAAAGGAACCATCAGCCCCCCCCCCCCCCCCCAAAAAAAAAAGGCAGGAAAAAGGAGTAATCTTGCATTTATTCACCAACCTGGATGTCTCACAGAAGTTACATCCCAGTGCTCATCTACACTCAAGCCCTATATAAAACTACGCAAGGAATTTAACTAAAGTTATCCTTTGTTTATTTTCACCCATTTTTCAGTGAAACAGAGGCAGTTGATCATCACTGAACCCTGAGCCATCAAGTCCAACGGCGCTGGAGTCTCCAACCAGCAACTCCCACCCCAAACACTGTTTAACAAGCACAAACGTCTAAGCAGAAATATATTGTACACAGTATTGTAGTCTAAACCATGTAATGTCTTAAAGGATTCAAGCGCAGTTACAGCTCCACAGATCATAAAGCCTTGTATTTTTTCACAAATCAGGAGCAAATAAAGATTAGGTGTTGGGAGAGGAGTAATGTATCACACACAAATAGAGACCCAAAAGAGAAAATGAAGCTGTACTGCAGGGGAACACCAGAAACTCTTTCCATCCATCCCACTATTATTATTATTATTATTACATATTGGACTGGGCTGAGGTGCAAACGCATAGTGTAGCTCTTCATTTGATTCAGCCTTATTACTAGCTATAAAAGGCTGCTTCTACCTGATTTCCTACATTGTAAAAAAAATTGCACTTAGAGCAGCATAGAAAATAAAAGATTTTTTTTTCCTTGCTACTGCCTGTTAGAAAACATCTCCGCTTCAGAATAGCTACCATCTTATTTCCATATGTCCTGCATTTATTACCCTCGTAGGCCACCTGCTGAATTTATCTCTTCCTTTAGCCTCCTCCTGCCGGGGTCTTAATCCCACAATCTCCTATGTCTTTTTGCAGTGACCATTCATCCAACCAAGCAGATACTTAGGACTAAAGATTGGCAGGAAAAAACAAGGGAGCAATCCTTCAAAGTGCTTGATGGCAGTTTGATGTCGAGTCCTTAGCACCTTGCAGCGGGGCTTTTGTGCCTTTGCAGAAGGTGCATCTGGGGGGTGTTTAAACAGCTACACGGGCAAGAGATTTGATTTATCTGTTGATTTGGATCTGCAAAATAGCCCTGCTTACCTCATGATCCCAAGCAAGTGCTGCGCATGCGGCAAGGATTCAGCTGCTCCCTCTGTGCACGCAGCTCCTATAGGATGCTTGATTTAAGATCGTGCAGGCTGCACCTCGGACTGCAATTCCCCCGGAAAGGGTGACCAGGCTTTTGGGACTTGCCACTCAGAGCCTGCAAATGAAGCTGTTACTGGGTCCAAAGGAAGGGCTTGCACGCAACCAGAAGAACACATAATAAAAGAGCAGAAACTCTTTGCAGCCTGGACTCCTGGAGGCAACCTGCTGGGAGGATCTCCTATTAAAATAATAAATAAATATATATATATATATCATATTGTAACAAATTCAAGTCAATGATAAGGCTGCTTGCCCAATTTACTGCCTGCTCCCTGCATCCAGGGGTGCTCAGGACAGCACAGCAGGAGCTTGGAGTGGAAGATACAAAGCACAGCAGGTGTCACAGCTCCTTGTTTTTTCTACAGCTCCTTGTTTTGTCTACAAGGATGGAGCTTTCTCAGAGGGCTTGTGCAAACACACCCTGGCCCATGCCCTATTCAGCAGCTGGGCAATCCTGCTTACCAGCCAACTCTGGCCGGAGTCCCCGTATGCAGAAAACTTAAGGCACTTGGCAGAATGGCTGCAAAATGCTGCATAAATAAATAAATTGGGCATGTTCTTAAAGGCACGTGTCGGTACTCTGCAGTAGCTTAATGTTTCAGACAACCTCACAGTTACTGCTAAGCTGTTGCTGCCACCGGGATCCTTTGAGAAGTGATCCGGGTTGCATGTTGCACTGTCCAAGCTCTGCCTTTTGTGGCTGTTCCCGCTTTCCTTGACCACCCCAGGAGGCAGAGAGGCACAGCATGTTCAACAAAAGCAGGAGAAGATGCAACAGATGAGAGATGCAGAAGAGAAGATGCAGCATTAAGAACAGGTCGCGTTCAACCGGCACGCGCTTCCCTCGCCACCCCAAAGGGCATCTCCACATCCCTTGGGAAGCTCCCGCGCTGCCCTTGCCAAGCGCCTCACGTCCCGCTCCCCCACTTGGCAAAACATCCACTGTGGGTTTAAGCAGTTTGTTTTGATCAAGCTGATGCAAAATAGAGGCTTTCGTTAGCTGATCCATCAGCTTCCCCACTGTTCCAGTGATTAGGTATTGAGCGCCCAGGGTATTATTAGAACCCACTTTTATTTCAAAGCATTAGACAGTTAATTTGGAGTTCTTGATTTCTGCAAAGAAATTGAGTCCTGTTATTTATTTTTCCCCACCAAAAGCAAAGAGACAGTGAATTCCCTGCATCCATGACACACCATCTAAAGGAGGCAATATTAAAAAAAAAAATCAACAAAATTCCTGATACTCCATTTGGATGAGCATACTCGGACAGCATAATGAATATAAGAACAGGTAGAAGCAAGATGCTTTCATTTTTAAGAAGGAGCATCCCCTTTATACCCCCAGGTTACTGGGATCCACACCAAGCAGCATGACCCAGCACTCACCTGTAACAAAACTTGGTTTAAAACATTCTGGCTGGTGGTGATTAACCTGAAAAGCAGCATTTTGTTATGATTCCCTCATGGAGAATGGCTGCTCACAGCCACCTCCAATTTGATATAATCCAATGTCTTGTTTGGGCTACTATTGTGAGGATCCTCCTCATTTTCTTTTTTTTCACTGCTTTTGTTCCAACCCCAGAGCATCTAAATCCAGCAGGTCCCTCATGGCAGACTTAAGAATCAGAAGTGATTTTCCAGTTAACAGCATTCCTGAATAATTGGTCAAGCTTTCAGGTTCCTGAGGTGTCTAAAAGTTCTCGTGTCCATCATTAAGTTCTTCAAAGCGGCTTGATTTAGGACACCTAGGATTGCTGTTGACTCACATTGGAAAAGGAAAGGGGATTTATGGTTTCACTGGGTTCAGACGTAGCTTTAAAGACAAGGGCTTTGGGGATATCTTTTTTTTTTTTTTTTTTTTTTTNTTTTTTTTTTTTTTTTTTTTTTTTTTTTGTAAATTTGAAGTTTTAGCAAAACTGAAGGTGAGCCTTTATATGCCCACTGATGAGCTGGAAAATGACCTTTCCACCTGCTGAGCACCGCTGGGTTATTTTTTTTCCAAGATCTTTAGAGGTTCATTCTCCATGGACTGTTTCAAGTGTTCTGCCACAAAGTCATGCTAGCTCTGACCTGAGTCAATATTTGAGATTTTCAATATGAAGATAATGGCTAAGCCACTTAAAAACACTTCTTGCTCTCTCTCACAGAAAATATGAAGCTTTCTTCTATTCAAAAGCGTTCTTAACAAAATCAGAATAACTTCTTTAAAAGTGTCCTCCCTTTTCTTTTGGCCTTTACAGACTAGCGCTCATTACGCTGCTTATCCTGTATTGCCCATTTCTGCCTTTCCTACTACTCAAAGCCTAAAACTGGCTTCTTGTTCTTCACCGATTCCTGCTGCTTTCTCCTCCAGCTCTACAGGCTCTCTAATACCATTAAGCTACAAGACTGACCATGTATTTGCAGTGCAGAGGATAAGATAATTAAATATTGCAGTTCTTCACATGATTTCTGTGCTATTTGAGGTGCACAGTTTTGGTAAGACCATAAATCCTTTAATTCCTATTTTTGAAATGCTGAGTTCGATAAACACCTACTTGTTGCTATACAAAGATCATGAATATGGGGACAGTTTGATAAAACGAGATGCTTTTCCTTTACTCCCTTCTACTGCAAACGGATGGATGCTTGGTTTGAACGGTTGCAAGTGACCTCATTTTCCTGATATTTTATATATGTGTGTGGGTGTGTGTGTACATATATGTGTGTGTATATGCATATATAATTCCTGGAAATTAGCTTCCATTTGGGAAGCTACTGGTGGAAATAGAGACCTGAGAGGTGCTCTTAACAGAGGCACAGCATAGGGATCTGCTGCCCACCTAACCAGTGCAATACTTAACCCAAAACTTACCAGACAGTTCCGCTGTAACTGCTCAGCAGAAACTCCTGCTTGCATTGCTTGCAATTCCTAACACCAAACCACTGACAGATGTCTGAAGGGAGGTTTTCATAAACGTAAGAAATTCAGACGGAATTCACAGGGGGGATAAGAACTGCTGAAACATCCCCATGCCAGCTGCGTTATCATTTCAATATTCTCAGGCCTATTATTTTAACATAAATACCTATGTGAATAACTGAGTCATATGTTTGCATTAGGAGAGCAAAGAAAATATTTTAACTACATGATCTGTCTTTTAGGCCAACAGAAAGCATGTTTTATTTTTTCAGCTTCTCAGCCTCAAAGTCGTCTTTGGAAAAATAGCAGATTTTCAAAGGTCTTGGTCTATTGGTGATCTTATATATGTATATATATGTATCTTTTTTAATCCCCTCAACCTGGAGGGAGGAAAAGCACGCTTAAAACATGGGCATCTTCATGGGCATCCCTTCAAACCCATTGTGCCATAACATTATCTATTCTGCCTGTGCCTTAGTCATTGCACACAATTTTCATTGCATTGCCCATCAGTCCCCTATAACTACTGCCACACAGGGAAAACCAAACCTGCACCCATCATTGACCATAATTAAGAAATCTAAGAAGCCCTTGTTTGAGGCCCTAGATTTTGCTGGCAAAACTTCCTTTGCGCAGGGCATCAAACAGGGTCACAAAACTCGGTGGTATCAATGCATTTCCTCTTCCGAAAATGTTTCAAGCCCACTGAAAGAGATTTTTTTTTGTGATAAAATTGCTAATAGTTGCTAAAGTTGCCAAGAGCAGCCTCCAGAGCGCTGTTTCCCTTGGTAGAATGACTCTTTCTCCTAAATATGGGGGAAAAAAGCAGTCAAACCGAATTGCACATGGTTCCAGATTGCTGTATCTAATTTAGTCCAAGGTAATCTAAGTTTTCTTATGCAAATTTGAAGAAAAAAAAACAAAAAAAAACAAAAAAACACACACACAACTGATGTACAGCTGGCCTGCCTGAAGCTAATTTATATCCCGTTTCCTTACCCCCAAGTAGTAACATTTACTCACCCTTCAAGTGAAGGTTAAACTTCTGCTTTCCTAATATTTGCATTAACTGATTGTAGCGAGAAAAGAATCTGTAAAAGAAACATTGGCCACGTTAATTATTACATTAAAAAATGACTGCAAAAGTCAAACCGAGAAGGGAAACACACAGCAGGCAAACAGTCTGCTCTTTGGAGGAGGTTTAGGGAAGCTGAGAAAGGAGGTGTCCTCCTCCCTAAAGCAGGAAGATCCTGTGAAAGAGGATCAGGCTGGCATGGAAATCTTCCTTTGCGAGACAATATACATCATCTTCAAGCAATTAATATTGCACTCCATAAAAGCTGGGTTTCTGTGCTAATTAAATTCCCAATATCATTTTTTAAGTAGCAATGTAAAAAGATACAGAGGTCAGGAAATATCTGGCTGCTACCTTACTAGTGTAGCCCTTACACTGCTGTTGAGGGAAGAAAACCCCCTGCATAACCCCCTACAAAAGCTTCTTAACTGCCTCCGTTCATTGAAGATACCTTCTGGTTTCTTTGGAGGTGCAAAGACATCCTGACAAGCAGTTTGCAGTGGAATATGGTAGAAAGAGTAATTCCAAAAGAGATCCAGCTTTGTAGGAGAACAAACCACTCTCTCGACTAAGACTGTCCCAGGTCACCTCCATAGGACCCTGTTTGGGAGGTCTTGTCATACAAGCACTGACCATCATGTCCACAGAAGCACCACAAATGACACTGGAGAAGCTCTTCCATGGAGCCCCACAGACAGTACTAAAACTCCAGCATTCAGGTAAATTCAGGAAAAGTTACCAGGAACAAAGCCAAGTCCTCATCATGTCAATGGGCAAGGAATCTACAAGGGCCGCATTTGCAACCTCGCACTTCAGAAGTGCTGCAAAAGAGAGGATTGCAAAGATGGACCAAGACAAGGAGAGCTTAAGGCACGACTGCAGAATTCACAAAGGCAGAGAAACCAAAAATCCAAGAAGAAATCCCAGCAATAGTTTCTATTGGATTAGAAGCAGAGCTAATGGCTACAGCTGCTTACCCAAAATGAGCTCTGCTGCTACTAAGCCTGTTGCAGAAGCATGCCATGTACATGATAGTGAATCAAATGCTTTGCTCATGCTCTAGCCCCGAGAAAAGGCATATATTTTGTGATTCCATTTACTTCCCCCCCTCCCGAAATATTTCTGAGCCATTTCCAGAACATATCTTGCTGTCATCACAAGTGATTTGCTTAAGAGAACTAATTTTCTCTCTAGGTCTACCATCTGCAACTAATTATTACAGAACACATAGTCTGATTCAATTAGAAATATTTCCAAATATTTGGATAGGACATCTTACTGATGTACAGGTCATCTGAAGGAAATAAGAAACATATATTTACCAAAAAAAAAAAAAGGCAAGCTAGAGGAAGAAATTTGGGAACCTTTATGTAGACCAATTTCTACATAAAAGATGCCTGAAAGTTTTCCTAAAGAATCCTTCGCTGTTGGAAAATTCTGATTTGATCAAGTCAATGTGTTCTACAAGAAATGCTTCATTTTGATAAAATGATTTCTTTTTTCCTCTCACCTTTTTGAAGGGGTTTTGTTATTTTTTTCTGTGATAGTGTAGTGATGGTGGAAGCATCTTTATAACTGGGCAGGACACCTTCTTGAAGCAACATTGTTTTTGTTGAAGGAAAAAAAAAGCAAAAAAGAGAGAGAAAATATACAGTTGTTCTACTCACGTTCCATTCAGCTGCATTATCTGCAGTTAATTTAAGGCATCTTTAAGACTTTCTCTGTTATCAGCTGGCCTAAAACTTTACTTCTGCTCTTGGCAGAGAGCAGGGAGGTGGAGGAAAAAGCAGAAACCATCCCATTTAGGGCTACTGCAGCAATGCAGCCCACCCTGCGCTCAGCACACTGGGCTTAATGCCCTCCCCAGGGTTTCACACTGAAGTTTGACTTGGACTATGATGGCCCAATTATTCCCCCATATACTAAACTCTGAATTTTGTCTCACCGTTTATCTTAATTTTTATGAACAGAGGAAACCTGTCTGTCAGCTCCTTTCATTCCAGGCTTCCATCCCTTTATGTTATTAATTTGTTTCTTGTAAGATTTATTATATATGAGGTCCTGTTTTTCACATGATTTCTTTGTAATAAATACAATTTCTTCTTATGGCTTGAAATCAGAAGAGCTTTTTCTTTCTTTCAATGCAGTTTCAGCTCTGTTACAGTATAAGTTGCCCTAGAATCAATTATTTGAGCTAGGGACAGCTTGAAAGTATATTCTGGTTAGAAGTGCTCAATTTCTCTGCTGAGACAAACCCCAGCACATTAGGTGACACATAATCTTTGCAAATGGAAAGCAAGGAGCTAATTAAGAAGTAAAACTCTGCCGGTTTTCTTTGCTGGCATTTAAGAGTGGAATATTAATCAAGTATTAACCATGTCAGAGAGGAGCCAGATTAAACAGTCTTTGCTGGAAAAGACAAAAAAAAAAGAAAGAGAAAGGAAATATGTTCTTCCCTCCCATTAGAAACATCAGTCCTTATCATTATTGCCACGACTAAATACATGGGACAACTTTTTCCCTTGTAGATATCCGAGTCTAACTTACCAAAGGACTGTCAGGAGACGGGTTATTTCAGTGCCTAACTTAGCTCCATGTCTAGTTTAGCAAAAGAACAATCCTGTGATATATAAGAATAATCTCTTGCTCCTAATGCTGCTAAAAACATCAAGGCTTCCTTGCAGGTTACCTGTCTTTTCTGGGAGATGACTGTAAAGATACAGATGTCCCATGCAGGTGGCCACGACTGCTCCATCGCTGTCCTTAAGGGAAAATGGCTGCGATGGTTGACACCAGTTGCGTGTCCTTCCTGCAGTAATAGTTTCCAGGGACCTCTCAAGGTGATAAGCACAGCCAAATTTGGGGGACTTCTGGAAAACACAGCAACACACAGAGTTTTGGTAAAAGACAGAAGGAAGTTTGGATTTCTTCCATTTAAGACCATCGTAGGGAGTCATTGGAAAAGAAGGATGTTGCCCAAAGGACTTTCACGATTTTCTTGTAATTTGTTTTAATTTATATATATTGAGCAGATCCTTGGCTTCCCCTATGCTAATCAAAAATAAGCACAAAGAGTGCTTTATCATAGTTAGAGAAAAGCAGGAGCTCCGGGACATTCATTTCAATGGCAAATTTACAACGTAAATCCTGTAATAAGACTGTTCCTTCTTTTCATTTTAAATCTCTTATTCTGAATGCATTAAAAAAAGGCACCCTGAAAATGTACGATATAGAAAAAAGGAGAAAATGTCATGTTTTTTTCTAAGTGTACACAGAGCCCCTGTTAAAAGGCATCTCCTGCCCTCACAGATTCACCAACCAAATTTTTGAGCTTATCAGCCTTGCTTGGAAAAAAAAGCCCACATCACTATGCATTCCTGCTATTAGCAATATATAGCTATAACAGTCTTCCTCTGAACTCCCTGCTTCAGTAAAAAATGCATATACAGGTAATCTTCCTCATTATGGAAGGTAAAGTCTGTCATTAAACAACAGATTTATTTAGGCATCTCCAGCTACAGGTTTACAGGAAAAACTAGCTCTGTTAATCTCTGGGTCTGTTTCAGGCTGCCATATTAGCCATTAAATTAACTTTTAGCTACGAAATTTATTAGCTGCTAAATTTACTCCTGAAATAGCCTTTTGAACACGTCCTCTCCTCCAAATTTGCTCTTGCTGCTCTCAATTTGTGTGTTGCTCAGCTGCTCAGAAATCATCTCCTGTGCTTGCCAGGCCGGATTTTAGTTGCCCAACGCATTGAATTGATTAATTCATTGTTCCTGGAGAGCTGACACAGGGAAAAAAAAATTCTGGGCGTAAAGTGCCATCATCAACTCTACATTTCTTCCAGGGCAAGCATTCCAGTCTCTTAGATCCTGTCTTTTTTATGTCCTCACGGAATGTAGGTGTAAAGCACCACTGAAACCACTCGGAAAGCTCCATGTATGTATAATTGTTAGAGGAATTCAAAGCCTTAATCAACAGATATCTTGAAGGTACTTTAATTTTCTTCGGCATTGTGCTGCTGTCTTGCTTCCTTTGTGTTTTCTGTCTATCACATCTTCATGTCATATCTTCTGCTTGTTGCAGGAGCATCACTTCATCTTGGTTTAATTTGTCATTTGTAGCCATCTTATTGTAATCAATGTCTGTTTTGAAAGTCTTTCTCTTTACTTAGGCATATTTTCACCATTTGATATACCGTTCTTTTATCTTCTACACCTGCTCTATTTATCATTGTAGTGGTTCCCCTGTTATCTGCAGCATGTCATGTTTTACGCCTGTGCAGATGACAGTTTTGAATTTAATAATAGATCTGTCTTCCTACCAAATGCGTTTGAGCAGTCACTGCAAATTGGCAGGGAAATTTTGTGGTTTATCGGGGGGAAAAAAAGAAAAAAAGAACAGCTTTTTTAGTAAACCACAAAGTTTCGCTGCCAGATCAATAAAGTTGAGGTCTGTATTGCAAAAAGCAGTAAAGCACCATACAAAAGCAGCACAGTGCAGTTATTACTCAAAGCTGCTCCTGGTCTCTGATGCAGTCACCTCCTCCATTCTGACAAATAAACACATATAAAATTAAACCTAAGCCTAGGCCTGGCAAACAAACTTTCCTCTGTGTCAGGTTTGCAAAGACCTTGAGAAGATACTCAGTTATTAACACCAACTGCTCTCCAATGATCCCTTTTTGCTCTAGGATAATCTCTCTATTCTATTCCATGTCCATAAGATGAACTTGGGTCCAGTGCCCACAGCAAGCTGAAGAGAGCACATCCTTGATTTAAAGACAAAGTGGGACAAATTGTGAGATTCAAGCTTTGCATTAACCCTTATAGGATTAACCCTTACAGGATTAGGGCCCTCAAGGCCACTGCAGGATTTCATAGGTTGTTGGTAAACAAAAGGAAGGGTCATTTCAACCCATCTAAGTTGGCGTATAGGATACAATGGGAGCACATAAAGTTGTAAATACAGAGCAGACCTACATTATGTAATTCTCAGCATAATTCCTCTTAAAAGCATCTGGCAGGGCCTGTGAGAAACAGCCCCCCAAAATTTGCCATGAGGATCAAGTACAGAGCGGGGACTCTGTTACAAGAGAGACCTAAACCACCCAGCAAGACCCTTCCATGCTGTCACATGGGGACACCAAGTCACAGAGCATAACAGGGCAAAGCAAGATGTCGAGCAGTGTGGGTTAAGTGCCACATGGGAGAAAGAAAACAAAGTTACAGCTCCCATCTCTATTTATTTTTTTTGCACTTTAGATCCAAAAATAACGCTGAAATGAAGAGGAACCATTCCAGAGCTAGAGACACCGAAAGAAATATCACCAGCATGTGCTGCAAATTTTATTTCCTTCTAGGAAGGAAAGAGTTTATAATCTTTGAGGCATGACCTAAGATTCGGAAGGATGCCCTTAGGGCTCTGCTCGGCACAAAGTAGGAACAGGCATACTGAAATTATATGCATCCACTATTAGTCCATTAGCAAGCACTGGCTGTAATCTGAGTTTGAGCTCTAAAACAGACACGGACCTTTGCTCAAAGCAAATATTTCACAGCATGAGTAAAGTTGAACACAACTTCAGTGATTTTTCTTACCCAGGAGCAGGCCTAAGTATTTATGGGTTCAGCTCTGAGAAACACCTGTCGGTGCAGCTGGTGCTGCAGAAATTATTTGTACATCCATTAGATGCCTCTGTTCCCTTGTTAAGCAACTGTAACAAAAGGTAATTAAAAAAAAAATATTAAAAATCAGGGCAGATGAAAATCCCCGGATTGTAAGTGGTTACAAGAAATGGGCCCCAATTAGCAGCTAGAAGACAAATCCAAGTCATATTAATTGGTTAATTAACCTTAACCCAGCAGTCCAGGTGACTTGGGACCAACACGGGAGCATTCCCGGGCCACCGCTCCAAATGGACGGGGTCACAGAGCAGCTCTCTGCACTCCAAGGTGCCCTGAAAACCTGACTACACCTCCAGGTATCTTGGGGAGAACAGGGCTCTTTTAAAAGCATTTCTCCAGGTTAATTAAGGGCACTGGAAGCAATGCAAAGAAGGATACATCGGAGAAAAAAAAGACTGCCTCAATGGCATTTATATAGGTGCAGAAATCCCATAACAGCAGTACTGATACACCCCAATGCTTGTAACAGCAACACACGTTATTGAGGTTGGCAGAAACACCTAAAGAAGCTGGTATTGGCTTTTAAGAGGTGCAAAAAGGGAGAAAGAACAGCTCTGAAAAGAGAAGTGAAAACTTCTTTGGAACACGGTCGCCAGTGAGAATAGGGGGGTTTTATTACGATCAAGACTTGCACAGTAGTGAAGAAGTAGTGAAGAGGTCCCTTCCAACCCTAAGCATTCTATGATTCTATGAATTCAAGGCATGCAGCCAAACAGGAAGAAAATCAAGATCTTCTGGAGAATGGTTGTCCGTAACTCCAAGAGGAAAAAAGGGAATAATCAGCAAAGTAAATACCAAAACTGTATTATTCCTAACGTACAACGATAAACTGTACTGAGATGTTTTAAAGACTGAATAAGCAATAAGTTTCTTAACACGCACTATGATATGACAGCAGGTGCTACAGTGAGGGCAACCATCTAAAGCAAAGGTCATTACTTACTCAATATGATGAACCCAATTCAAGAAAACTCATGGGTGTAATTTGGAGGAAACAATCAACTTGCCTTTCCGTAGCGTATGTGCTCACTAGTCTAACACATATGCACACGCACAAATGCGCAACATGGGCAACCCTTAAGTTTCCACTGCACTTCCAAGTTGCTTCAAATCTGTTTTTGCACCTAGAAAATCAAAAATAAAGTTTTTGAGCTTTATGGTAAAATGACCTACAAGGAAACAAAAACTGTACCAATCATGGCAAGCCAGAATTGCCAGTACAACTACCCAAAGTTGCACTGCAACATTTTTCTAATATGTTCATTTGCTTCCCTTTGTATTTCTCTCTTCCTCAGAGCTCTATACAACCCAACACTGGTCCTTCATACTAGAAATATCTGGCATTGCATCCATACTGTCCCTCTCTCCCCATGCCACTTTGGAAATAACAGCTTGAGGGTGGCAGAGAGACAGCTTGAACAGTCACCAAAGGATGATGTGTGTCCTGAAACCTATTTTTAATGATATCAGCTTTGCATTCAGAAGCTGTAGTTTGCTGAACTACCTGAACACTTGCATGTTTATTCCTAAGGAGAACAGCAAAATGGCAGCGGAGCCTCCAGAGCACAAAGCTACTCTTCATTCATTAATATGGTGCCTTTGAATCAAAACCTTGCTGATGGAAAGCAGAGCAAACCATTTCCACAACTTAATTCTTGTTTTTTGTTTTTTTAGTCTAGCTTAAAGCCATATGGACAGGCCAACTCATTCATTTAATGCTTGTCTAATACTTTTGCTACGTACTAGGATCACATCCACGCTTACGTGCACCTTCCCATCACTGGGGCTTGGCAGTTGAGTGAGGACTGCCAACAAAAACACAGGATTTCCCCCAATATCGCTGCAATAGAGGCATCAACGAGAAGGGGAATTAAAGAGCATATTGGAAAGCACTAGGTTTCATTCTTGAGCTACACCTCAAAGCAGCATATGTGCCCTCAATATTTAAAGGAAAATATTAAGCTTAGCATTTGCTCCCTTTTTGACCATGAGAAGCCTAGGAGCAAGACGATTTTGCAGAACCAGCATGTGAAAAAGGTCCCACATGCACTTGGGCTAGTGAAGGCTTTGCATGCTGTTTGCCTTGGGTTTTGCACAGGGAACCAGGCTCCTGGCTGATCAATCTCAGGATGAAAATGCAGGAAGCAGATGCTAGAGATGGGATTACAAGATCATAAAGGTCTTGTCCATCTTTTCATCTACAAAGCCATGAAATATTAAACAATAACATGTAAAGAATGTGAATCAAAATGGAGAACATCCTTGGCATCAGTACATTCATGCTTGTCTACGCTCTCAGAGTAAGTCAGTGATTCAGTCTCCAAATTTTCAGAGTAAAAAAAAATAAATGTAATGAGCATACCAGTGGAATCTGTGTCCACTTCACAAGCATTTTCTTACTCTGAAATGGTTTCTCATGTACTATGAGGAAGATAGGTAAACGTGAAGATGACCAGCACCAAGTCCAGCAGTTCTCGCTTGGTTTCCATTACTTAACCTGTGTCCAGACTCTGCTGTTGCTCAGCATCGTCTTTGGGGCCTCTCAAAGGCAGATAAGTTTCTCCAAGCCTTGGTTGGTACCTGATGCCAGGTCATTTGGGTGAGTCTTCAGCTCCTCAACAATCACGTGCACATGTAGCTCTGCTCATGCAGGGGTTCTGCTGGAAGGACCTTCCCATCTTCCTTGTCCCGTGCTAAGCAGGAGTAACATCTGTTCCAGCAGCTTCCTTCAGGAAAGAAAACTATTTTTAAAAAAGTGCAGTACCTAAAATAGCCCAATGGAAGCAGAGAGCCACTGAACAAACAAACCATTAAACTGCATTGAAATGTGCTGCCTTCAAAGGCAAAATCTAATTAAGGTTTAAACTGCAGTGTTAATTGCACGGGCCTGAGCTTCACCATGCATTATGGGTTTATTATCAGCTTGCTAAGTTGAGTAATTTCAGAGAGGCAAATGCAACTTCGGGGACCCATGTTATGACACTGAAATGGACTTAATTACTGGTGGCAAAATATTTGCTTTATAGTTGGTTTATGGCAAACTATCTGCAGAGATGTTCCTAAGAACTCGGGAACACAGAGTACCATGTAAATCAAAATGTAGCATTAAGATTATCCTCAGAACTATTCATAGATTGCTTTTCAAATTTAATCTTCTCAGCATAATTTGGAGAGAACTGAACCTGCTGTTACCACTGCTGCAAATAACCAGGCTCTAAAAGACGATCAAAAGCTAAACAAAATAATTAAAGCCCAATAATTATTCAGGGACTTGGCTAAAACAAAGCAACTCTTCTGTGTCAACATCATCCAATCCTCAGAAAAGACAGCATTTCAAACCAGAATTTTCCTGAACTACTTTTCCTAAATAAAAAAGGGGAGAATATTCTCCCCTTTCCTGCAAGCACTTTTCTTTTTTGGGATGAGGGTTCTCACTTGTTATTTCTAATAGCAGCTTAATACTCTGGGATTTGTTTTTAACTTTTATAGAGACTTAGGTTAAGACCCAGTTCCTTAAATGCTTTCCTTACTCGGTTACTTCTGTATTCAACCCCTGAGCACCTATTAGCAGCTGAGTATTAAGGGCATACATGACTTCCAGTTCAGAGATTCTGCCTCCCAAATTACATCGCACTTCCAGTGTTTTTCCCCCTTACCTTGGCCAATTTCCAGGATTTCAGAGAATCCTGTTTGCACTTTAGCCAGCCACCTGTACCTGCATGCAAATACCAGCATTTCTCCAGAAACGTCCTTGCAGTTGTCGGTCCATTTGGAGGAAGAAGCGATACCAGGAGTTTTGGCAACCCAGTGGTTCCAAGGGACAAAAAGCTGTTGGATAAATCTCCTCCCAGAAGGAACTTTTCTCACATCCCAAAGGATTCAGACAGAAACTGGAGGAAATAACCCACAGGCCGGCATTTTTCATTCACAGAAAGAATCAGGTCATTTCATGAATGATTTGTGAACAGAAAACAGGGCTAAATTCGCAGCTAATACTCCTTGCAATAAATTATTTATCCAGGTCTTTTTTGCCTAAACAACATGGCTATAAATAGCCTTCTTCCTTACCAGCAGAATCTTTCACCCAGAGAAAGTACATCCTCCTATCTTTGTGAATGAGCCATGTAGATATGGGACTATTAACGCAGCCATTTTTACAACAGGTTTCTTGCATCCTGACTGAAGTGTTAAGATGCAAGTATTTGCTAATTATAGACATATTTTAAATATATTTAGTTGACTGGCAGCTTACAAAACACACAAAAAAAAGCAAACAAAAAAAGGGGTAAAAGAGCCAGGCAGCCTTAAGACCATATTTTCTGCAGCAGCACAAATAGGAACATAGTGACTGTAACTTCCCTTTGGGCTTTGCAAGCATAAGGAGCCACATGTGAATGTTTTCCTGCATGTGCCTTTACTAAGCAAGCAATAAAGAGATAGGATCCCAGCACATCCCAGAAGAGAAGAGGGTAGCAATTGCTCATCACTTGCCAATTTTGCTCCATGGTCTTGTCTCCCAAGCTTTATAAAACGGATATTTTGTCCCCTTGGGAGAATAAGCTCAGGATTGGGCACAAATAATTAATCACTCTTGGTACAAGACCAACTAAGAAGCTGTTCAAATTAAAATTAGCTTTTTTTTTTTTTTTTTTTTAAACAGGCAAAGTATTAATTTTAATTTAAACACATTTTTATTTAACACACCTCTTGCTAACCTGCTTTCTGGACTGAACACAACTGGAATGGGTGGGATTTACAAGTCTACAAAACACAAACCCTAGCAGGGACCCTCTGGGCACATCAGGATGGTCCTATAAACCCAAAATGCTTATGTTTTTCTGATCACGCTGCTAAAAACCCTTAGAGCAAAGTGACTCTAAGATAACCAAACAACAGTGTTTTGATACTTTAATGTTGCAGGAGGAATTATCAATTTTATGCCAGGACCTCGAGATAAAACAGTCTCTTGTTTTTTTTCTTTCCTATCTGCGCTGCCTTTTACAAGCCCCGATAAGGACACAGTAAAAAAAGATGCACGACTTAATGCCCAGTGTATTGCATAGAGTGCCCCTGTTTGCTCCAGGTTTTTATTGTTTTCCTGTCACAGCTTGTGACAAATGGCAAATTATATTCCTCGATACCTGGTGGGCCTTCCTCAATAATAATTAATCACCCTTCTGGTGCCTTTAGGTTTGTCCTCTGTCCTTAGGCTATGATTACCCGCACGCCCAGGGAGAGGCCACGCGCTCCTTCTGCTCACTGCAAACAAAACCTCCTTTCGTTAGCATGCTATTATTTTCCACCAAAGTTATTTTTGCTTTATAGGTCTGGTAAAATAATCGATATGCTGCAAGGTGGGCAAAATGCTTACTCTTTCACTAAAACTCTGCCTGCTTGGAAGTTTATTTATTTATTTTTTATGAAATATACACACACACACCCCTATATAGAGAGGTAAAAATAACAGTTTTCTATTGAACATTGCCAGTTCCTCGAAATTTCAAGTTTTCCCTGAATGTTTCATTTTGAAACAAATCCTTAAAAACAAGACATTTTAGCCTTCCGTAGAACAAGCCCCATTTTTCACTTGGGGACATTGCATTTTTGTGTTTACAAATTTAAATGAGAGCACACTAAGCCTATAAAAAGTTACTATAATTGACAGGGTGATTCTAGCAACAAGACAACAGCACAAAGAAAAATGGGAAGGTGATGGGGGAATAACAGGGGTTGAGGGGAGAGGGACAAGGGGAAGCTCCGCTCTCCTTTTGGGACAGCCCCACAGGAAGAAATGAAGTCATGAGACCTATAGGAATTTTGAAGGATAAATAGCATAATACGCATGAATAGCATTTGGCCAGTGACCTCCTTATAAGCCCTGCCTTACGACTTCTTTTTCGTCAGCTTAGCACGTGGAGACAAAAAATAAATAAAATAAATAAAAACGCATCAAACGCTTGGGAAAATCAGGTTTTATGGTGTTTGCAAGATTACGCCAGGATTTGTTGCTGGAGGAAAGCGGATCATCCGCTTCCCTTTGTGGGCGATTTGCATTACAAACATTTCCCTTGCTTTACAAAAGCAGACGTGAAATCCCGAGCCAAGCAGCCCAACTGCAGCCTCCTCCCTGAGGTCTGTCACTTAGGGGGTCATTTCCGAGATTTCCCCCCAATTCCAGTGAGTTGGATATGCATCATTCCAGCAACTCTTTTTTTTTTTTAAACCATTTTTTGGTGTTTGCAGATGACCGTGAGCAGTTGCTACTGCTTTGCTGCACCCCAGGGACAAAGCAAGGATGTTTCTTGGGGAAGCACTTGGTGCACAATATCCAGAGCAATTCTCAGAACAATGGGAGCAAATTCATCAGGAAAGGAGCTGCGGCACATTTTTTGCCACCCCATAAGCACCAGCTGCAATGCAAACTGCTTTCTGCCATACATCTCCCATCATAGCTTAGAGCTGCTTACACATATTTTGCAAATATTTCTTTCCCAAGCCAGTTCTACTAGTTTGCTTCCATGAAGTACTTCCAGCCCCCTGAAATTACCTGAGCTACACTATCCCTCACTTATTAGCAATCTCCCTCCACTTAAAGTTTTCCCTGCCATATAGTCATAAAAAGTTTTATGACCCTTTTCCATGGTGGCTGCTGTTTATTGCTTATCATTTTCTTCCTAATTTACATTTTCTGGGTCACCCTCCTCAGGCCCCGGTCGATTTTGCTTGGGACATTGAAACTTTTTGCTGCAGAACCTCCTAAAGTGAGAGGTCATTAACAGCAATTTTATGAAAAAGTAAATAAAAAATAAATGCTGCTGGAAGAAACACTCCAGTGCCATTTGTATGCCTGTGTAGCACAGACAAGAAAAAAAGCATAAACAATCCCCAAATTTCCAGTCAGCTGCAGATTTAGGTCCTTTTCCAAAACATAACATAAGAATAATTTGGTTACTGGCCACTGCTGTGTTTTTAAGAGCCTCAGAGGCTGCTGGAAGGGAATGGAGCTGTAGGCTGAACTCAAGCAGCTCATGACCTTTTATATGCAAGTACATTACACATCCTCCATGTCCAGCTTTCATGTGACCTGTGGGGGCTTTTTCCTTCTTTTTTAAAAGGACTTTGAACACACACCTCCCTTTTATTTTCCCCCAACACATTACAGAGCATTAGCTCTGATCTCTTTTGTTTCAAAAAAGAAATAAATAAAAGTACTATGTTCTTGTTTAAAGAAGTTAAAGGAAGAAAAAAGCAAGCGATTTCCTGCAAGTTATGCATCTTCCTTGTCCAGGCAAGGAAAATGCATTTCTGTACCACTCTGCACAGTTTGCAGCAGGTTTGCAGCAATATTTTAAACGGAGAAAATACTATGCATCACTCACAGCCCTCTCAGCTCTGCGCTTTCCTCCTGCAGCCCCCAGCTGGCTGGTTTCAACCTCTAAACCTCCTCTTTTTACATATCAATGGCCACGTAGCAGGGTTTCCTTGGATGACCCATTTGTTCTGTCTGGGAGAGTTCAAACTCCTATTGCAGCTTGACTATTGCCGACTACGTTACTCCTGTACAGCTGCAAAATACAGCAAACCAGTGATTCCTTCCATTTTTGTTATTGTGTCCAACACACAGAACAAGTCAGCCTGAGCAGCTCCAAGCAGCAGTGTCCCTAACAGAGATATTTTCAGAAGCACCACTAACACTGGCCTACAGCTGCTAATATGTCTTTTTTGCACTATATTAGTATAAAAACACACTTGAAGGTTCAAAAGATGAATACCTTGCAATTCTGGCACGCATTTCTGCAGAGGCCAAGAGTGTTGGCCAGAGTTCAGGAGAGCATCGCCTTGTAACACAGTATGTTGGGAGGCAGGAAGAGGTAAGTGTCAAAAAACATCATTGAAGGCCTGTGAATAAAACATGGTAAGATTAAAACTGGATAAAACTAGGTAATGGGTCTTCACTCAGAAGCTAAGAGCCTCATTCTTTACAAAAATGGCAGTGAACATCACTTAAAAAAAGGGATTATAAATAAAGAAACAAGGGGGAAAAGACTCAAGAATTAAGTGGAACTAACACTAAAGCTATTTTTGACTTTGGAGTTAGGTTTTTGTCACTATTAGTAATTTCGGGTAACACTTGCCCAATGCAACCATCCCTCTGGGATTCTCCTTACGTATGTGCAGTATAATATAGATATACAGATACAGCAGAAAATTTGTATTTTCCTCTTTTTTAATTATTTTTATTAAGATGATAATGTGTGAAAAGAAGGCTGGAAGCTAAAGTGTAAATACAGTTTTAAAATAACATATATATTTCTCCCATTTTTTTTTTTTCAGGTGGACTGATAAATAGCCTGATAAACTAGACAACAGTCTAATGATCTAAACTGAGTTTCTGACTTTGCCCCAGACTACCTGTCATTTAGTACCACTATACATATGGTCCTTTTTTATTTATTCAGAAACAAGGGCTGAGCTTTAGTAGTTTACTATCCGGACAATAGTCGAAGGGGGAAGGAAGTCCCATCAGTTGTCTCAGATTTTCTGTCCCTGAATTACAAGTTTGCCAGGAAATTGCCTTTTTTGTGCATATCTGAGGAGCAGAGTCACAACGCCTTCCTAACCCCAAAGGATATTTGAAGATGTCTAGCTGCCTTCTCTGCCCAATATTCCATTTAGTGGATATTGATGTGAGATGGGAAATCTTTTGGGGCTCTGCCAGGATGATCAAATTCTCTCTTTCTATGGAGAGAGCAGCCACTACACCCATTGCCATGTTCTTCATTGATCAGAATCCCAAGCAGTGGTGGAGGGAGAAAAAAAAAACCATCCCTGGAAGAGGTCTGGACCATCATCCTGAATTAGGAAAACAACCACATTGCAAAATAAAAACTGAGATGCATTTCTAGTTGGGCCCATCAAAATTTAATTTAGGGAATGTGGACTTAATTTTGTTTTAAAAATGTCAAAATGCTTCATCTTACTCAGTTATCGGGTTTGTCTTTACTGCCTCAGTTAGCTTCAGTCAGAATTCATGGTCAAATATTAAACAGAACCCATGAAATGTAAAATGTTATGAAAATAAATGCTAGTGTTACAGCACAAATGAAATTACTTGGAATGATGCTACTTAAACAGCTTGCCTTATCAACATGACCAATGCCTCTCGCACAGAAACAACTGCCTGGAATTAGTGAAATGAAACAAGAGCATCAAAACAATTGGTTTCAAATTATTCCTCATCAAAAGTCTTGTTGGAACTGCCAAGTCTCAAAAATTTTGGTTTTGATGAAGCTGCATTCTTTTTTTTTTTTCTGATGCAAACTCACTGGACCCATCGTCTCCTAAGGGCTCCAGACACATCCTCCTTTTTGCTTCTTTACATTGCTCTAGGGTCTAGTCTTGCAGCCTTGATGCAGGCGCGAGTTCCCTGGGCTCGCTTTGATGGGATCATAGAAGGGATCCCAAATTTAGCTCTTCCATCTGGTTCAGGGTTCTCTGTAAAGCAGCTCTTCATTTTATGGGGCTTGACCTACCTCGATGGATGGGCTGACGCCAGCTGTTTAGCCCTTCTCCGGGTTGTGCCATGGCCAGTTTTGCTGCATGGCAAGACTAAAAGAGCTTGAAACAGATACATAGGAATTATGATTCACTAAGAGGGAAGATCTCTGCAGTCTGGAGGGAGCAAAGAAACCAGCGATGGACGATCAACTACAGCACTGCACTACCAAGTCTTCCAAGCATGTCAGCAGGAGAATGGGTGTTAATTTGAGCACCTACTAAACAGGCGATAAAAAAAGATATGTAATTTTTGCAATGGCTTACAACTGTTATTTTTACAAATCTGAATGAGAATTTACAGAGCGGTGAATTTTCATCAGCTCCAGCATTTGAGAACCACTCAGATTTCTCCAGGAATATCAAGATGCAGCTTGATGGCTAAACCAGGTTAAATATTGACATAAGACTGTCTCACCTGATGGCAAAAAATGCCTTATCTCCTTCTACACAGCAGGAAAGTGTGTAGACACACATTGCCATTCTCTCTTCTGCAGAAAAACACTCCTATACTAGAACAACCCATATTTAATATAGAGGAGGGTGTTAAGCAGTGGAAACAGCTGGCAAACTCACTGGAAACAGAAAAACTTAAACACAAAATGGGGCATCATCAAAAGCATCGATCCCGTTTAGCACTTTGAGCTGCTTTACTACTGATTTCAGTGAGGGCACCCTTCTCCCATGTCAATGCCCAGCACCTTTCCTAAAAGGATCATTCAAAGCTGAGATGAGATGAGTCCACAGAAAACGGTGAGACTCAGTCAAGCTACCCGAGAGCTGAAGGGGAATGGCTTCTATCAGAAATCTCACACCTGCTTTTTACCCAAACACCTCCAAAGAAGCCCCATGTCTTCACCATCATCACAAGCACTTCCTCCAGCAATCATCCCAAGCAAATCCTTATGAGCTTGGCCTTTGCTAAGGAGAGACCACATCAACGTAGCAATGGCAGAACTTGAAAGGACCATGGCACATGCGGGAAGAGGGGAAAATGCCAGTAAAGCAAGTAGCTGTAAGGCTACAACACTACAGAAAGGCAGATTTATATTTATTTTTTCATCTCTTTCAATTAGTAAGAAAACTCATACCAAAAATTAGCCAGAGCACCACATTTGAAATGCTAAACGTGTAATACTATGAAAACCTTGCAAGCGTCTGTCAAATTTATCATCTGGGTCAAATTTCCTATATTTGGAGTAAAATATTCAGCAGTTCTTCCTTCTGTTTGCCCAGCTATGCAGAGATAGAGACAACTTGGTGTTCGTGCAACTAGTCCTAGAACATCCCCTCACAGTTAAGAAAAAAAAATCCTTTGATTGCATCATGATTTTTTAAACCTAGCCCTTTTTTTATAGAAATTTATACTAATTTTATATTTGGTATATTATAGAAGAGTCACACAATACCAGTGTTTCCTTGTTCCTTTTTTATCATTTGTCTAGAAACTGTCAAAGAGTCTTTCTGCCCTTCTCCATATGCAAAGATTAGGTGACAATTAACTAATGCACTCTCTTCATCTTGGCTTTCCTTTATATAATCTAGCACTGGTTGCAACAGCTGTACAGGTTATTCCTTAACGGCACTGACTGTGCAGTCCCTATACAGACTTACATCTGTAGGACACCTGAAGTGGCCAAAGGCAAATATATAGAGGAGCAGGCAGAGGAAGGACAACTTCCACAGTGACTCTTGGCCATCTCAGTCCCTTCAGGCTGAGCTGAAACAGAGAGAGAAAAAAAAAAAAAAAAAAAAAAAAAGGAAAGTTAATGATTAGATAGTGCATAAAATATGGCAACCCATACACATCATTATTTTTTGGAAATATCTTTTCTAGGGCACACAGACAAGAACAATCTGTAGATCTATTTGTAGAGATAATCTGTAGATCTATTTGTAAAGAATTGCCTATATTTCTTTATCTGGCAAACAGATCTGTTTCGGAGATAGAGTTGGAAAGTAAATGAAGGGCCATATCTCTTAAATCATGGCTTGAATTAAGTTACAGTCGGTAACAAATAAAAAATGCTTCTGATAATGGATACGGCATGGCCTTGCTGCAACAGATAGTGGCCTCAGTTTTCCTTCCTATAGGGCAAGGACTAACATTACAGAGCTAACAAATACCTCCAACCACTGGCAACCCCATCAGTGCTTTCTCCATGGGCAGCATGTGGAAACACAGTATGTTTGCACACTGCAAATCCACAGGTGCATCCAACTGTGCACGTCATGGGTCTAGCACTCAAAATGTCAAGGCAATTCTGAAGCGCAACGCAAGAGTGACATATTTTGCTGCTGTCTTGATAGAAGCACTTTTGTACACTGGCCTTCCTATGGCCAGAGGCCCTTTGGATATCTGCAGTGCTCTAACAACAGCTAGTGCTCTTATCTTCTGCCTCCCACGTTATTAAAACCTACAAACAAGCAGAAGTTTCTGTAGACAGAAGGGCCATCCGTTATTAGAAATTTCACCCCGCCATCCAGAAAACAGCTCTGTTGGCAGACTCTCCTAATTTTTCCATGGTAATTTGGCAGAAGAAAGGAAAAAGAACTTCCTAAATTTATAGCAGGGTCTTGCAAAGCTGTACGTCTTTAACAGCAGAGCTGGCTCGCACGTATTCACTGCCTCCTCCTTATGGTGGGCTGTTACTGGAACTCGGTCCCAGATGGCAGGTCAGGCTGCAGAGAAGTGCTCTGTATTTACAGCGCTGACGAGACGTGCAGCAGTGGACTGGTTTATTAGCGAGGCAGGCGCTGCCTTAGACCTGCAAAACCTCACACATAACGTGCAGCAACCCCCTTTGCAGGTGGCTGCCTTCTGCTGCATCTCCAGCTGAAGATGAGCACCAGACCTGCTTTATTCTGTTTGAGGAATAACAACTACAAAGGGGACAACAGGAGGGAAGAAAGCCTGCCCCATCCATGAGGCTGCTCCAACGGGTACCAAAAGCATCCCTTTGCTGGTTGCACATTTTCAGGACAAAGGTGGTATATATAAATGTAAAGCTGCTATTGCTCCCCAGACAACACTCCTCAGAAGCAATTCAGTTTTCTGATGCAGGATCGGGCTATTAAGAGAAGAGAAAACCAATCAGTTCATGCCTACCCTACATAAGCGTAGTGTGTCACATGCAACACATTTATTTTGCACTTGTAAATATTGGCTTTGCTGAAGCAGGTTGAAGAGCACGACCACAGGCTGAAAAAAGACCATCTCCATTTCTTAAAATGCCCGAATGTATTAAGAAAAAAGCCCTAACAGCATGTAAGCCTCCCAGGAAGCAGAGGACAGCAAATTGCAACCATCTTTTCTGTTCTCTCTTTCTCCTCAAACATTTAGAGCCTCTTCTACCCACAGTATTAACCTCTCCAAGCACAGTGAGCAGCTCAGTTCCGCGCAACATTAGCCTTGTTGCTTTAGCACTTCAGGAACACTCACTTATCATCATGCCCTAATTATAAAAGCAGCACTTTGGGTACTTACACATTAACTATGTTTAGAGCAAAATTAAACATAATTAGAAGGTCCAGCAGTCTTAGACCATGAAAATTCCAGCTATTCCATCTGTGCAAAGCTTCCTCCTAAATGGGTCTTGATTTCAATCAAATATCTTCTGTTAATTAGCTTCATGAACTCCATCTGTCACAGTGAGAGTGGGCCGCCTCCATGTATTTCCAGCACCCTGAACAATAGGATATAAGTAGCTATTAACATGAGGCATCTTCTGCAGCCCGGAATCCTGAAGTACTAATGCATGGCAGAAGTAATTAATATTTAATACACAGCAATTTAATAAGAAAAAAACATTAGTTTATGTATTTACTGAAAACATCCAGGCAGGGCCCTGATTACTAACAGTGGAAGTTTTCAGCAGGCTCAGTACAATTTTCAAATGCATCAGTGTCATAGGAGTTCAAGGTGGGTTTGTTGCCTTTTTTTTTTTTAATATAAGTAACATAGGCTTTAACCAAAAAAAGAGATTTTTGAAGGTGATACTAGACAAACATATAGTGCTGTATGTGGGAGACTCAATTCCTCTGCAGAAAACACTGAGATTTCACTATGTCAGGATAGAATTTTGTAGGAAAAAAATTCTTGGTGGTCTCAACACAACGATGCAATAAAGCTCTTCAATGAAGTCCTCTTAGGTGCCTGTCCTACAAATACTTACTTAGAGTAATATCTATATCGATCTGTTAACTTGTATGTTTAAACGTATAGTAGAAATGTACCAAAGTCTCGCGTATCTGACATACCTCTTAGATAATGAATTATACATTTCCTCTGACCCTTTCTTTCTGTCTATGAAGTTGCCTTAATTATGAGTACAGAATATACTTCACCTGGAAGCAATAAAAAAAAGAAACCATAAGGAAAAAGTAAAATCATTGCCTTCCCATTCAGTCATCATATGGTAAATGTACGATAAAGTTCTCAGAGTGTGTAGGGGAGGCAAATCCTACTATTCCTTCACAACCTTCCAAATTATTTGCAATTCAGTATTATTTTGAAAGGGGACAAAAAGCTCCCCTTGCAAAACAGGGAGCTCCCCTCCACATCCATCACATGATTTAGGGCCATTGGGCCAAGTACGTGGGCTAGGCCCTATCTCTTGGAGATGTGAATAACAACTCCCCAAATATCAGTATATATGTGCAAAACACTCGTGGGCCATTCAGTGATCACTTGAAGAACCTGAAAATGGGGCAGACACGAGGGAGAGAAGGAAAACAGGACTGCAGCTACCTGATGAAGATTTAACACAGAGGAACCGCAGAGATATCACTGTGTCTTGCCTGCTGGACGAGCTGTTTGTTGAGAATAAAGGTTACTGTCATTTATTTCCACAAAATGGGCATTTTATGCATCTTGGCAGTCAAGCGAGGTGCAGCTGGGCAGCGCTTTTGTTAGGCCTGATAAAAGGCACAAGAAGCTTAGCAATGAGGAGGGTTATTTGGTGCAAGCCAGCTAACCTCCCCAAGTAACCTCCCTTTCAGAACAGCAGCAACTTGGTTTTGGGGATAACCCTGGTATTTTGCCCTCAGAAACCCTGCTAGATTTGCCTTAGCTCTACATGCTCAACACCCTCACGCTCTGATCTCTTGCAGCCTTGAAAACAGCCTATTCTGCATCAAAACTGCACTGCCTCACCCCAGATCTGCAGGTATTCGAGTAAGACAGGCAGCCTCTTCACAAACACAAGGAACAATTCCAGAAGATGAAAATTCAACCTAGTTGAATGACGCGACGACTCTGGGGTCAGATCATGGCAATTCACCTGCCAAAAGGCTTTTACTATTTTGCTTTTGGGCCTTGTACTGCACATTTTGAAAACAACAACAAAAAACACTCCAGAACAGCCTGCTTTCTTTATCCTTGCATGATAGTATTATTATTATTTTTTAAAAGGTCTTAAATTTTTATCTATTGGCTGTAAAGTAAACAACTCCAACTGGTGGTGGGTCACTAATGCCTCTAGCAAGGAGCATCCAAACAGCTTTCTGTGTATTTTCAAGCAGGTTTTTCTGGAAAATTAACTAGGGTTGGCACCGACACCCAGCTGATCCTCTGAGAACATATTTTGGGTGCTTCCTAGCAAAGCACAGCGTGCTGCACATCTGCTTTCACTGTCACTAGACTGCCAGCAGTAAAACGTACGTTCTTCCAGCAGCAATGACATAACAGTCCAAGCACACACATTTTATAATAAATAATAACGTAATTTAGACTTTTACAGGGGGAAAAGGGCTCTGCTGGGACAGACCAGAGTTCCACCTTGCCCGGTGTCCTCTCACTGTACAGGGTACCACTGTGTTTGATTTAAAACTTATCATATGTTTGGTATTTTTTAAACCACCATTAACCCAGAAGAAGATTTCTATCCCCTAAGGATACTCAGTCTTTAAGAACACTTAGGAGGGAACTTTATTCCACATGCTGGGAAAACTAAGTGCATGCCACCTAAGGCATTTTTTTCTGGACAAAGGTCAATTAAAACAGGGAGTTTCATAGCACGGTTAATACCCTGGCAAACTGTTATTGCAGTTTCTCAAAGTTCCCAGTAAACTCCATCTGAACCTGACAATTTGTTACTATTCATTTTGACAATTTTTTTTTCTAATGTCTCTTGCGCTGAGACCTCAGTTTGAGGCAACGGCACTGACTTATAGCCCTCTATAAAAAGGCTGATGTAGGAACATTCCCAGCAAACACAGACTAAAGTAATTTCTGCTTTAACACATCTTTATCTTCTTTTAATGCTACTTCTGCTCAGTCACCTAACCTTGTTCACAAATTGCCTAATTATCAATCAGCTAATCTATAAACATAACACGTTTCCCAGGTTGAAAATCTTTGAAAAAATTAATATTTACTAGCAATTTTAGCATGCTCTGTAAGCTACTTCTCAAGCTATTTTAGCTAGCATTTGCTTGCCATTTATCTGACAGAGCTGATCTTTTCTACTCAAAGCTAAACAGAAGTTTAATGCAGAAGCTGTCTTATTTGTGTCATCTTTGTCTTAACTCTACTTATCAACATTTCCTGTTTTAAAAACTTTTTTTTTCCTTCTTTTCCTTAACAAACCAGTGTTAGAACTCTGATTTTTAGTTTGCATTTTCATTTCCTTGTGGTACCTGATTCGCACAAGCTGTGAACTTCCCAGCTTCACTGAGAATAATAAATACTATTATTCTTCATTATTTAAAAGGTTGCAGTTGTTGACATATCAATTACTACTCGATACTTAACTGTATTCCAATTTTAAGCTAAAAAGCAATGCAGTGTTACTCAACATGGAAAACTGAAGATATGGAATATGAAAACAAAGTCTGCAAAGTTTGCCAAAGAGGTTGATTAGGCCCAGGATTTTGAGAGAAATTTTAAAGATTTAATCATTATTCTTTTAACGAAAGGCAGAAACCGCTGAATGATTGATTTACCAATGATTCTGTGAAAAGTCTCACCAATTGGCTCACATTTCTATGACTACAAATGCAATAGTTTTAAGTATGTGCAGTTCACACCAAGGACTAAAGCTCCTTCAGATCAACAGGATTCTTTTTCAGCATCAAAGGAACTGGACTGGACCCTAAAAATGTAAGATCTGTCAAAGAAGATTTACCATCTTAATACGCTTCAATGTAATGTTTAAACAGAGAATGAACTGGAGACAGTGACCAGAACCCTGGATATTTGCTTAACATTACCAACACCAGCAGAGAAATAAATCTCACGGGAAGATTTTTGATGTGACATTAAACATGACCTTTTAGATAACTGATTGAAATGGGGCTCTTCAAAAAAAAGGAAACAGACATATACAAAATGTCGAGTTGAATACTACAGCCATTAATACTGGTCTTACTCAGAGGAGAATCTTCTTGGCTGCCAGGGCATATTCCTTTAAAAAATGCTCTGGGTCTAAAATAGAGAAATGAATTGTCTCCCATCAGTATTACGCAGGTCACAATAGCAAGTATTCACAGATAGCTAATTTTTAAAGGAATGATGATGCCAAATCAGCTGATCGGCCAAGCAGTCCAGATAAGCATGCAAGTAAATGAAACTGTGATCAGCCTGGGATATACTAGGGAAAAGGCCATAGAGAGATATCAGGTCTCCTGACTCCCCATCCTCAAGGCAGTTGCACTCCATGAATCGTCACGTTCCCCCAGCACCATCTCCAGCAGACCAGCCTTGTGCCCTTCCCTGCTGAGTGGCATTTATTAAACCAGGCTGTTTTGTCAAGAACTGGTTACAGGGGCAATGTTGAAGGGCTAAAGCCCCCAAGGTTGAAAATTTTTTTTTCCAAAAGCACCTTTGAGACACAGGAGACTAAATAGTGTCATTTTAAGCTGCAAGATGAAGCTTTCAAACGCTACCCAAAGGTAGTACGGAGTAAAATTGCACAAGAGATCTCAATTCACCTTTAAAATAACTCACTCTACATGCAATGCGTCCCAGGCTCCTCAGTTTGATAGACTACCTCTGAAATAAGGCTCTTTAATTATTATTTTAATCATGGTTTGGCAGCTTTTCCACAAAATCAAACGTGAGTACCCAAAACTCCAGGAGCCTGCAGTAATGATGGCAGTCTGCCATAAGAAAGGTTCAGCTACATGGCCTATGTCTGAGGTATTCAGAAACCCGTGCCAACATGAGGTACCCTCATGTGGAACAGACACGTCAAGAATCTTCTTTTAGGGGCTCAGAACATAAAACCACACTGGATTTGCATGAGGTGTTTCACTGTCTTTTTTTGTCCAATAATGCAAGCGAGATGAAGAGCTGAAACACTGAATTTAACCAAAAATGCCTTTTTTTTTTTTTTTTACTGTAAAGATGGTGATCTACAGAGCTCAGCTCCAACCCTGCTACACCAACTCAATTGAGCTTGTGACAACAGACCAAATGTGCCAATAACATTTGGCCATTTGGTTCTTAAAATTTGCTCCTAAAAGATTTCCACAATTCTGAAAAGCAAATGTGCAGGGCTGTTCATGCCTGTTCTCTATCCACATTGCACCCTGTGCAATGAGAGCATTAAAGTTGGAATTTCCTAAACTATTTACTTAACAGTGAAGTTCTCCTTCCTTTCCCCTCTCCAACGGGACACAGCTTTCCACCAAGGAGAACCATATCAGTAGGATCTATGACAAAGGTAAGAAAAAAGTAAGGAGATGCTTATGAGATTGTGTTTGGAGTATAAGAATACTCTGAAATATTCTTATATTCTTTGGTATTCTGAAGTATAAGAATAAGAAACACACATAGCACTGTTTCAGTCATTGTATTGGCCATCGGCTAATACTATTTATAATTTTGTACTCTTCTTTCTTATCTTTCTTCAATTCAGAGGAATCAGTTCTTACCCATTCCTGGAAGATTCAAGGAAAACAGCTCAAACAGCACATAGATAATTGATTTTCTGGAGTCGTACAACTTCCTTTGGTCTAAATAAAAAAGTTGGCACTGTACGACCAGGTGATGAATCTTCTCTGTTGCAAAGATAGTAACAGAGGAGAAAAGCACTTAAAGGCTAAAGAGAGAGGGGAAAATGCTTAGAATAAGATTCAAAGGAAAGAAATATTCAGTAAGTGGTTTATAATAGTCTTGACTTGCACTTTAACAAATATTACACCTTGTATTAAGCTGCAGGATATTCTAGCCAACCTTAACAGAGCTGGTGAGTACAAATAGCCTTCACATGTGCAGATTAATCTAACCTTGCTGACACTCTGGAAATAAACATGTTTCTTATCTTGTTACGTAGAAAGACAAACTATGGCATGTACTGTAACTGTCCTCCGATCAGGGTGGCGATGACAGAAAGCTTTTCCAAGGACTTTGGGGACTGGAGTCTGTAAGGTGGCAGCCTACTGATTGACTAAGCCAGATCCTTATTGAAAACAAGTCAAATTTTGATCTATGCAGACACTGGTTGACCTTTATAAATCAAGGAACAAATTGTACTGGAAGGCTCCAAAGTGTATTCAGACTTCAAAACACCACTCAGCAGTTACTGCTGCAGTCCCAGGGCAGCGCTTCAGCAACTCCATGCACAGAAACCAGATCCAGCAGATGACTTAACCATAAAGAGAGACAAAAAAATGCACCGCTGGGTGTAAATAAGGCTGCTGTAGCCACCTACATGCATGGAAGCGACCAGTATATTTGCAAGAAGATGCAAATTACAACTTTGGAGTGTTCTGAAAGACAATACAATTCCCTAAGGAGGATTCAGGTGAATAGACCGACTTCCATCCTTTTTATTTATTTTTTTTTAAACAAAGGAAACTCTTTACATAATGTGAAGGGGACAATATAATGGAGGGCTTATTGCTTAAGTAAAATGACTCAGTATGCTGAAATTTTCACAAACGGATAAGATAAGTTAAGCTTCTCTAATTACATCTGCTGGAAAGGTTTTGTTAGCAAAGAAAAATCATTCTGCAATTTGTCAGAAAAGGAAAGTCTGAGAGAAACAGCTGTTCTGACTGAATAAGTTCTTGATACAGTGAACTGTTCTTACCGTGTGCAACATCATCCTTCACCCTCACGCACTGAAACAAAGAAGTATGGAAATAAAGAAATAAAACTGCTTAAAAAAACCCACAGAAATAAAACTGCTTAAATGCTCAAGCACAGGCTTAAGCGAAGCACCTCCTGCACACAAGGGTGAGGCATGTACTATTCAAAACACTTCCCAGAGGTTGGAAGTTCCCTAGTTAAGGGCTGTGTATGCTCACAGATAAGAGTTCTTCCTTCCACTCATTCAGAAGAGGTATTACACATTTCCTTCCTTTCAGAGAAATAGGTGTAATAAAAGCCCATGTCACATGAAAACTGTTTTTTTGGCCCTCAATTTTCTTCCATTCACATATTGAATTGACTCATGGGGTTCCCAACTCCCCCATCTGAAATCTAAAAACAGCTCAAAATTTCAAGTCATAGTTTGATTGCAGTTGTTATGATCTCTTAATTTAAATTTCCTGTTATATTCATCTTTGAGACACAGGGAAAAAGGGATTAAACCGGTGGTCCAAGAGCCAGGTAAGATAATTCTGAAAGAACCAATCAGCCTCCCAGCAAAGGAAATAGTTCATCATCCAATGCAGATAACACTACCCTTTCTCCTTCAAGTAAACCCTCTAAATCCATAAGAGTTTTATTGTGAAGAAACTAAAGTGAAACTGTAGATCCTTCAGCAAAGGGCAATCCAGAGATAGAGATCTTTCACCAAAACACATTGTATCAGGTGAAAAGTTCCCAAAATACATTGGGACCCTTAATTGGCTGATGTTGGGTTTCCTGGTGGTACAAAGCAGAAATATTCCAAGCATAGAGTGGGCAATATTAAAAAAAGAGATGAATGGAGGACATCAGTTAAGACCTAGCTGCTCCTGCTGCGATCACTGCATTGGTTTTTCCCAAGTAACCTGCACTTGGAAATTTTTCACCTGGATAGACCCAAGAGATACAGAGAGCAAAGGAGGGGAAAAAATGGCCTTTGTTTTGTTTTAAAAGAGCCAGAATGAAAATCAGGTCTTCTGACTCATTTCACCCCTGAATTACCTCATACGATAATAAAGACAACTCTACCCAAGAATCGTTTGTCTTTCTTCCATTACAGTCACAAGAAAAAATCCCCCTAACCTAGATGGATGATTTCAAGATGATTCAACCTAGATGATTTCGAGAAATACCAATAAGGTATCTCAAGGCCCAAACCTAACACACATGACCACAAAGAGCTGCAGCCACAGGGAAAGCTGCAAACACAAGAAAATGCCAACAATTCCTTGAGTAACTTCAGCCCTTCAGCAACACCAACAGTGTTTTCCCTGGGGAACCATGTGGCTACTGGGATTTGACCCACCTGCCAGCAACACCGGAGTCCCAAAAGCCAACTGAGGAAGACAACGGATGCCCAGAGAGTGGAGACTAAGGGTCACCAGCCAATGCACAGATCAAAATGAAGCACATGGAGCAGGACTTCGATGGGCAATGAAGACCACTTGTTATGTAATGCTTAAGGTTGCACATTTTCTGCAGACCAGGATGCTGGTGTTTTGTAAAAGGAGGCTCTACTCAACAGGAACATGTAGAAAATTCTGGAGCAGTCAACTGACAAAGAAACAGAAGAGAAGACAAAAGAAGGAAGAAAAAAATTTAAAAAATCTTAAAAACTCTTAAAAAAAGCATTTTTTGCACCCAAGATCTGAAGCTAGAACTAGGCTGTTCTTATGGAGACCTTGTTTTCATACTGCTTACTCAAACCTACTGTCCCCTTACCTTGTCTGATGGCTGAAAGACACTAATAGAAGCCCAGAAGCTCAGGGAAGGCCAGTCGCAAGCCAGGGGACTATGAGGAGTGCGATGATATCATTGATTAAAATGTTCCCCTCAGCAAACAGTAAATAAATGACAGCATGAAGGCCCATTTGGCTCAGGAGCTGAAGGCAGCCCTGTTCACCTCGATAGCTGCCAAAGGCTCATTGATTACGAGGGATCAAACTCTTTGCTAGCTCACTAATATCAAAGCCCAGAGATTAATCATGGGCTGCAATCCCGAGCAGACTGTCAGAAGAGCCATCGCAGCTCTTGATCTATGAAGGCTACACTTACTCTCAGCAGCACACGACGACAAACCCAGGAGACTCAGATGAGTATGTCCAACGTAGTTCTGCTAAAGCCACTCTTAGAGCCTTTTCCATCCCATCAAACTTTCTAAAGCTTTTTTTTGGGAATAAAAAGTACTTTTTCTATCTTTGTTTATCCCAATTCATTTGCTATGAAAGATAGTCAATTGACAAAGCACAATTGGATCAGGCCTGTAATTATAGACTAGGCATGGGGCTACATGAATCATTTGAAAATAGTACTTACTATATTACGTGCTATAAAACACAACAGAAAGAAGGAACTGATGATCATCATATATCACGCTGAGCTGACTTTTCAAATCTGTGTTAGAGCAGTATGACAAAGGTACACCCAGGATTTCAAATGGATTATGTCTTTTAGAGGGGGGCACCCCATCCGTTCATTATTTCTGTACCATAAACTTTTTCCAAGTAAGCAAGCTGGCACTTACTGAGGACACAGTGTGTAGGGACCTCAGTTTTCCAAGGGCCAGAGAGGCTGTGCAGAACTCTCCTCAACTCCAATGCCTCCAACAAATAACACAGCAGAAACAGCCTGCACTTTGGGTCTCCTCAGAAAAGGACTATTTTAACTTCTAAAAAATTTTGCATGCAAAGATTGAGGCCTATTATTTATTTTTTATTTATTTCCTCCAGAAGGGATCACATGATATTATTATCATATGTAAAACAGCACTGCATTCTTGGCAAGCGAACAGTTATCCTTTCATAGCTGGGGCCTTCTACCTCCCCCTGGGCACCACGCTTCATTTTTTATCTGACAAACTCAAGACTTCACTCACACTGGCAACTTGCTTTGTTAAGGTTTATTATGGAGACTTTCCTCCCAGAATGAGGAATAGCTTTCTCAAAAGTATTCACAGTCTTTGGCAAGAAATAAAAAACACAGCACAGCTAGTGCTGCCAGTGGCATGAGCTGGTGAGTTCTATGTTAACCCCCTCACATATCGCTGCCTTCAAAAGCTGAGCAAAATTTTGACAGCTCACATCTAACATTTTTCATCAAAAAAAAAATCCTGTGTTGATATTTTCCCACAGAGAGAAGTCAATATTGCTCGTAGTCCTACCTTGCTCAATGTCTATTTTTAAGGCCTCATAATTTAAAATAAAACAACTCTTTAAAGCCCTCAGTAACCACATCACCTTTAGAGACTTGTACGTGGTTCTCTTCTATACAAGAAAATCTCTTGTATACAGGAACAAGAGAAAATAAGCTCTTGTTACTCAGTTTTCTCTACCAAAGTCCTTTAGGGCCCCAAAACCTTCTTGAGAAGAGATAAAGTGCTCTACATCTTCAGAAATCATTTGAGATGCTTCAGTCACCAACTTATGGCCTGCTAATTTAAACATATTCTCAGGAAGGACACAGCTTCTCCCTTCATTGAAGGCATTTCCAGATGGGTATCAAAACACCAAAGAAGCCCAAAGCCACATATTTAAAAATATTACAATGCACCTTCTGGCTTTACTTAGGTCTCCCAGTGCTCTACATTTCAGGAGAGAATGTCTTTCACACCAACTCAAGAAAACCGGGTGAAAAAAACAGAGTAGGATTTTACTCAGAAAAGAGCATGCTACGCATGGCTCTACAAGCCAACCAAGCCCAAGAAGGACAGGAGATTCTGCATCTTCTTTTCCCAAAAAAAGGAACCAAAACCTCATACTCTTATGCCCTTGCTGGCTTTCCAAACTCCCACCCCAAAGCCCTCATGGATTTCCATGCCGTGCCTTGGGAAAACGCGGGGGAAATGATCCCAGCGGGTGTTTCTGCACAAAGCAGAGGCTGCAGCTCCTCGACGGCCGATCGACTCCGCTCGCATGACTCATATCAGACAAGCCCAACTCTCAGCAAGATTTTCCAAGAGAGACTATTGACTTACTGTCCCTGCGTCTCAAATCAACAACCTGTAAATCATATGACAGAGTATATGGGGAGTTTATTTCTCAAGCCAGACAGGGAGATAAAGAATAAAGATGCCCCTAAAAAAGATTGAAACTCTGATCATTGATTTCTTGAGACAAAATTAATAGAGGCTTTTTCTCATCTTCTGCAGTTAAATCTCAGACTTCTGTCCTGCCCAGAAGTTTTCTGTTGGCTAAAATTAAAGCATAATACCAAGTAATCCTTAAGGCGGTTCTTCTGGGAAACTTGTTAAACCCAAATCAAACTCTTTGTGGCTGTTTCATTTTGCTCTCTGTTGTTTGTCCATAGCGAAAATTCTCAGAATAAAATGAATCTCAGGCTTATGTAAGAATAGAAAAAACAATACAATACTCTGAAGAAATAATAAAATAGATAATGTGCATTCACAATGCCAAAGCATTAAATGTATTTTGTTGCTAAGATCTGCTTCATGAAACCGAAGTTAAATTACGCTTAGCAGATACTGTACTTCAAAATTCTGTAAGTGCTCTATAGTTCTTTCTTCTGTAAAAAATTAGAGCAGCTCTGAAATATGGTAGTGTAAACCTTGTTCCAGTGTGGGCTGCCTTGAGCTCAGCACCACAATTTATGGTCAGGCTATATGTTTTCCTCCTGACAGATTGATAACTTTGCCCCTGCAGAGTACCAGATCCTAATATGAATCAAACTGAAGAAAAATACTTTCTGGTAATTAATTCTAATATTGTCCAGTTCGATTCCGTATTGCTGTAAAAGTGCCTGTTCTCCACATTAGTGTAAACATGGGTAGACTGAAAGAAGTATAAAAGGGATGAAGGGAAGATGAAAAATGCAAAATTACCAGCCCCACATCTGCGGTAAAACCAGATGAGACTCAGCAGAGGCTGAGCTGCTCAGAACAGCGCAGGGCTGGCCCGGTTCTGCTTCCGGTTGGGAGCTCTACAGTGTCTACATTCCACTCAAGAAGGAAGCAAATTTAGCCAAAGATAGATTGAAAAAAAAAAAAAAAACAAAAAAAAACACACATCCTAAAAGGCCATAACAAAATGCTCAATGAAATAGTCTTGTTGATGACCTGCTGCTTTCCCAAAACATAAAAAAAAATTATGAAGTCTCACAGTACTAATCTACAAGGATTCACTGTTCCTTTCTGCAAACAGGTCTCCATTTAAGCACGGCCTATTCAGCAAGAACTAAAATTTGGAAATCTTGCTTGAAAACTTAGGCTTATGTGAACACTATGTTGAACTGGTGGAGGAGGTGAAAAGGAATTCTGTCTTGAACTCCTGAGCATTCTCAACACTTCGAGACATGGAATAAAAGAATAAATAGTCTTTCTGAGCATGAGCCAAAATAATTATTGAACTGATAGAAGCCTCCTCAAGTTCTACAAAATAAGCCGTGTTTGATTAAATTCACTCAGCTGTTACTGAGTTACAGCAATTATTCTGACTGCAATGCATGGGAAAAGTATGATGCATTTCTCCAAAGCAATACTTAAAATTAAGTGAATAGAACCTAACAAGATTAATCTTCTGCAAGGTAGCTTGCCTTAAAGATTTTAGTCCATGTATTTTAATAAGGAATGTCACGTTCACTTCTAAAAACTCTAAAAAGTAGAAAATTTTTAGCTTCTTCATGGGAAAATTAAGGGAAAACTCTTATTAAAACAAACAAGCAAGCAACCTTTTTTGTTCTAAATGGTAATTTGAAAGGTTAGTCATAGATGGAAATTTTTGTTTTGAAATGTAATTTCAAGATAAAAGGTATTTTAAATGCATCATTCTGGGTTTTGAGAAATTACAGAATTTTTTCCATTTCCTACTTTTAAAAAATGTAATATTTTAAGTATTAATTAGACTTTTCTAGTTTGAATTTGAGACAGAGACAGAATTTTTCAGAGTTTTCCAGGAAATATTGTTTTATTTTGCCAAGAACTAAATATACATATACGTAAAAATCATATTTCAATCTCAATACGTTAGTTATTACCATTGTCACTAAAGGAGCTAAAGGAGAAGGGAGAGATAATTCCTAGTGTCAGCTGAGAAGAGATGGTGGCTATACACAAGTCTAACTGATACTACTGATGATACTGGAAGAAGATGCTCAACTACAGGGGAAGAGGCAGTAGGGTAAATGCTAAAACTGACAACCAAAACATGATTTATATCCTGTTTCTCTGGCCGAATATTTTGTAGCCAACTCATTTTGCCAAAGTTTGATGTAAAACGTCAACAGCAAGAACACGACGTTGACACTGTGCTCTTCAGATGTATGGACGTACAACCCTCATTTCAACCAACTGCTTAACAAAAGGCCTGTTTTATCCCTGCATTTAATACCAGTTAAGCACAAGATGTAATCTACCTGCAAAATTCACAAGTAACCTACCTAACAAGTCAGATATACGTATCTACCAAATCCTGCCATCATTACATTTCCCTTTCCTGTGGGACAACAAAATATGCATTTATAGGGAAAGCAAATGAAGGCAGATTTGATGGTCCATAACATTTCAGAGGAAATGAAATGCAATGAAAATTTCCTGCACAAATCACTCAAGTTCTCTGTGTGTGTGTGATGCCCTAAGTTTTTTCAGCATTATGCCTTCCTCTGCATGAGGAAAATACCTATCGCACTTGAAATACTTTGGTATCATAAATACCAAATGTAGAGTCAGTCTTTTTTTTTTTTTTTTAATGGCACTACACAATTCATTTGACACCAGTGATGTTAACACAGGAAAAGGACAGAGGAAATAGCTTTACCTAGCTTGGTAAGGAGTATTCAGAGTACTGCTCTATACATCTTCCCCTAGACACTTATAAACCTCCAGACATGTCACCATCCACACAAAAAGGCTGCAAAAAGCAACAAGGCCAAGTTGCCTGTGTGTGGATTGGGCTTTGGTGACCCATCATACCAAGAACCTCTATCGGGATCCTCCCAACATACAAAGGGCATCTGTCTTATGCCTTAAGTAAAAACAGTTACCGGCATTTTGGAGACTTGCTGGGGAGAAATGCACAATATAAATAGCAACCACATAGATCCTACAGATAACAAAGATTCACATTCATCATCTCACACGCTCGACTCCTTTTCCATCTTCTGATAATGGCACATCAGGTTTATCTGAACCATTCGCAAGAGTTGATTCAGACTCCTCTGGCAACGGACAGCCCACTGTGGTCAGTTCTCACCCTTTTTATCATGGATTTCCTGATATCTGGTATTTTACTTAAAGCTCCATCTCCTCCTGGCAATTGATTACAGTGACAACCCAACATTCATCACTAAAAACCAGCTTCTAGAACTCGAGCGAGCAGAATTTTTCCAAAGTGTAGCAGAAGCGCACTATAGAGAGCTCATAAGAGGCACACAAATACTTACAATGATTTTTAACCTCTTCTGTTCCTCCCAAATACAAAACAATACCACAGAATGGCATCTCAATGATATTTCAAGTGGCTCTTATTTAGTGAGATCTAAGGAGAAAATCTTTTTGAGAGAATTAACTAGACTTTACAGGTACAATGGGCAAGGATATTGCCTCCCTTGAATACTTTTCCTCTTGTTTTTCTAAGCATTTTTCCACCAGAGTACAAATTTCATGAGACATTAATCATTCATGAGAATACAGTGTGACAATGTATTTAATTTGTCTTGCCTACCTTCATTCATGAATCTTGCAGGCCCTGACATCTGAGCGAGTGGGTTAAGCTCTCTTTGGACCTAGAGGAAAGAAAAAAATTACTTAGGGTTAGATGCAAAAAACACAAATACACTTTTTATAGAGCTGGAAGGCCCAGCTGCCTGTTACAGGGCTACACTTTTTCACCAACAATAAGGTCTAGTTTTGAACTCCTGTATGTGAAACTAAAGGAACATGAAGCCTTTCTATTCTGCATTGCGTTTATTTTCCTCCAAATTTAAAATGCCACAGAAGAGACTCTTGCTCTTTTTTTTTTTTTTTTTTCCAAGGGGATCTGGAGAACAGATTGCTTAAATGTTTGGACTTCTTGGTTTGTTGAAACACACTTTCAACACAGCTAGGACCTGTATTTTCATGCACACTTTTCAACACTCTCTCCATTTGTTCGCATCATTTCCATCCAGAATAGACCACCTGAAGCTGTTCTGACTCAGCTTTTCCTTGTCACCATAGTCTTTCTTCCTTTAGAAAGGTTTCTCTCCCAGCCATGGGAGATGCATTTGAAAATCAGAAAAGCCCTACAAACACTGCTTATTTGAAAAGAGAAGTGTAACCAACACAACTTTTAGCCAAACTCCTCTACTGGGTCTACAGCATTGATCTCAGATTAGTATTTGACCTAAAGTTTAGTTTGGTTTATGTATTTACTAATTTAGGCTGGTGTGCAGAACTGTGGCTTAGCAATATCATCCTAAAGCATAAATATTGTCATAACTCTGCCCTTTGGCTCAGTGCCCAGTGTTTTGCCTTATGAATTCATTTACTTGCCTTTTTTTTTTTTCTCTTCTGTAATGCAAGCAGGATGCTAAGAACACTAATCTTATTCCCTGCTTTCCTGCCTTTTAAAAGGAGATGATTTTGACTTTAGGCTAGCCATCTTTTCTAAAGGTTGCATTACTCAACAGGTTCTCCAAGGGGCAGTGTGGGAATATTTTCTACAAGCTTAAATATACATTCTTTGTTTTCAGAATTTTTCTTTTTTTTCTTTTTTTTCTCCTCACTTCTGTCAGGACAGGATCTCACACTTCCCATTGGCCACAGCTTTGCACCAAAGTCATTCGAGTCAGCTATGTGGCCGAGCTCTACTTGAAGTGCTCTAATAAAGGCCCTTAAGATGAGCTGCAGCATCGTCACTACCTGGGTTTTGGCTGGCCCCTGGCATGGCAACCTCCCCCTTGCTATTGCAAGCCAAAGTCAACCAGTCCCAACAGCCACTTGCCCAGTTTAGGAAGGGGAGGATGTTTCCAGGTTGCAGAATAAGTCTGTTCATCTTTGACCCCATTGTCTGATCCAAGACTAGAGGAAAAATCACTGTCATTTAAAAAGCACTTAAAAAGTGATCCCTAAAAAATGATCATTCTGCAGTGGTGACTGAGGTCAAGTTTGGCCTGGGACAAGCCTGGAGACTGGCCTAACTCAGAGCACTACCATGTGTGTCGTCCTGCCCTAAAATTAAGGGTTGGAGGAGAGAGGCAGCAAAGCCTGGGATTTATCACCTCAGAAAGATGCAGAGTAAGAAAAAGCATGAAAAATATATAAGAATATATGGTTCTTTAAAAGACAAATCATCTGAGCATCTTTGCAAAAGACCAACAGAACTTGCAAGGAAAACTAAGCCTGGCAAACACAGACAAAGATTATTCTTCTTGCAGCACGTCATTAGGAGATGGAGTTTTGCCACAGGAAATAAGCTCGGAAGCCAAGAGCTTTGCAGATCTGTTTTTGTTCCTGTAGGAAAAATAAAAAAAATAAAATAAAAAAAATACTGCTATTCCTAAGGAGATCTGCAGGAAGGACCCCACACTTGTGAAACTATAGGGTATGGCCAACCCCTGAGGACTAGAGGTGAGTGAGACTATGGTGAGAAATGGGTATAATGACCAGTTCTAGGGCTTCCCCATTCCCAGAGGCACCAATAGGCTGAGGAAGGACAGAGAGATGAATCCTGGCTGGGATCCAGTCTGGCAATTTCAGCCTCTCTAAATTGTGCACAATAACCGCCTGCACTAAACATGACTCTAGCAAATGCTTTCTGATCCTGACATTAATGGGCAGTAACACCCACAAGCATTTTGAAAAATACTAAACACAAAGAAACACAAACTAATTTTTTTTTCCCCCCTCAGCTGGCAGAGATGTAGACAACAGCAGGGGAAATAATTTTTTTGTAAAATATTTGTAAAAAAAATTGTTTACATAAACAAGCACCTCCTTGGACAAAAACACTAAACCTGTAGAAGGTGCTCATATACATGACCCTGATTTGAAGCAAGCACTTAATGCTGCAGAGCTCCAACCGAGCCCCAATTGCAAGGAAAACACTGGCCCAAGACGACGTCCTGAGAAGGCTCAGATGAAAGAGCTAACAAAGTGCTTAAAATACAATGGCAATGCCCAAGTCACCGATGGTTTGTGAGGCAGCAGGGCAATGCCCAAGTCACCGATGGTTTGTGAGGCAGCAGGAGTGCTTAACGCAGCCTGTGGTGTTAGGACTCCTTTCTGAAGGCTGGTTTTGGGCTGGTCTGGGGCTTTTCTGCTCAGCCTTCTCAGGACTACCCCTTTCCACTCAGGGCAGACGGTTCGGGATGCAGCACACATCACCCATCTCTTGCTCCAACTCATTTTTACTTCCTTCCATTAACTACTTTTTTTTTGAAAAAAGGCAGATTTATGACAACATGGCTTCCTACAATTCCATATACTTTCATAGTGATCACTCACTTTCCCAGGAGCTCCCCAAGCCATTACTGCCTCATCCTGAAGTTCCCAATCCTGCCCCTGCCTAAACACATATGTAGGCACATGATGCTCTTAACCTCTGTCCCATGGTCTCTAAGCGTTCCCTCCCCAGTTACACCACCTGATGAGCCAAATGAAGCCAGAAAAACTGGGAACAGCTAAATCCTCCTTGCTGTTCCCTCAGGGTAGGCATGCACGATGTATTTGCCACTTTTCACAAAACTTGCAATCACCTTTGAGAGAAATTTGACTGAAATGGGAGAAGCTGATAAGTAGTTTCAGGGGAAGATGGTGATGGACACACAGCTGGAGCACGGAACTGGCAATTCTCAAGCAAACACAGGCAAACCCAAGCCATTTATGGCAAGACAATATAAGTCACAGCGCTGATCATGGCAGGTTTATAACAACACAAGTTAAAACATGCTCAGCTGTTTTCCAGAGATAAATAATTCAGAAGGGAACCTACAGGCACAGTCAGTACCACACGCCAACCTGGAGAGACATTTCTTGTAATGCTATGTTAATTATTATTTAATAGTGGCATGGGGAAGAATGGAAACGCACGCCACTATTCTTTGAGATATCAGCAAAGGGACTGTTGCATCTTCACTACGGTATGTGAAAATGTGATCACGAGCAAACGGGGTCTGCAAATTTTCTGACCCTTTCCAGCCTCATGTTGCTCCCACGTGCCTCCCTCCTTATTCCAGAGGATAAAAAAAACAAAAAAAAATTTCATCACATGCACAAAAAAAAATCTAAGTACTTCATCATGGAAATTGATACAACTGTTTTCCCTGTAATCAGTGTATTACATTAATTATTCTAAGAGAAGATATTATATTGCATTAGAGAACAAGCTGGGAAGCTGCACATGCAGCTCGGGTAGTGAAACCCCAGAGATGATGATTTGAACCCTTCATTCTGCACTCATTTACTCTTTCTCTTGGTCTCATTTGGGGAAGGCACAAGTAACACTGCCCGCACTTGAAGTTGTCCGAGGAGCTTTAACAACAGTGGTAAATAAGTGGTAAACGCTCAAAGTCTCTGCAAAGCAGACCCCAGCTCTCAAGCTGCAAATCAGTAAAAACAAGGAACTGGCTTATTCACGTTTATGAAAGACTTAAGTGATGAGCCCAGCAACACAAAAAGCTCTGGAGAATAAAGGGAACCAGACCCAAACTCACCAAGATCATATATATATTTAAATATATATATATATGTGTGTGTGCGTACCTATATACAAAATCAAAGACAGCCTCTCTCACTTAAGATAGTTTCAATAAGCATAGGATGGAGAAGACTGGTTTTTCTTCAGCCTTTCACAAAACAAAACTTCCTTTTCCAATGGGAAAGCAACAAAATAAACACAGATTTGAATCACCTTCATACTGGCGACAGTGTCCATCACAAAACACAGCCAACCTTCTTTATACCGTAAGTAGAGACACCTGGAGAGCATGTCAAGGTTTCTGCCACCTTTGGTTAAAAGAAAAACTATGTTGTTTGAGTCCTGCCCTTATAAAATACATCCTCTGAACACCTGCAGGACAGATATTTTTCCTTTGCCTAAGAAATACAGAGGGCCTGAGCCATGCAACAAATCAGGAGAGGGTCGTGTCCTTTAAAAGAGCCCATCACATCTCAAATGATTCAAAAGTCTCCCATTTTCTTCCACTAGTGTAATTTGTTTGGTTCCTTTGCCAAGCAGAGTAGTCAATTATCTTTTCCTACACCCTTAAATATTTACGTATTTCAAAGACAAACCTTAATTTAGTATTATAATAAATTCCATGTAGCATGCACAATGAGGGCTTTATTTTATTATTTTCCTTATCAGTTACTGTACCACTTCTCCATTGCGATCAAAGGGCCTGGATATAATGATATAACAAAATATGGTTTTTGTTTATTTTAAGACCATGCTGTTTATAATGGTATTAATTATTCCTGGACACTGGTAGATTACCATTATACACTGAAGAATCAAAGTGACCACTTGGAAATACAAACAAAAAGATGGTCTCTGTGCCCAAATTGGCTCCTAGTCTGCCTGGAAACTAATTGCAAGGACCAATCCTTGCTCCTCTGCTTCACCTCTTGCCCTTATTGCCTTTACATAAACCCTGCGTGATTTATTTTTTCCCCCTCCAATGACATCAGTAGGGATGTAAAATAAATGTACTGAGCTCAAAGTAGTTCAGTGGCAAGAGTGTAATTAGCAAGAGCTTTGCACAGGAGTGGAATTGGGTTTCTGGGGTGGTATTTATTGAGCACCTGAACACGTCGCCACTAATTCCCAGCATATTCAGCCTACATCAAGAACCTTAAGACCAAGAACCCTTGCAGCCCAAAACTAGCCAGTCATTTTCCATTATATTTTTCATATGCAAGGTCATTTTGTGGACACGTCCATACCAGACTGGAACATACCGAATGGCTTCTCTTACTGCAGCACCTGAGGTGGTAAAGTCCAAATATCAAGCAGTTGGGGTTATCTGCCACATTTACTGCCCAGGTTTTCCTGCATGAGGATAACTTGGGGCCATGCCCATTTCGGGCTAACCCCAAAGCATCTCTGATCTCTCAGATCCTGATAGGGTTCTGCAACACGGGGTTATGAGGGAAATATCAACAATAAGCAGCTGCCGTTATTATCTAGGAGGAAAAAAAAGAAAATCAGTTATCTGCTCTGAGGTAACAACAGTCTCCTGGAAAGATGAGAGAGAAATAGCAGCAGAAGAGGATTAATGGAGCAGTTAGTGTGGTATTGATTAGGCCTCTGGCTTGCAAGTCCAAGTCTGCATCTGGCTGAGAAGAGGCAAAAAGTCAACCCGACCCAAATAAGAGCTGAATAAATATGGGCAATGACAACGGGGCAGACCCTGCATGAAAAACATGCACAGAGTGATGCCATTGCTGTGTTTTATGCAGTCTCCTGCAATACTTATGCACCAGTTATTCAATTGTATAGAGTTTTTAAATGACAGTCTCCTCTCCTCCCTCCACCATTAACATGAACTGCACTAACAGGAAAAGCTTTCCTTGTGGGGCAAGTGACAAGAGTGAAAAACACCAGAAAACTCATTCCAAATCAAAGTGTACATAATAATTTTATATACATTTATAAATACTTATAGTTTATATTTCCCCAGACAAGAGACCACCACAGGATGTGCATTTTGCCTTCAAATAAAACTTCATTTTGTGCTTTTGCAGAGGGTGAAGACAATCCACCCTCCAGCAACAGTTTCTTCCTTAGTTCCCAAAACTGAGGAAACCAAAGGCGACTTTGTGCTTTCCAGTAGAGCAGGAAGCCATGGAACAGGAAAACTAAACTGCAGTAATGGACTTTTTCTCTCAAATGCGACATACTCAAGGGGACAGGACATGTAAGCAACACAACGTGGGTCTAAAATAAGGGGAAAGGACTTCTCATTCATACAAGAGAAAAAAGAAAGCTCTGTACTGGCCCTTTTCTCCTCCCCCTTTTCCTCCCACTCTTTGGCAACTTGCTGTATTGCACTGCCTCCATATTCAAGGCTCTGTCCTTGAAAGTTTCAAAGCTTTGAAGTGACACATTGTTGAAGGAAACTATTCATTTAGCAGGGGACTGTGTTATTAAAAAAAGAAGCAACCTTTAAGTAACCTCCTATCTACGAGTAGAAGCTTCTACCACCACCAGTCGTTTGACAATAACTTGATTTTTCAAATATAATACGGGTATCAGTGGCTGAAGAGACAGTGTCACACTCATTTACCCCGGATTAAAGCACAGGCTGCTATCAAAAGGGACCATCCAGCCCTCCCTCCTGACCCCAGCTGCCTGCTTAGATTTGTCCACAATGTTTGCGGTCACAAAAACGCGAGCCCAAAACAAGTCTGCAGCTGTCAGCCCCTGGCATCTTGCCAGGGTCACAAAAGCTGAATAAAGAAGGTAGGAAAGGGAACAAGAGGCACACGGGGGAACCACCTATTCCAGGGCCCACCTAAAGTGAGGGTGGAACAGCCTCACCACCTCTCAGGGTGTCCCCAGGAACTTGGGAGCAGTGATTTATATGTCCCTGAAAAAACAGAAACAGACCAGCAACATGCAATTAATCTTCAAGCACATCCCGACAGAACCCCAAGACAATTCCCAACCTTTTCTAACTCCTCTCCTCATTATACATCAGATGCACTTGTTTGTACAGCTCCCACCCATCACCTCTTGGGCAAATGCAATAAGCAGGTGATTTTTATGTTGCTTCTCCTATTTAATTCTGCTAGGTGAATGAAATGAGAACAGGGAGCGATTTCTAACATCTAACTTCATATGGACAAAAGAAAATACCCAGATCATTGCCACCTTCCCAAAGATGCAATGCAGTTCCGTAGCACTTACTGGATTCCCAAGTTTCCTGAGGCTGCTTCACCTTGCTCTATCAGCCTATTGACAAAATTTCAGCATTTGCCTCTCGATATTCATTAAATTTGCTAAAACATATTAATATATGTTGACAGTATTCTTGAGCAAGTTGTAGATTGGAGAACTCAGAAAAAAATCTGAAAAAGGCAGAATACAGTCACTTTCAAAATAAAGTCCAAATGCAGGTGTTATAAAAAAAAATTACCCTCAACTTGCCCTCAATTCCACATTTATACAATACACTTAGAATTAAAAAACTCAGCAGAGCAAGAAAGTGAAATAAGGGAAGAACAGTGCCAAGACGCTCAGGCCAGGGGTGTATTTAGGGATTTACCCAATTGCAGCACATAGGTAGCTATTCTGCAAGGGCTAAGACACCAACAACCTCAAATTAATTATGGAGAGAGTAACCGACTAATTATTTAGCCCTCATTCAACTAATTATTTAGCCTGTTTGCAGCAGTGACACTAAACATGCTGAAACAGATAATTTACTCTAGCAGAAGCAGCAACTCCTTTTGCGAGGGACCCACGGCAGGGCCTAGGGAACGAGGCTCAAGCCCCGTCTTTCATTTCCATGCTGTGTGTTGTTTTATTTAAGCAGAGCCCCGTCCCAGCCACTCATCAATAATCGATGCCCTGTATCCTCCCGCCCATCTGTTCCTGCAGGGCTGCAGGAGGGGAAGGTGTTCACTGATTCATAGGCCTTTCAGGGACATTTTCCCCCCTTGTTTTATTCCAGAACACACCCTGGATATTTATCTGCTGCCCTCCTGTAGGTAGTGGATATGCAGAAGGGAGTGCAGGCGTTGAGCTCCATAAATCTCTCCACGCCGCACGCAATTCATCTCCCACCGCTTGCGGGTCATCTTTGGGACAAGCACACAAATCTCGGGGTCCTGCTAAAGAATTTAGACCAATGAAATATTTTTATCATTATAAAACAGTTTCTAATAACTCGGGTAAGTGGTTAAACCATCAAACTTGCGGCTTCCCAAGTCTCCAGCCCCCAACCAGAAATTCTAACTGGGAGCCAAGGACAGAATCAGCAGACCGGGTAACGTTTATCAGAGTTACACTAGTGCTTAAATTGTACACCACGCATAAGAAAAAGCTCCAAAGGCTTTCACCATTCCAGACAGCTTTCATTTAAAAATTCTCTAATTCTCTACTCCTGCTATGGAATAAACCTCTTCCAATCCTCAGGGCACTTGCACCTACACTACAGTCTTACCAGTCTATGCATAATAACCAAACATAGAGCAACTTTCACACTGGATGCTTTCTATCTGCTCCCCTAGATAGACAGCTAATCTCAAAGGACCAAATTCATCAGTAAATAATTAATTTTAAACTCAAATCATCAACTTCATAAACTTCCTTAAAACTCAGCACAAGCAGTTGCTTCAGTGGGACCTTTATCAACTACATTTTCCTGCACTCTTCTTTAGAGAGCTTCTTGGGATCAAGGGATAGAACCATCTACAGCAAAAAGAATGATGTAAAATAAGGCCACGTTTCTCGTATTTGCAGCTAAGGCCTGATTAAAGGCCAAACAACTACTAGAAAGCAACTTGAAATGAACTGAGTCCATGTTAAAGAAATCTGATGGTGAGGGCTTTTTGTTTGCATGTGTGTCTGGATTTGCTTTTCTCATTTCAAGCAAGGTTCAACTCATGAGAGCTGAAAGTCAAATAGAATTAAATATATATATAATTTTCTTTTTTATTCCTTCAAAACCTCTTTACTTTTTTGTGTATAATTGGAGGAAAACTTAAAGGCAACAGAACAGTGGCAACAAACTGAAAGGCAGAATTCAAAATCAGCTGCATAATTTCTCATTCAAAAAGCAACAGAAGGGTGGAAAACAACAGGAAAAAAAACCTTTAAGAGATGAAAATACTGTAATACAGGATATACTCATAAATCAGTAGGTTACGGTAGCATATTCTAGCTCTAGGGTAGAATAGGCTGTTTGCATTAAAAAGATGCAGATTTAAAAAGCAATAAAAAAACAACAAAAAAATCAATAATGATACACTTTAATTCAAACAGTCATCACAGCAGTGCCATAGCAATCAGTCATATTTACCCAGGCCCTGTATATAATAATCCCCCTGATCCCTATATAATTGCCAGCTTCTCCTCTTGAATTATCAACAGCTCTCCTGGCTTATTGCTTCATACTTTCTTAATAAGCTCCTGCAATCAATAATCTTGCCACTGAGCAAGCAGCCACCAGCCAGCCAAACACAGGGTGTAAATGTTCCGGGAGAGATCATTACGGGGATATGAATGACAAGGTGACTGTGCTAATGGGATAGGCACGTAGTAAAGAGGTAATTTGGAAAATCTGCTTACTGGAATGGGTAGGTGGTTTGCCATGGTGAAATGGTGTTTCTGCAGAGGGAAAGGTTTTTACCCTGGAAAATGACATCTCAGACCCTCATGAGGGGCAATTTGGCTGAGATGGGAATCACCGTCACCAGGGTTTTTAGTCTCATCACCTGCACAACACACCCAGCGTGCTTGCAACCCATTTATTTCATCTGGAAATGCAGCTGCTCACTGCTTCATGCAAACTCTGCATGGAGGGATCACATAGATGTGCATGTAATGGAGTCCCAGCATCAATTTGATGACAATAGTTTAAACACGGATGCGTCCCGCAAGGCCCCCCAGGCTTCTCTGAACTCCACCTATGCCAAAAAATTAAGTGTAGGGAGAAAGAAAAGATTAAAAAAAGCAAAACTTGTCTGATTTTCCATAAACTGGAGACAATTCCACCAAGTGCTGAATAACCACAATAATGGACAGGTCTCCAAACAAGGTCAGCTCCTACCTGACCAACAAGAGGAAGGTGACAGGTTTTCCAAATGTCCTGCTGAAATAAAATGTTATTTTCCTTTATTCACTATGAGGGCAGCTGAGTATTGAGCTCTGGAAAAATCCACTTATTTAGACAAATTGCACGAGTTCCACATGGAAATACTCAAGACTCTTGGAAAAGTACTGGCTTATTTAAATGTCTATACGGATGCCAGGCCTTTGTTTGTTTGTTTTATCCAGCCTAAAGAGCCCTTATGACAGCCTTAGGAGGGCATATGACTCATGATGAGTCATGGGGGCAAAAAGCTTCTGTTTGGATACAACATTTAAAGTAACACAACGATTTCATTAAACTTTGACCTTGTCACAGCAAACTTAAATTTGTTATTTAGAGATGAAAACACATAGCACAATGAAAACCTCACAAAAAAAGTCCCATGGTAAATGCAGAGTTTGATCAATGGGAACGCATGACAAGAACTACTTTGGAAAGAACTATTAAGACAGAAAGAGTCCCACTTACTTTAACCATCAGTTAACATTTGTCTTTGTTGCTGGGTGTTTTATTTAAGTATTTTATACTGATCAATTTGTGTTATGTGTTATTGATTTTTTTGTCTTGGCTTCCAAGATTTTTGAAATAGAGGAAGATGACACGCTCATTTCACAGGGAAAAATAAACTCAACTATATGCAAAGAGAAAATGCAAGGCAAAAGTAACTTCCACAGTGCTTGGATCTTCAATAAACCCACCAGTACCAAGATCCCAAATGATAAATTATTTCCTGTCAGTTCCATCTGTTGAGAATTCAGGCTTCAGTGCCCTCTTTAGTCTTTGGTTTTTTGAGGTTTCATTCAGGAAGTCCAACTATTGTTTGCTGGATTTTGACTTGGGTTTCTTCCAGCAGCAGATGACCGGCAAGCCCTGGTTGTGAGGAACATGCTGAAATTCAAACATCACAAGTCCTTCAAAGTACCCAGCCTTCTAATTAGCTACATCAATTCACCGCTGGCATTTCGTACATGCACATCACCACAATACTCAATAAAAAGAGCTTTAGGCAAGCTTTCTGGCGAGCTGTAAGAGGTGGTGATGATGATAGGAAGCTGATGATTAAACAGCACACTCCTCAGGGACTGCTTGTGCCACTTTTAATTATCTGGTGCGTCTGTCTCAGGGCTCTGTGCTCCTACTCGTCAAAGCAGCACCCAACAAACACGACCTCAAGCAGCCCCATGAGGGCTCTAGCAGCTTACCTGCTGCATCTGATGCTTCTCTGGTTTCAGGGAGGAGATCTCATGTGTTAGAAGTGATTTGGTCCATCTTCTCCCATTCATTTGATTCTGCTGGTAGGAAATTTAGGCTAGAAGAGGGGAAAAAAGTTATTAAAAACATTTTTATATGCTTAAGGGGGTGAAGTGTCAGTATGCGAGTGGGGACAGGAGGACAGGGCCAGCAAATAGGCCTTGCAAGCAACATAAAAGTCTTGGTTCTGAATGCGAGGGCTGTCTGCACACAGCCCCAGGCCTGGTGCAATTCATACATGCTGTTCATGTCCCATCATCTCCTGCCTTCTCCTTCTGAAAGTTGTGTTTATGGCCAACTGCCCTGAGAGGCCCCATGTTTTGGAAAATAGTAGCTTGAATAACCACTATCAAGTACTACTGGCTTTTCAGTTCTTAGTTGCTTTCTACCAGCCAAGCAGCTGCTACTAAATCACCACAGCCCTCCTTCTATTCCTTACTGATGAGGGGTCTCAGCAAACCTTCTCATAGACCCTACTTGCTTTGTCCTTCACCTTTTCAGAAAAAAAAAAAAAAAAAAAAAAAAAAAAAAAAGAGGATCCTGCAACTTCCCAGGACTTCAAGTTTGCCCCTCAGCTCCATGCAGCAGCTACTGAGAATCCCAGCAGAAAAGAGGAAAGTTGAGGCTCTGTTCTGCAGCTGCTCAGCACTTGATCCAAATCTTCCAGAGGTCACCAGGGGTCCTTCCACTTTCTTTGGGAGGCTTAGAGTATTTCCCATACCATGGGTCAATGGAAAGTCTTCTTCTGAGGCCACAGCCAAATAACAACAAGCAGATTGTGAAAAAATCTCAACCAATTAAAGTTCTTTTACAGGCACAATGCCACCTCTTGAACTCCAAAGTGGGTCTTTTAGACCAATACTACAACCCATATGAACAATTTGGCTGTAAGATCCACTACAAGGGTGATAGAAGCCCCACATATAGGAGTCATGTCCAGTGCAACTGCGGCACTAAGTGGGTATCTCCGCACAACCCCAGTTGGCGCTCAATAAGCTCCAGCAGGAAATCTACATAAATTTGAATAGTCAAATGGAAAATAAATAATAAAAACCCTACCCAGTTAGCAATCCATAGCCACATTCATTAATATGAAAGAAATTAATTGCTAACCTTGGCATGACCTCAGCTATTTTCCAACAAAACTGACAACTTCACTGCTCTGATTTATTAAAAAAGAGCGATTACTTATTGTAAACAAACTTCAATGCACCTACCCCCAAAGCTCTTTAATTTCAAAAAGGATATAGTGTCTTTTGGGGCGTCTGCTGGACAACCTTCAGCTCTGCATTAGCTAATTAACTCAAAGGAGAGAGAATTTTCACAAAATCATCAGTATAACTAATATTATTTATAACCACCATAAATAATACAGGGGAAAAAAGCTCTTGGAGAGTTCCTAGGGATGCACACTCTCGCTTTAACCCTATTTTAAACCTTAAGGATGAAGCAAGCTCTGAGAATTTGTGACAAGAAGTCTGTAACAAAGTACTTATAAAAGCATTAATTTAATTCAGGGGGTGAGACGCCGGGTTGCAAAGAGAGAGGAAAAGGACTGAGATATGAAAGAAGTGGCACAGGTAAATAAAACCACTGCAGGAGCAACACTTACTGACTTGGGGAAAGATGTATTCTGTAGCCTGTGGTGACCACTTTTCCTACGATGGAAGCTCTGCTGATAGGTGAAAAGATGATTTTGGCAGGTCTCTTCTGAAAGTGTGCCATGGGGCTTTGCAGAAAGGGAAGCAAAACCAAGACCGAGAGGTCAAACAGCAAAAAGAGCAGCCCAGAGCTGAAAGCTGCCCCCTGCTCATCCACTGATCTTGCCTTTCTGTATTGTTGCGGCAGCCTAAATAGCAGACAAGGTGATGAAAAGCACAAGGCAGAAATTCGGTGCAAAGCAGGCCTGATGCTAAACAGAAGGTTTCAAAGCTATGAAAGCTTCAAATAATTACCTTTAACCTGCCAAATAAGCGCTCGCTTGAGGTGCTGAACTGTGTGTCTGAATGCTATCTTATGAAGCACAGTAAACCTCAACGAATGGATGTGACTGCATTTTATAGGGAGCACCAGACAAAGGATTAGAAAACATTTTTTCCCTCTTTGGAAAGTTTTAGGTATGACTGCGTTTTGTTTTTTTATAATGACAAAAACGGGTCTTACCAATTTATAGCAACATCTTCCCCTTGAGGAATGCTCACAGTGTTTCACCTTCTTTAAACCTGAAAACCTCTCCACTCAGGTCAGACAGAATTACACACACTGCTCCTCATGGCTTTTAAACTTCTGATTCTTGGGGGCTCCCCTTCCATACGGGAAGCAGCAGCAAATGAAAACAAACAAGAACACACACACACAGAGTACCAAAAGAAACAGCCCTTCAAATTTAAACTCAGCATAAAGCTGCATTTCCATTTTCACTCCTTTCCACCAAAGAAAAAAAATAAAAAGTTCCCTCACAACCAAAAAAAAATATCTTTATCCAGCTCCTACATGGCCACAACAGAAGGTGATTTAGAGTTTGCATAGACGAAAGAAATGCCCTTTCCTGGCATCCTCTCATCGAAGGAGCAGGGTGTTGTTATCCAGCACAAATGGACTAACCCACCTAATTTGCATAGAGGCTTAAACTTCAAAGCTCTTATAGACATGGACACCCAATTCCCTTTAAATTAATAGGATTTAGGCATCCATTTCCCTTAAGCAGGCTTGAAAGCACATCTGAAAATTCTGAATCGTCTGTATTGTTTGTGTATTTCATTTTAAGCAGAAAATCAGATTTCACCTTCAGCATTACAGGGAATGCTCTACATTGTCTCCCATCTCAAAGAAATTTGCGTGAAACAGAAGTTGAATGCTTTCCATATAACTGATACCCGCTTAAAATATTTAACTGCTTAAATATATTACAAGTTAACTCTGCTTATAACATTTAAATACTTGGATAACTTAATACTAGTTAAATAAGTTAACTAGAATGTGCCACATTAAAGCCTATTCCTATGACTCAGCATGTGGGCTTCTACAACAGGGTCAGTAGAAGGATCTTCTCTATGCATGATGTGCTTGAACACAAATACATTTACAAGGCAACACCTCAAAAACAACCCAAAAGTTTCCCTGAGAGCCCTATGTGCCAATTATTGCTTATGAATTACAAAGTTTGCAGACGCATCTGCAGAGATCTGCCTGGAAAAGGGTTCTACGAATATAAAAGATGAAAATAACTGCCATCAAATTGCAGCACTGCTGACAGTTTCTCTTGTCTTTCGGCGTGTGATTTTAAGTAAGTTAAAAATGTAGTTGGCACAAACACTGTCAGTTGGGAAGGCTGCGCTTTACAGACTCATTTTGGAGGCCTTAAGGCAGCTGTGATGGAAGCTGGTGTACAAGATGGGCAGCATGGGCTTCCAAACACACCCCACCTTTCCTCGGGTTTATCTTAAAATACATCTTTTCTTCGCCTTCTTTTTATTCATATCCTATGGTTTTCCCCCAAAACTTGCCTGCTTATACTGCTGTAGTTAGGCCAGGCCAGCGAATCGGCCAGGGCACAGTCAGGTCCTTCATTCACATCCTACTTGTCCAGTCCTACTGGAGAAACAGGGTTGCGATCTGCTCCATCCCACACCGTGGCATCACCAACCAAAATGTCTCTGCCATGACAAATCCTGGGTCATTGCTGCTGTTCTTTCTCAGATCCTCAGCTCCAAGCCCTGCAAATAACATGCAGATTAAGCTCAAAACTAGGAGGTCTTAATGGCTCAAAACCCAAGAGGACTGACAGAGCAATCACTTCCAAGCCAATCTCATAGCCTAAATTTTAACAGCACTGACCTGCAGATCTATGAGGCCAGAGGCTGCTCAGCATTTCCCCTAGGCATCCAAGTACAGACACATTTTTAAATTCTGGCCCATGATACCACATCAGTTAGATGCATGACTATTATCAGTTAGATGAATGACTATTACACCAGGTAACTGAAATTGTCAGGTACCAGCAACGGGTACAAACTGCAGAAAATGGGTCCTGAAGACAGAAAAAGCATCTTTGCTTCTCCAATCCTTCCTTGACCCTTCATATACTTTGGTTTTGAGCAAGAGGAGAGGAAGAGGAGAAACACCCAACAGGACAGGAGAAGCCAGGAACTCACGAGAAAAGAGCCAAAATTGCACCGTGGAAATCACAAGCCTCACTATCCATATCTCAAGTCCACGGAGCCATCAGGCAAAGATATTTCCCACTCTGTCACAAGATTTTGCAGCTTTGACTTGTCCTATTAACCCTTATATCGACTGGTATAATAAACACGACAGCAGTCCAAGCCTTTATTTTTTTTGGTCTTGAACTGCAATCACCCCACAGCCACACGTCTTTGTAATTAAATTGGAAAAGTTCTGACCTCTGTCCTCGCCGTGCCCCAGCTCTATAGCTGTCAAAAGGAATATTTCCTCTCCTGCTGGCCCCCTCTGGAGACAAACATTAAAGTTCATCAAATACTTAGATTCCGTCAAAATCAAAATCATATAAATAGATCCGCAGACATCACACCTTCTCCTGTGCAACCAAAAGCAATTATGTAATGCTTTTAATTAGATATTGATGCAGTTCCAACAAACAAAAAGAGTCCGAACTCTTGACCACGGACAGTAATTTTCCTGATTTCATGTGGCTTGCTTAATTAAATTAGTAGCATCATTTGCATGCATCGGATATTGCGACTTCCAAGCTTCTGCCAAAAGGAAAAGTAGCAGCAGGTTGGACGCCTCTCAGTAGGGACAACAACGAGTTATTTTGATCCTACCTTGACCCAGCGCAAGAAGTTTTGCCCAGCAGGACTCTGCCAATACAGCCAAAGCTTAGAGGTCACCAAACACAAGTCTTCTGCAACTTGATCACAAAGGCACTTTGCATTTTCTGAGAAGGGCTGGCTGAGCTTTTCTCTTTCACTTGCATTTGGCATTAACATTGCCTGAAAAGCTTCCTCCAGCATGGGACATATATTCATAGAAGATACTTTACTGTTTGGAAACTTTCTTTAAAAAAAAATCTGCCACAGAATTGCATGGATTTTGACAGCTGGAAAGCAACATTGCCACCCCTAGCAACCAGCACAACACCAGGGATTTCTGCAAATCCTGATGTGCTGCTAAGCATGACTTAATGCTAATTTGCACACTTTAGAATGGAAAACACTAGGAAGCGTCGGACCATAATTAGACTTCAAAGCCTGGGATCCGTCTGTCCCCAATTTTGCTTTGGGTCCTCCTGTCCTCTGTGAAATACATTCTCTTGCCTAGCATTTTTACAGCTCTGCTGGCAAGTGCATCTGAACACACCACAGCCTATAATGCACTTCCCCACACAGCACCCCTGAGGGCAGCAGAATGCAATTATCCCCGTTCCACGGAGAGGAAACCGCAGTGTCAAACAAATGAAGCTGTCCATTCAGAGATTGAGAGCTCTTTTGGGCTACTTACTGGGAGCAGCTCATCCCACTGCAAGTCTTCCATTGGGAACAAATGGCAGGATGGACCACATGCAGCAGGTAACTCTCGCCTTCAAGAAATCACACACCTCCCCAAAACCCAAACCTTAATAAGTTTCAGTCAACTAATAATTCAGTTCTGCTTCAAGATTCACCAGTGTAAGCAGGTACCCCTGCTACACTTGCTTCCATAGGAAGACCAGGCTATCTCCCCATCTTTAAGCCCATATGACAACCCTGACATCACGGAACAATTTTATACCCAATGTCATGATCAACCATGTATTTCATGACTAGGTGTCCCCTACCTATCACCCCATAGTGTTGGGGAAAATTCACCCTTTTAAAAGTTTTTAAAACTTGGTGGAAGGCTGGGGCCCACCATACACATTAGCAATCAGCATTTGATGTGATAAGAGGAACACATGCTGTATTCGGTGAACTACTCAAAGATCAATTCATTTTTACTGTCCCTTTTGGAAGGCTGCTCTAGAACAAAGTAGTGGAAAATTTCTTCCAACGTCCTGCCTAAATGCACTCACCTGTTTTCACCTTTTCCAAGGTCCAACATTGTTCTTTAGTACTTTCATCCATTCCGTTAGAAAAGGTCTAAATCAGAAAGACAGGTCAGCGTCTTCACTTCTGATTTTCTGCCCCCCAATTAGAGGATGTGGGGGAGACGGGGAAGGAAAACTTGCCAATTCCATTAAAAAGTGGATGGATTCAATCTCCCTCAAAATAACATTATGAAAATTGCACCCAGGAAAAAAAAAAAAAGTGTCATAAAACAGCTTTGAAGAAACCCATAAAAGGCAAAGGCAGATTTTGTGCCAAGGAATCAACGCTTTTCCCCAATGATAACACAGTAACACCTAGCACTTCCAACACCACAGAGCTGTACAACACTCCTGAGACTTCAAAAAGCAACCAATTCCCTAGCTGGAACCTGTAAAATCTGGGATCTCACACATAAGGAATCATTAAACTCACTAGTGTGACCTACTACTGGACCTTGCAAGAACATATATGGTTGTAGTACTTCCATCTGAAGAGGCACCAATCTCAACTCAAAGCCTCCAAGCAATAGAGAAACTGCTCTTTTTCCTTGTTTCAAACTTGAAATTACACCCTCTATAAAACAGCACATCTACAATACATGGTGAGACTTTGCCAGCCTTGGGTTGGCTTTAGAAACAAATTCCCAGCGCTTTCAGGGATGGTTTTTGCACACAGCTATCCCTCCAAAGCACTTAATTTCTCCTACAGGGTGAAATCCCAGCAGCTTAATCACTGAGAATCTTTACAATCAAGAGATTTTTCATCTTTTCCCTTTGCTCTTTATAACAGACAAAATTGCTGTTAGTTTGTAATATGTAAAACATGCAGCTTTTAAAATTAATGTCCACATTGAATTTGAGACCTAAAAATCAGCTGTGGAAGATATGGAATAACAGAAATTGTCCTGAAAGTACAGAAAGCTGTAGTTAAGTAGAATGCAGATTTCAGGGTGAGCAAAAACAGCCTTCATGCCCACAAGAAGCTCACAAAACACCAGCTGTAGAACATAATGTTAGTACTAGTGGGACTGAGTTTCACCCACAGGAACATATTGGAAAATTGGAAAGAAAATAAGCAAATTCCGAAGGGAAAATAGGCTGGAAAGGTGTTTATTACTAACAGGTTGGGAATTCAGTTCTGGATGACTACTGGTCCATGCCACAAAAAGATCTATGAAATATACCAGTGGAATATGACTTTAAGATAACGTATGCTCTGCAGCTCATTAGTCTGTCATAGAGATGTACACAGACACTGGGAAATTTTCACTAGATATATGTTGAAATATGTCACCCTACATTCAGATCAGACTGTGATGTGTAACACCCTCTAATTTGGGGCTTTGAAAATGGGTCTTGAGGAATATACATTTTACAGTTAAGAAAACTGTCATTCTAATTAAAAAGAGCTTGGCAGATAGGAGTTTTTTCTTTCCTTTTGCATTTAGCTTTTTTTTTTTTTTTAAGGTGTTCCACTTCAGTTGAAGGATTAAATTGAAAAGATTCCGAAGCAATACAAAATTGAATGTATTAATGTCTAAGAAATTTCATTTAGAAGACTTGATTCATTACTAATATATGCAATAAGCCAAGATGATGACTTGCACAAAGCAAACGCAGCTGTTATAATTTCTTTGTTGGATTTCAGATTCTCAAGCAAATACCTGTTGTGGAGAAAAAAAGGAAACAAAGCCACAAAGCATAATTTTCTCTCTCACTATGCTCCAACATCCTTTTCCTAAAAGGGATTATTTGCATCCTCCATGAAGTAATTTTTTGCCCTTGATCTCCCACCGGGAGGCTGTTTTAAGCCAGAAGATTTTGTTTTAAATAGTGATTTTCTAATTTTTGCTTCTAAGAACTACCTGATTATGGGAATTTTGGCCTGCAAGCAACGAATGAAGTTTTGTGAGTTTCTTATAAAACCACAACGAGCTGATACTGTTGCAAAGGCCAAATGATTTCTCCATAGCCAAGTGATGCAGTACCCATAAACCCACACACTATGTTAAGTTTAGGTCATAGTCACTTGGACTAATTACTGTGACCAACCATTGTAATACTAAGTTAACAAAATTACAAAATATATACAAAAGTGTAGGTTTAAAAAACCACACAACTGCATGTAATTATCAGAATGAACATTTCAGAAGATATAGGTGGGAATTTTCAGGTTCTGCAATTAAAATGAAACCAAATGCACAAATCTGCAAAATCCCACCCCACTCCAGAAATACTGGAGGGATGTTGAAACCCGAAGCTTCTACAAATAATGATGTTCCCTGAGGATCAACAAAAGATGCCATGAAAGAGTCTGGGGAGCATGAGCATCTCCTTCTCCAGGCTTCAAATAAAGTCATTGACACTTGCCATCTACCCACCTTGATGACTGGCGAACAGAAATTTGTCCTTAAGAATAAAGCTTTTTCTGATGGTTTCTTCTCAAGAGGGTCACTAAACAGTAGCATCTGCAGGAGTGGGCCAAGTCCTTAGATGAATGTGAATATAACAAAGAAACACAATAAGTCATGTCAGCTTCACCCAAGCCTAAGAAGTAATTGTATTTAGTATTGTTTTCTTTTTTAAGCTTTTAAATATAACTTGGTTTTAGCACAAAGGTATGAACCTCTGAATAATTTCTGCTGCTGATCCCAACCAGCAAAAAAAGATCAGTATAGATACAACAGCAAAAATCTTCACCTCAATCTGCTTCAGTGCCTAATTATAATGGGGGTTGTGACACTGTTGATATCACAAAGATTAAATTTGGCTTTTGCATCCAGACATTTCACCCTAAAATTATGCTTCTTCAGGTCAGGAAGTAAAACGTGGCAAAACATACTGAAAGGCAATACACACAAATCTTCAAAAAAATCCTCTTTCTACCACAAAAAGTTGGCACCTCAACCTGCTGCAGATGCCCACACAAGTGTTTTTGGTGGCCAACAGCTGCAACTGCTGCTTCAAAAGCCCAACTAATGCTCTGGCCCCCGGTCTCCCGCCCAGATATAAAGGCAGCTTTTCTGCAAAGACGGATTTGCACTTCTCAGGTGACACCCTTGTTGCTCATTCTCATCACATGCAGCAACAGCTTAAAGCACACCCATCCTCCCAGCACAACAAACCCACTTGTTTGCTTAATAAGAGTCATTTTTATGATTAATTAGGCACTTGTCCAAAGCTTTCCTGTTTCATATCACTAAGAGAGCACAGAAATATTTGTGTGTGAATGCATACATGTGCACATGGAGAGGCTCTTCTCCTTGCCTTTTATTTTACATGCCTATTACCACAAAAGCAACTATTTTCAAACTTAATTCTGACCTCTGGTGCTTCTGTTCTTACTGAAACTCCTACTGCTATTCAACTGTGTCAGACACTGCTTTTTTCCCCCCTAAGTGCTTATACCCTATACATTTAGAACCGCTTTTGTTATTATAAGGCTTGATGCTAGTTTAAATCTCAGCTTCTCTCAGAGTCAAGGGGGGATGACAGGAGAAGAAAAAAAGAAAAGAAGTCATGATTGTGTGCAGAAACAGAAAATTTGAAACTGAATACAAAGCCAAAAATGAACATATGCATATAAACCCAACTGACCATGGAATATGACCTTGCTGTATAAGACTGCCTACGTTGTCCACGTCCTGGTACATGAAATTCACTTCCTTCACATCTCCCCTATAGCTGGTTTGTCTAGCAGGAGCTCAAAAGTACTTCAGTCACTCATAAGCAGAAAATGCATTTCAAACAAAATGTTTTGTTTTTAAAACCTCCCAGAACTCAACAATTCATTTCAGTGAAGGGACAATGCCCCAAAACATATCTTAAAGAAAAATCCATTTGACAGCATGAAAGAAAAATTTCAAGAGAGCAATTGCACAGAAGGTGAATCTTATTCCTCATAATTGCATCAGAAGAGAGGAGAAAAAGAAAAATCTTGCAGATTTTAGGATCACTTAAGTAAAAAGAACCAAACCAAAATCAGAGAAAAGAAGACTTAAGAAATTAAGTCTCAAACATCCCTGGATGACTGTTTCTCAAAACACAGTGTGAAGTGCATAAGAGGTACACAGAGTGGCCCAGGCAAAGTCCTGCACTAAAAGTGACAGCAACAAAACACATCTGAGTAACCAAAGACAAAAGCCCCATCTAAGGGGTATTTACTTTATCCATTTCCAAAAACCAAGTCCTTCTATATCTGTGACAGACCTTAATTAGGTTCAACTCAAACAAAAATGTTTTTACTGTTTTTCTTCTGTAATTTATCATTAGAGACATCTAATACCTTTCAAGTTAAGGTTTCAGCAACTATAAAGTAATAAAAACCATTTTAAATGGTGATTCTGCATTAATTGAATTCCAATTTTCATGCAAATTTAGTTTGACACAGACCATGAATAAAAAGGTAATTATCTAACAAATACATAATAAATTATTCTCTATTTTAACATAATGGGAAAGTGCAAGACTTAAGAATTGGAATAAATGTATACTACAGCAATACAAAATGCTAAAAGAATGTGTTTACTTACAGCATAGCCTCCTGATTAGGAAGGAGCAATGCCAAAATGACTGTAAACACTACATTTAGCAGCAAATGATAATCAAATGAATACAATGGCTAGAGCAGTTTGAGAATAGTTATTTTTATAACAAAATGCTCACAGTACACACAAAAAGGAAAAATAATTAAAAGAATTAAAGTAATTGTATCCAATTTACAACTTGGTTTGTGGCTGACAATACTACAAAAATATCCATCCAGAGATGGGAGGCACCAAACAGTAGCTGAGCATTAAACAAAGGTGGATTAACTATTATTAAGGTTTAAAAATAGAAGTAGTGTTAATATTGTCTACAGACAGTGATTTCCCAAGCCTCACAATAGCCCTGACACTCCTTTCTTTTTTTTTTTTTTTTTTTTTTTTAAAAAGGAGAAGCAGCTTCCTAACACACTAAGCAAAGGGACCACCTAGAGAGTCCTTATTTCTGCACATTTAACAGAGCACGTTGGCAGGTAGTTCTCAGATGCTAAATTTTATGGTCCTTCTCAAAGTCTTCCCTAGATCATCTGCAAAATACTTCATAGCTCAAACGTGTTATCATGCCACTGAGAATGAACAATAAACACTACTTGCCTCGTATTGAGGAACATGTATTTTAGTCTGCATTCTCTTCCAAGACCCCACTCCTGAAACTCCCACCTGGATAGGAATGTCTATGCTCTCAGTGCATTCTGTCACTGTTTTCATATAGAATATTGACTATTTAGGAATAATGACTATTTAGAAATAACCTGCATCCCTTGCACAGCTAAGGAAACAGTCAGATTTTGATGGATGAAAGGCCAACTATCTCTCCCAGCTCTGCTGTTCCTGCAGCCCTCGTTGGTTTTATGGGAAGCCTAGCAAACCTCCTGCTGCTGTTGGCAAAGGGATCTTACACTGGAGCTCAAGGCACAGAGCAGCTTTGCTCCATTAACTCAATACAACTCCTCCCTTTACTGTTTCATGACAACACTAGCAAAGTTTAAGAAGTGGAAAGCCAAAGTCCTCCATTCGCTCTTTTCTACACACTCTGTAATAAAGGGGATAGAGAAACCAGTGCTCCTCTATCACTGATTCCAAGTTGAAATTCCCCAGTACCAAAGTCAAAATAATTTGCCACAGGCCTATTAGGAATATTACTAGGATGATACTTGAAATGATGATGATTTATCTGCTAGGTCAGAACACAGCATTCCAGTTCATTATATAGTTTACACTTTGGCAAATAACAAAAAACGTAGATGAAATGCACACACCGAGTACACAAATCACATTAGCCTGATGAGATTTTAAAGGCTGATCAGTAAAAAATGTTCCATTAGCTCTAATTACAGCTCAAAAGATGAAAGACATGAGAGTTTATACTTCAGAGAGTTCAAGTCCAAGAGCACTTCAAGCATGGGAATGGTCTCTTACAAAACAAGCAGCACACTTAGCCACATGCCAGCTTTAAGGAAGTCTTATGGAAGCAGGGTATAAAATAACCAGGTAATCTCAAAGCTTCTGTTACATACGTTTTAGAATCTTTACAGCTTCAGTAGAGGTATGGAGAGGGGGAGGGAATGAACGAACTGCATTGCAAAGAGGACAGTGAGAAGTCCTCACACTCAGAGGGATGCTGACCTGGTGCCAAAACTGTGCCCAAAATGCAGAGGTGTAGAGTACCCGCAAGACATTCATCAAAGCCACCCATAAGCTGCACGCATAAAAAGAAACCAACAGAAGATAAAATGGCCTGCAGGAGGAAGAGTCTCTTCTGGAAGAACAAGGGGTGTTTGAGGTGGTTTGCACATTGAGCACAAGTTGATATTTTATCATCCGAAGGCCCCTGTTAAGCGTGTCTGCCAATGATCTTAGTTTTGACACAACCTTCTTACCTCGGCGCAGTGAAAACAACACACACATTTCTAGGGCTTTCCAATGTTTAAGTGATGATAAAGACAATTAAAAATTCATCATCTCTCCCTCATACTATGATTGTCAACTGCTGTAAGTGAATAAATTAAATATTGCATTTCATTCATAATTCAGCCCAGCCCCTTCTGCCTTCCTTTTCATCTCCCTTAAGCTAAGATTTTGTTTTGCTGTGGGATATACCAGCTTGTTTGAAGATGGGGATGAAGCTACAAGCAACACTGAAAACCCCACATGCAGTTTTTGCTACATCACATGATTAAAACACTGTTTTGGCATTACAGTCACAAAACATCAAATGAAAATACTTCAAAAAAGGAAGAAAGGTAATAGTGTACTTTGTCTTTTTCTCCTTTCCTAGAGGATTTCTATACAAACCTCAGTAAAAACATTCTGCTTGTCCCAAAGCAGTTTAAATCTATCAAGATTCCTTTCCAGTTTTTATTCATCAGGACACTCATGTCAACTTTCTCTGCTGCCTCAGAGGTGTTGTGGGGGTTTATAAGGTCATCTGCAAATTCCTCAGTAGCATGAAATGCAACTCACTTACCTTTAAAGGCTGGGGAAAGCATGGCTCATTCCATCCATTTTCTATGTAATAATTTACTTTGCAAGACATGATTTCTTGGTAGACAGGCATAAAACAGAAACCACAGATCTGGAGCCCTCAGAAGGTTCTGAAGAAATAAGTAAATTTACATTCTGAAGCTCATTCTTAACAAGAAAAATGTTATCACCTGCAATCTTTGGGTGTCCAGGGACTGTGACAGTTTGTCATGCCAGGCATGCACATGAAACTCATATACATGATGCCAGAGCTTTAAATTTTAGCAACATTATTTACATTGCAAGTTCATCAGTGAAAACAAATAAGCTAAGTCTGCAGACTTGTACAGCACTAACACAGAAAAATCAGAAAATTCCCATGCCTTTTTCTCTTATGTGACATTTTTATATTACCATGGGTCAAAGCACAGACAGAAACGGAAAGTTTTCGAAGAACGGTCAGAGGTTTTATGCACTTAAGTTGTCTCAAATCTATCTCTAGCTCCAAACAGTGTTAGACATTAAACAAATCAACCAAACACCCTTCTTCCAGCTGCAGCCCTGGCACCAGCGCTCACCTCACAGCAAGAAATTCCCTCCTCTCGCCCCATCGTGCTCTTTTGACATAAGTCCACTGAGCCTGAGCAGACTGAATGCATTCCATCTTAAGCTGAAAGAGATGCTGCATGGTTAGTGAAAGACTTGAACAAATCCAGCAAAACACAAGAACACGAAGCTACATGTTTGGAGTGGTGACAAATACAGGCACTAGAAAGAAATCTCAAGATGGGTGCTAACCTGCCCCCCTTGTTTCTGATTAACTTTCTAATTCAGTGTTGCAGAACAGCAGCACCGAGTATTTTTCACTCACAAATAATCAATATAAGACACCTAGATAGGATGATCAGTACTATCTACCAGGAGACCATATAAGAGCTTCAGAATAAAAACCTCTTTTTTGTAGTGGCAAGCCATCCTTTTCCACATTGCTCAGCTGTTATTTTCCATACATGAGTCATTTTTGCAATTTGCAGGCCCCTATTCTGATAACTTAACTGGTCTTCCTGTCAGTTTGGTTACTACAATTCATACTATGCAGAAGCTCTTGTACAGTCTGCCTGATTAGTACTCTGAAGTTTAATAACTTCCCACTAAGTTCAAACTTCTCCTGGTACAACTTTATTACAGAATACATTATATCATACGTAAGATTATGCTAAAGAAACTGCTCATCTCCTTTGATCGTGATAGTGCATTACTTACAGGGATAAGAAATGTCATGGAGATTTGCTTGAATGACTCTGTGGAACTGGAACTAAATGAAATCATGCATTTAGGGGAATGAATACCTTGCTTTGTTCACACTAGGTTCTTATCTTGAGGATTTCCATTTTCTTTTATATATGTTGTGCACTGCGCATTAAAGAAGATGAGGACTGGAAAGGCTTGGGTCATATTGATTCCTGCTGACTACAGACTAACATTTTCTATTAGTTAAATTCTTTCCAATCACAATGAGAAAAGAAATGTTTAAATACATGGAAAACACATCCATAATTCCCTCATTACATGCAGTTGTACAACCAAGTATTGTCTCTTCAAATAACATTTTCTGTCACTTAACATAAAAGGAAACATGTTTCTCTCAACACACCTGGTTTGCTACACTTTTGGCCCTCAGACCCTGTCCTCTTCTTTCCTTCCATTTAGCTTCTGACCAATTGTTTAAATGAACCTAGAAAATGAAGTCAGATGATGGCAATTGTGGTGGTGGTGTAGTGGGACACCCATTTCATTACTGTGCAAAGCTGCAGATATGCAAAGATTAAGGTAAAGTTCTGCTACTGGAATATGTGATTATCAAGTCAGTGAGTGGGCCTATTTCCTTAATTTTTTTTGGGGGGGGG